>CM040634.1:16961757-17294318 GCA_022818045.1 Neotoxoptera formosana
CCAATGCGGCCGGGTCGAGCTGGCGGTAATACGACCAACGCTATGGGGGGCGGTTATCATCGTTTTCTTCCTCATCCGGGGTCTGGTTCTAGAGAGAAACTCTTCTAGCGTAAAAAATGATCGCTGGCAGACTCGAGACGTTCGTCTAGGGACTCTGTCCATCCGCGTATGGTGGCGGGTGCCGCCGAGGCGGGATGAATGTCAGGGTCGATGAATGTGTTGACTCAGCGTTTGGTTCGAACGATAGGTGGCTTTGTTGCCGCCTACGTTTTCTGATTGTCAGAATTCAGACTAGCGGCAAGATCGGACAGTCTCTTCGCCTCTGCGATCGTTGGCGGAGCGCCGAGCCCAGCCACTCTTGGCGACCACGAATCTTAAAAAGTCCTCCGCAGATCCATGAGGTGGGTTCGAGGCGTTCGGCATTCTCGAAGTCGGACTGGTGGAGCGTCGTCGAGGAAGGTCGAGAAGTTGTTTCATATTCGGAGTCGATTGCCGGAAAATTGTAAGCAACTATGAGATACGTAGGCCTCGTTCCCTGTAACAAGGCAAAGCCTGCGTCCCTGTGCCGATGGTTGTCTGGAACAAAGTCGGCGATGGCCTCGGTCAGTAGCGACGGGCGGCGAGGTGCCATCGTTGCTAGAAACCCACCCACCATGTCGTCGTTGTGCAGGGAGTCCAGTTCGGTTCGGACACCGCCAGAACGTGGGCGCCCCCCTTTACGGCCTACGTCTGCTGCAGAAGAGCTCTGAGGCTAGTGGCGCTTTCGTTGGAGATTTTATTTAGTAGAGATGTGGATTCATTTTCTGTTGGCTGGTGGCGTTCATCTTCTTGCGATGGCTCCATCCGTCGAGCGGAGGCGGCGCAAGCCTCCTGAGCCGGGCTAAACCTAACCTAACCTAATAATCCTAACCTGACTCTAACCTATACCCTAACCTAACCTAACCTAACCTCACCTCACCTACCCTAACCTAACCTAACCCAACCTACCCTAACCGACCCTAACCTCACCTAACCTAACCTAACCTAACCTTTTTTTTTTTTTTTTCCAGTTTTAACCGACGACGCCGCGGGGTCTGCTGGCGCATTACTTCCGCGGCGCCGCCATAGTTTATTGAATAATAAAAACACATTAAATATATATTATTAATAATTTCCATCGATGTTGTGTCCCTTATAGGGCGCACATTAAAGTTACAGTTACAAATATGAATATATAAAAAAGAAATACAGGTATGGCTTATGGCCCAGTTTCGCGTTGTTTGGCCTTCGGACCCGGCTTTGCTGCCCGCCAGTCCTTTGGCCACGTTCGTTGCTTTCGCGGCTTCACGGCCCGGCTTGTTAGCCAGCCGGCCTCGTGTCTCGTCCTTCACCTTAGGTTGTTGTGGCTTCGGACGTCTCTCCGGTGGTGGTTTCCTCAGTTTTCCTTCTGTGTCCTCCGTTCTCTCCTTTGTATGCTCGATCCGAAGAGCGTCCGGACTGCGGACCTGCGTCGGCGAAACGTTCCGTACCCCTTTTCTGGACCAATCCGAAGATCACCCGGACGGTTCCCAGCCGTGCTGTGGGTGTCTTACTTCTGCCCCGGGGCAAGCCGGCCTCTGTGGGGCAGTTTCAGATGGACTTACTAGGGGGTGTGGTTCGGGTCGCTGACCGGTCAACGCGTCCCGGACGTCTTCTTCTCGAGCCTTCGGCCTGCTGTCTGAGGTTGGAGGGCGATGTTGGCCCTCTCTGGTCGTTGTTGTTGACCCGCCGGTGTTGGTTTTATACAGTTTTCCTCTGTGCCTCCCCCGTTGGCCGGAATGCACCAAATTCCGTTTCCAGTCGGCACCACGTGGAGGTGGGGGTAGGGCTTTGCCGACCAACCTAACCTAACCTAACCTAACCTAACCTAACCTAACTTTTTTTTTTTTTTACATTGTGAATCAAGGACTGGGGGTGGAACCGACGTTAGTCATTTCACCCCCCAGTCCCCATCGTTTATTGTGGAGACTTCAACACATTTAAAATACATCATAATTTTTAAACATAAAATGGAGGGCCTCTAACCCCCCCAGTTCGGCCTTCGGCCTACAATGGGTAGTCTTAACTATGTGCGTTGTCTTGCGCGTTCCTCTTCCTCTTTCTTTTTCAGTACCTGCGTAATGAAGCTGGTTAGTGTCCTCCAATTCTCGTCTGATTTCATCATGAGGTTCACAAGGTTGTCTGGTCTGATATCTTCTCCGGTTGCTGTCTCTGCATATCGCCTGTGTGTGTGCCAGGCATCGCACGCAAAAAACGTATGCTCAGCATCATCCGTATGGTGGCCACAGAAAAAACATCTTGGGGTTGGCAGCTTCCCGAACCTGTGTAGGTACGAGGAGAAGCATCCATGTCCTGTGAGGGCCTGAGTTATGTGGTAATCTATATCACCTCTTCCTCTCTTATACCATTTTGTGATGTTTGGTATCAACCTGTATGTCCACCTACCATTTTCACTCTGGTCCCATCTTCGTTGCCATTCCCTTAGCATTTTACCTTCCGCTCTCCCCTTTTCTTCTCCAGCTTTCGTTCCTCTTCTGAATTCTGCCATGCATTCTGGAGGTGGCATTCCCGCTACTACCTCAACGGCCTCTTTCGAGACGGTTCTGTAGGCTGCAATGACTCTCAATCCAATCTTCCTGTTGCTTCTGTCCAGCATAGACCATCCTCTCCGTCCCATTTGTTTTGCCCACACCGGTGCACCATACAGCATGATACTCTGTGATACCGCGGCAAGGAGTTTCCTTTTGGTAGATTTTGCGCCACCAATGTTTGGCATTATTCTTGTGAGCCTTGTTGTTGCATTGTCGGCTTTGAGTGTCACCATGCGAGCGTGTTCAATGAAATTGAGGTTCTTATCAAGTAGCAGACCAAGGTACTTGACCGATTCTCCAGATTGAACTGGGTGTCCTCGTATCATAACGCTGATTTCATTATTCCTCTTCTTGGTGAATAGTATAACCTCTGATTTCTGGATCGCGAGTTGAATTCCTGTGTGTTCCAGCCATTCTATCACACTTTCAGCTGCCTGCTCGAGGAGTCGCTCCGTCTGTTGCTTATTGCTAGCAGTAGCTGTGATAGCGACGTCGTCAGCATATGCTATAAGTTTCACTCCTTCGGGCATTTCTTTGCGAAGTAAGCTGTCGTACAGGACGTTCCACAAGGTGGGACCCAGTACGGATCCCTGTGGAACGCCTGCAGACAGTGCAATCGTTTTGTTCACTCCCGCTATCTCGTACATCAGTTTTCTCTCATCTAGGTAGCTGTCTATGAGCTTACACATATTCGGTGGGAGATTTTTTCCCATAGCTGCTTTAATGATTCCAGCCCAGGGTGCTGAGTTAAAGGCATTTCTTATATCTAGTGTTAGCATTCCAACCATGGTTCGGGTGTTTCTACCATATTCATTAATTATTTCCCTCAGCGTAGTTGCCGCGTCAGTAGTGGAGCGTCCTTTGCGGAACCCATATTGGTTTGGGGCAAGACAGTTATTCACCTCCAGAAATTCCCTAATTCTGGCATCTATAATTTTTTCAAAAAGTTTTCCAACTGTATTGAGCATGCATAACGGGCGGTAAGATGAGGGCTCATCAAGTGGTTTATTTCCTTTTCGTATTAGGACCAATCTTGCCGTTTTCCATTCCGTTGGGAAGATGGATTCTGCGATACATTTATTGTATACATCCAAGATAATCCCAGGTCTTAGTTTCACTATTTCCTTTAGGATCTCATTTGGCACCTCATCTAAACCTGGTGCCTTGTTTGCCTTTAGTGATTTGGCTGCTTGCCTCAATTCCGCCTCCGTTATGAGTGTTGGTGTATCTCCTTCCGGCCATATCACCAAATCCTTCTTCTCGTGTTTGGGGAATAAGCCATCTATGATACTTTCCATCCTTCCTGGCATTTCAATGCCTGGTATCGGTGTTCTCTTGCACAGTTTACCCATGACCAGCCTGTACGGCCTGCCCCACGGGTCAGATTCCACCATTTGACATAGGTCACGCCATGCCTTCTCTTTCGATTTTTTTATCGCTTTTGTAAGTTCAAGCTTTGCTCTCTTGAAATCTTCCTTCTCGTTCGTGCACTCGTCCACACCCCAGCGCTTTCGTTTCCGCGTGTAGATTCGGCGTAGGCGATTGCTCGTTTCCCTTAGTTGCTTAATTTCTACTGTCCACCAATAAACCGATCTTCTCTTACTGGACACTTTTTTCCTAGGGGCCACTTCGTCCAAAATTTCGGTTAGTATGACACTGAGGGCCTTTGCACCGGCTTCTAAGTTGCTCGTTTTTCCAATTATTGTGTTCGCTAATTTCTCTTGGTTTATGTTTTTAGTGTTTCTCCTTGTGTGCTCTTTAGGGGGTCCTGCTATGTCCTGGATTTCGTATTCAATATAATTGTGGTCGCTGTGAGAGTAGTCTTCGGCGACTTGCCAGTGTGTCAGCCTTGTGGCTAGGTTAGCCGAGGCCATCGTTACATCGATGTGTGACTCTGAGTCCCCTCGCTGCCAAGTTGGTCTGCCTCCACGGTTACAAATTATCAGTCCTAGTGCGGATACGAAGTCGGACAGGGTTTCCCCTTTTCTGTCATTTACTCGTGACCCCCATGTATGGTGCTTCGCATTGAGGTCACCCGCTATGATGACATCGCCTGTTGATGTTCTAACACTCATTTCTAATCTTGTTAGCCAATTGTCATATTCTGTTGTGGATATATTTGGGCTTATGTAACAGGAGTATATCCTGGTATTTCGAATGGAGATCCAGATAAAACCATTTTCCGCCTTCCCTATCTCGTTTATATCGATGTCATTGCAGTTGAATATTGCTGCTGTAGAGTCCCTATTGCAGTACCAGCCATTCACTTCATTTGTATTTTGACCAAACTTATAATATTCGCTGGCGATTATCAGATCAAATCCCTTTTCTCGTGCCCTTTGGAGTGCCAGATCTTGGGCGGCACTGCTTCCTGCCAAGTTAATTTGCAGGATTTTCATCATTGGGTGTTTGTTGTTGATCCAGCTTCAGGTCTCGCTGCTTCTGCAGCTAGTACCGCTCTGAATTCTTCTATTTCTTCTCTACTTGCATTGCAATCTCGTGCATAATGGCCTTCTTTCCCACATTTGTTACATTTTCCTTCTCTGTTGCTGCCACTGCAGTTTCGGGCCTCATGACCTTGCCCTAAACATCTGTAGCATCTAATCTTTCCTTTGCATTCTCTGACCCTGCAGTAAACGACCCCCACTCGTATCCTGCTTCTCTTTGTAATTTCCGTCATGGTTTGCCTGGGTATAAGCACTATGCCAGTCTGGGTTCCGCCAAAACTGCTTCTTATATTAATCACTCTTATGTCATCACTACTGAGTTCTAGGCCTTGGGCGAGGTCTGCGGCTAGCTCTTCTTTGGTAGTCAGGACGTCCATATCTCTTATCTCAATAAGACCTTTTGGTTGTATCGTTCTCACATTTGCTTCACTCGTTATCTTCATTATTTCGCTCTGTACTACCTGTGCGGCATCCTGCCCTCCCCGCACCTGTATAATTACTCCTCCATTCTTTGCTTTGCGCAGACCAGTTATTCGGTTCCCCATTGCATTTTGGTCCGCATCGGTCCTGATACGCTTCACCAGCTCTGGGAATGAATCCTTACTCTTATCGATCATGATGGCGCATCGAGTGTACTTTTGCCGGGAGATTTCATCTTGGTTCCGGTTTCTTTCTGTCCGTGTTGTTACCCTGGCCGGTGCTGGTTTCTCCGGTGGTTTTTCCGGGGGTCTTTTCCTGGCTTTCCGTCCTACACTCTTCGACCATGTGTTTTCCGTGTCGTCAATATCTTCATCTCTTTTTCCTTGTGTCGGGGGTTCCATGTTCCCATTAGGGTTCCACCAGCAGGGTGTCGAGGTCTCCACACTTTTTGTTTTTGGCGTCCGCGTCAGTTTTTCGCTTCGGGTCCCGGCGCTGTCCTCCGTTTGGGTTTCTCTTGTTTTTGTCTTGGGTTTCTTATCACAAGTTGGACATTTAGTATTTGTGGGTGTGCTATCTGTAGTTGCTAAACCCCGTCGTTGCTTTATTTTTCCTTGGTAGCAGTTGAAAATCTGGACTATGTTCCCCGTTCCCTGTTTGACTTCCAAGTGGCAGTTTCTCGTTTTTAATGTGAAGTTCATCAGACTCTGCAGTTGCTCTCGGAGTTTGGTAAGCAATTGTTCTTCGTTGAGGTTGTTGAGGTCAACTTTCGTTCGTTGGCTTTGTCCTGACGCCTGAAGTAGTTTAGTTTCGAGATTGCGCGTTACCATACCGTCGTCTGTCTCGGCGCTGGTAGATCGAGCCGTGGTGGGCATCGGCCTAGTCACTACTGTCCCACTCTTCACAGAGACCTTCTCTGTAGCAGTGATTTCCGTGTCATTGTCTCCATCTGGTGCAGTTATCTTATTCGTTTGCGCCTTACCCATGGTTAGTGATTTCAACTCATAGGGCGAACCACCCCCTTCCGCAAGGTTTCCCTCAGACAGGGATGCTGATTTTTGTGGGGCCTCCACTTCACATCGCCCTTGTGCGGCACCAAGGAGGACCGGGCTACAGGAGCCCCCCCCCGGCGTCCCCTGTGCCTACCGACGGCACTGGGGCGGTAACAATACTTAGGTTGTTGACTTCCATATTGGGTTTTTAAAGTGATTTCCTTCACTGCATTTTACCTACTGCCAGGGGATTTACAGTTGCCTTCTGTTGGTTTGATTTCGGAGTATCCTTCTCCTAGGACGGCTGCCGGTCGTGGCTAAAGAGCCCGTCCTGCCCTCGGGAACTCTTGGTCGGGTTGTCCTCTGCTTCGTCCTGTCCAACGTGAGAGACCCTGCTGGTGGAATTAACCACCGTTGGCGTAGCACTTAGCGTCGGCAGACAACCGTTCAAGCCCCCTCACCACGTCAAGGTGAGTCCCTGGAGGGGGAACCTAACCTAACCTAACCTAACCTAACCTAACCTAACCTAACCTAACCTAACCTAACCTAACCTAACCTAACCTAACCTAACCTAACCTAACCTAACCTAACCTAACCTAACCTAACCTAACCTAACCTAACCTTTTTTTTTCAGTTTTGAATCGACGGCACCGCGGGGACTGCTTTCGCATTACTTCCGCGGCGCCGCCATCGTTTATTAATAAAATACAGGTAAATTAAAAAAACATACATAGCGGCTTGAGCCAATGGATGAGGGATGACGGGACAGTCCCCCGTCTATCCCCCTCACAATAGTACATGCGGTGGCGGTAAGCGGGACAGTCCCCCGCGTTACCAACTTACAAAACGATGTCGCCTGCTGTGGGTTTCTCGGCCCGGCGTTGTAGCCAGACAGCCTCGTCTCACGTGCTTGTCCGTCTTAACGGGCCGACCGGAGTCCGCCGCCCTGGAGTCTCGTACGATGGTCCACTGCCGTGATCGTCCTTCCCTCCCGTGGTGTCATGGTTGGGGGATGAAGAGCGGTGGTCGGTGACACCTCCGACGTTTCGCGGTTGCGAATCGGCGTGTCTGGTGCCGTTCTTCATCTTGGGGCCCGGTGTTCAGGCGAGGCTCATCGAGCTCTGTGCCTGCTCGCTTCGAGTCTGTTGTAGGCCTCTTCTTCGCGTTCGTCGTCTTCTTTGCTCGACATTATCGACTCGATCATGTCGATCAGCTCTCTCCGATTGGTGGCCGCCTGTGTTAGGAGCCTTCGTCGTTGGTCGGCGTCTTCTGGCATGTCTTCTGTCCGAGGTCCACAAAGAATTCCCTCCACGTCGCCAGCGTTTGGAGGGCGCCTGAGCATATCCGTGACGCGAGAGCGGTCATCAATCCACCTAGGACATACGAATATGGTGTGGTCCGCAGTGTCGTCGGGGTCCATGCAGTAGACGCAGTATGCGTCTTCTGCGCGGTTCATTTTGAGTAGGTAGCTTCTGAAGCTGCCGTGTCCGCTGAGAGCCTGGGTCAGGTGGAATGACAGGTTGAGGGAGGGCTTTGCGAGCCATCGTCTGACGTCCGGGATCAGGCGATGCGTCCAGCGTCCTTTAGCAGAGCGGTCCCACCGTGCTTGCCAAGCTGTAGTGGAGATTGCCCTCTCCTGCTTTTTGATGATCGGTGTGCTGGTGTCTTCGTCGTCGTCCTCTACGCGGAGTCGGATCCTCGCCCTCTCGTTTGCCAGTAGGTCGGCTGGGACCATTTCCGAGAGGACCGAGGATGCGCAGACGGAGACGGTGCGGTAGCTTCTCGTGATGCGGAGGGCTATTGTGCGTTGGGCTCTGGCGAGTGCGGCCCGGTTCTTCGCGGTCTTTGTCGCTTGTGCGGCCCATGTTGGTGACGCGTATAGCATCTTGCTATTGACGACTGAGCCTAGCAGCGCTCTTTTGGCCTGCGAAGGACCGCCCAGGTTAGGCATCAGTCTGCCGATGACTAGCGCTGCCTGAGTGGCTCTTCGGGAGGCTTGCTCTACGTGCCTGGTGAAACCTAACCTAACCTAACCTAACCTAACCTAACCTAACCCTCGAGCCGTGGTGGGCATCGGCCTAGTCACTACTGTCCCACTCTTCACAGAGACCTTCTCTGTAGCAGTGATTTCCGTGTCATTGTCTCCATCTGGTGCAGTTATCTTATTCGTTTGCGCCTTACCCATGGTTAGTGATTTCAACTCATAGGGCGAACCACCCCCTTCCGCAAGGTTTCCCTCAGACAGGGATGCTGATTTTTGTGGGGCCTCCACTTCACATCGCCCTTGTGCGGCACCAAGGAGGACCGGGCTACAGGAGCCCCCCCCGGCGTCCCCTGTGCCTACCGACGGCACTGGGGCGGTAACAATACTTAGGTTGTTGACTTCCATATTGGGTTTTTAAAGTGATTTCCTTCACTGCATTTTACCTACTGCCAGGGGATTTACAGTTGCCTTCTGTTGGTTTGATTTCGGAGTATCCTTCTCCTAGGACGGCTGCCGGTCGTGGCTAAAGAGCCCGTCCTGCCCTCGGGAACTCTTGGTCGGGTTGTCCTCTGCTTCGTCCTGTCCAACGTGAGAGACCCTGCTGGTGGAATTAACCACCGTTGGCGTAGCACTTAGCGTCGGCAGACAACCGTTCAAGCCCCCTCACCACGTCAAGGTGAGTCCCTGGAGGGGGAACCTAACCTAACCTAACCTAACCTAACCTAACCTAACCTAACCTAACCTAACCTAACCTAACCTAACCTAACCTAACCTAACCTAACCTAACCTAACCTAACCTAACCTAACCTAACCTAACCTAACCTAACCTAACCTTTTTTTTTTCAGTTTTGAATCGACGGCGCCGCGGGGACTGCTTTCGCATTACTTCCGCGGCGCCGCCATCGTTTATTAATAAAATACAGGTAAATTAAAAAAACATACATAGCGGCTTGAGCCAATGGATGAGGGATGACGGGACAGTCCCCCGTCTATCCCCCTCACAATAGTACATGCGGTGGCGGTAAGCGGGACAGTCCCCCGCGTTACCAACTTACAAAACGATGTCGCCTGCTGTGGGTTTCTCGGCCCGGCGTTGTAGCCAGACAGCCTCGTCTCACGTGCTTGTCCGTCTTAACGGGCCGACCGGAGTCCGCCGCCCTGGAGTCTCGTACGATGGTCCACTGCCGTGATCGTCCTTCCCTCCCGTGGTGTCATGGTTGGGGGATGAAGAGCGGTGGTCGGTGACACCTCCGACGTTTCGCGGTTGCGAATCGGCGTGTCTGGTGCCGTTCTTCATCTTGGGGCCCGGTGTTCAGGCGAGGCTCATCGAGCTCTGTGCCTGCTCGCTTCGAGTCTGTTGTAGGCCTCTTCTTCGCGTTCGTCGTCTTCTTTGCTCGACATTATCGACTCGATCATGTCGATCAGCTCTCTCCGATTGGTGGCCGCCTGTGTTAGGAGCCTTCGTCGTTGGTCGGCGTCTTCTGGCATGTCTTCTGTCCGAGGTCCACAAAGAATTCCCTCCACGTCGCCAGCGTTTGGAGGGCGCCTGAGCATATCCGTGACGCGAGAGCGGTCATCAATCCACCTAGGACATACGAATATGGTGTGGTCCGCAGTGTCGTCGGGGTCCATGCAGTAGACGCAGTATGCGTCTTCTGCGCGGTTCATTTTGAGTAGGTAGCTTCTGAAGCTGCCGTGTCCGCTGAGAGCCTGGGTCAGGTGGAATGACAGGTTGAGGGAGGGCTTTGCGAGCCATCGTCTGACGTCCGGGATCAGGCGATGCGTCCAGCGTCCTTTAGCAGAGCGGTCCCACCGTGCTTGCCAAGCTGTAGTGGAGATTGCCCTCTCCTGCTTTTTGATGATCGGTGTGCTGGTGTCTTCGTCGTCGTCCTCTACGCGGAGTCGGATCCTCGCCCTCTCGTTTGCCAGTAGGTCGGCTGGGACCATTTCCGAGAGGACCGAGGATGCGCAGACGGAGACGGTGCGGTAGCTTCTCGTGATGCGGAGGGCTATTGTGCGTTGGGCTCTGGCGAGTGCGGCCCGGTTCTTCGCGGTCTTTGTCGCTTGTGCGGCCCATGTTGGTGACGCGTATAGCATCTTGCTATTGACGACTGAGCCTAGCAGCGCTCTTTTGGCCTGCGAAGGACCGCCCAGGTTAGGCATCAGTCTGCCGATGACTAGCGCTGCCTGAGTGGCTCTTCGGGAGGCTTGCTCTACGTGCCTGGTGAAACCTAACCTAACCTAACCTAACCTAACCTAACCTAACCTAACCTAACCTAACCTAACCTAACCTTTTTTTTTTTTTTTGTGTGGTATCGAGGACCAGTGCAGGAACTGCTGTTAGCATTACTTCCACACTGGCCCCCATCGTTTATTGTAAAAAATTGACATACATAAATACATGAATTCAACATACAATATAGTTTCAATAAGAAAAAAAAACAAAAAAAACGGTACAATAACTATGCGGTGTGACAATTGAGAGATGCACCCACGACCTGCCAGACTTTCCTTAGCGAACGCTAGTATATATATGTCCGACAGGGAGCTGGCTCGGGGTGCATAAAACAATTAAATAGTACAATTTACAAAACAAGTTTACAATATAGGTTCGGATTTGAAAAGCAACCGCGACCTGTCAGACTTCCCTTAGCTGGAGCTAGTAATATGAGTCTGGCAGGGAGCTAGGCTCGGGTTGCATACAACGTTGGTAGTGTACAGTGGTACTGGGTTGAAGGACGTCTTCCGGTCTTCGCGACCCGGCGTACAGCCCGCCAGTCTGGTGTCCCGTTCTGCGCAGCTATGCTTCACGACCCGGCCGTAGCCCGCCGGTCTCGAATTCTCGTTCCATCACCTTCCTTCTGCGGCCTGTCTTGCCCTTTCCTCTTCCTCTTTCATTCCCATGATGGACTCGACCATTTTATAGAACTGTCGATAGTCCTCCTCGGCTTCGTGAAGCACGGCTGATTTTGCAACTGGGTCGGCGGGAAGGCTCGCGAACTCTGGCCCGCACAGGATGTCCGGCAGGTCGGTGGCGCTGGGGCGGTGTCCAAGGCGTGCTTCCAGCCCGGCCCTATGTCCGCCGAAGTAGCCGCACTCGAACATCGTGTGTTCCGCGTTGTCCTGTTCCGCTCCGCAGAGTAAGCAGGTCGGGGAAGCAGCCCTGGCCATTCTATGGAGGTACTGTTGAAAACATCCGTGTCCTGTCAGTACTTGCGTCATGTGGTAAGATATCTGGATTTTTGGTACTGTTCTACTGAGCCATCTCCCCACGTAGGGGATTACCAAGCGCGTCCAGGCAGCCTTAGGTGAGGCCGACCATCTGTCTTGCCAGAGCGCGATCGTAGCGGTTCGTTCTTGTTTTTTAATTACTGCTTTAGATAGTGGTTGCATTCCGGGAGCTGGAGTAGCGGCCAGTCTGGTCCTGACCCTGCTCCTCTCCAGGCCTAGGAGGTCGGCGGGTACCATGGAGGCCAATAGCAGCGCGGCCTCGTCTGATACGGTTCGATAGGCGCGGATGACCCTCAAGGCGACGGCCCGCTGTGGTCGCACTAAGTTGGCCCTGCTTCTAGCCGATGACATGACCGGGGCTATCCACACTGGCGCAGCGTACATAAGTTGACTTTCAACTACCGAGCCCAGCAGTCGCCTTTTCCACTGCCCCGGTCCGCTGACGTTGGGCATTAGCCTAGACAGGGCGACCGAGGAGCGGGTGGCCTTGTTCGCAACAGTGCTCACGTGGGAGGCGAACGTTAGCCTCTGGTCGAGGATGACTCCCAGGTACCGGAGCTGCCTCTTTAGGCCGATGTGGTGGCCGCCGATGTGGAGGTCCGGAGGGGTGAACGCCCGCCGTCGGGTCAGTAATACTGCTTCACTCTTGTGGTGAGCGAGTTTGAGGCCTCTGCTAGTCATCCAGGTGTCGACGCGTTCCAGGGTCGGATTCAGGAGATCCTCCAGCAGCCGGCCAGAGCTGGCGACGCCCACTATTGCCAGGTCGTCAGCAAAACCTACAAGGTGGACCCCGTGTGGGACCTCCATGCGGAGGAGAGCCGCGTACGCGATGTTCCACAACGTGGGGCCGAGCACAGAGCCTTGGGGGACGCCGCAGGTGACCGGTCTTGATCGGTGGTCGTCGCCGATGATCAGAGACCGGTCGGTCAGCCAGGACCGCAGCATGTCCATTAGGTACTCGGGGGTATGAATCTTCCTGAGAGCTTCATCGATTACTGGCCACCGGAGAGAGTTGAAAGCGTTGCAAACGTCAAGGGTTACAAGGACGCACAGTTCCTTGACCCTCGCCCTCTCCGGGACAGATGTAGCAATGTCTAGGACTTTGGCAATGGCGGACTCAGTGCTAACGCCCCGTCTGAACCCGTATTGGTTTGGCGCCATCCTCCTTCCGCCGTGGGCGTCGAGGTGGTCCTGCAGGCGCTTGAGGAGGAGCCTCTCCAGCAGTTTGCCTGGTGTGTCCAGAAGACAAATGGGGCGGTAGCTAGACGGAGAGTCGGGCGGCTTGTCCGGCCCTTTTCGAACGAGGACCAGGAGGGCCCGTTTCCAGCGGGGCGGGAAGGTGTGGCCTTGCAGGCATGTGTTCATCACCTGGAGTACAGCCCGGGGACGTGTCGATATGGCCTGCTTGAGGACCTCGTTCGGAATGCCAGAGGGCCCGGCTGCCTTGCCAGCGGGGAGTCGCTTTGATGCCCATACGAGTTCCTCGATTGTGAAGTCCGGAACCACCTTTGTGAACACCAAAGTGTTCCGCACCGGGTCAAAGGCCTCAAAAATATCCAACACTGCAGCGGAGGGAGCGGCGTCCCAGTCGGTCACTGGAGCGGCGGGGAACAGGTGGTCGGCTATGGTCGGCTCGAGGCCTCTGGTGGCTGCTCCGGATCTGCGGGGGCCGAGACGCTTCATGACGAGTTTGTACGGCTTGCCCCATGGGTCGGTGTCGACCTGGCGGCAGAGCTCGAGCCAGCTCCGGCTTTTTGAGTTTTTGATTTCGCGGCGAAGCCGCGCCCGAGAAGCGGAGAATGCCACTCTGGCTTCCGGGAGCCCTGGCTGACCAGGCCGCTTAAGGGCCGCTTGGTACGATCTACGGAGTGTGAAGCAGGAGCGGCGGAGCTGGGCGATTTCTTCGGACCACCAGTGGACCGGGGTCCTTCCCCTGGGGCCGAACGTACGCCGCGGCATGGAGGCCTCGCAGGCGTCCGTCAGATAGTCGTCTAATGCGGCAGCGGAAGATAGAGCGTGGCAGGTGCTTGTACCGCCAGGGGCTGTAGTCAGCGGAGTGTTGGCCAGGTAGGTGGACAAAGCGTCTCCGTCTCGTTTCCTCACGGACCAACCGCGCTGCGCGTCCGAGGTTTGGGCGAGCGGTGGAGGTGGAGGTAACGGCAGTGCGGCGGAGTTAAAGCACACGTAGGCATGGTCGCTTAACGAGTCATCGTCCAGGACCCTCCAGCCGGATATAGGGAGGCCTCGATAGAACGTCACGTCAATGATGGAGGTGGCTGTTCCCCTGACGAACGTTGGGGTGGTGCCCGAGTTCGCGAGCAACAGGTCGAGGCTGGAAGCCAAGTCGGACAGCAGACGGCCTCTGGGGTTGCATACCACAGAGCCCCAATCGACGGACCAGGCGTTAAAGTCGCCTGCCAAGATGATATTGCTATTGCCGCGGGCGCGGACAGCGGCTTCGAGGTCGCCCAGGAAGGTGGCGTACTCCTGGATGGTAGTGCCCGGCCGCCAGTAACAGCTGAAGACGGAGAGTTCGCGGAATGCCATCCAGGCGTAGCCTGCACCGGAGCCTCGATCGCTGTAGGCCAGGTCGGAGCGCTGGGCTATGCCCACTGCTGCCTTGCGGTCGTCGCTGTAGCTCCATCTTGCGTCGCAGCCCGACCTCCTGAATGGTTCGCTGATGAGTAATAGGTCTGCGTCAGTTTCGACCGCGGTCTGGGCCAGGATTTGCTCGGCCGCATGGCTCCCGTTCAGGTTGATCTGAAGGAAGTTAATCATATGGGTTGAGCGGACGGGGAGGGCTTGAGGCCCGCGGCTAATCGCCTGGCTGCACAGGCGCCAGAACCGGGCTTGTGGTTGACTCTTGGGAGCCCAGCCTCAGTGCACGGCAGGCAGCTATCGCCGGACGCCTTGCAGACGTTCATGGAGTGGCCCGTCTCGCCGCAGCGCCAGCAGGCACCGGAGCGGTCGGGGGCGGTGCAGGCCCTGGAATTGTGTCCGAAGGCGTGACAGCGAAAGCATCTTTCTGGAGGGCGAGTCCTGGGCCTAACGCGGCACATGGTCCATCCCACTGGTATCTTGGTGATAACGCTAGCAGCGTATCTGGTCATCGTTGCAGTTGCGACCTGCTGGCCCGAGCGGGTGGGCCAGATGCGCACCTCGCCGATTGCCTCGCGCTCGGCGGCAGCTGCGGGGTCGTCTTGGCCGGGCACAGCGGCGCGTAAGGCCTCTAACACTTCCGCTGCGGAGGACACTGCATCTAGGTCCAGAATTTCGACCTCGACTTTAACGCCAAGTTGGAGGACGTCTCCAACCGAGCCTCCAAGCTTCGTCTTAATCGCTGAGGCGATGGTCTTTGCGGCCGAGGCGGACTTTGCTCCCTTGCTGAGCTCGAGAAGCAGGCTACCGTCTCTGGTTTCGCGCATTTTTACACTCGAGCCAATATCAGCCATAGACAGGCCGCAAGAGCGGACGCAGGACACCGTGGCAGCGTAGGAACTTCCTACCGCAGGGCGGATCAAAATCGCTGGAGGCTTGGTAGCGCTTTTCGTGGGTTTGGCGGCTGGAGTGTCGGCGATTTTTGCGGGAGCGGCGCGGGGCTTTGGGGGCCGCTTTGCTACCGCGGACCAGCACTCTCCGTCAGTCTCCATAGCGGAATCGGCTCCCGTGTCGCGGGAGGGGGGCTGCAGAGTGAGTCCCGACGCGGGCGGCTTCAAGGCCCTGCGCCTCTTAGAGGCCCTGGCCTCAGTTTCTCGGTCACTGGCCCACCAGCTTGGGGTGAGAATGGTGTCGGTACTGGCATCGGTCATAGAGGGCTTCACGGGTTCGTCGTTCTTGTGCTTCTTTTGGGAAGATAACGATGCAGGGGAGATCAGCTTCCCCTTCTTAGAAAACAATCCGTCCAGAGCCTTGGTCATATCGGCCAGCAAGGTCGCCAGACGGTGCATGCCAGGGGTATCTTTTACGGACTCCATGGTGGTCACGTGGATCGCGGATTTTAGTGTGGACTTGATGAATCTGATGCCTGCCTCGACTTCGGTAGAACCCTGCGCGGGGTTTGGGTTTGGACTGGTATCGCTCTTCCTCTTGTTTACCGTAGGTAACTCGCCCGTGGCGAGGTACCGGGAGGTCGGGGACGTGCAGGATGCGTCAGTCATCTCGGCGTCCTCGATCGCTAGGTAGTTGTCGTTTTCTTGGTCTGACATGTTGATGGTGGCCGGGGGACTCTACCCCGGGGGATTGGCGCGTACCCGAGCCGCGGCCCCTCGGTTCGATGTCTTGCCGGTCTGGTGGCGCTTGTCCGATGTGCTGGCTTGATGTTGTTGGTGCCGTATCTTCGCCCCTGGGGGGGGTAGAGGGTCCGGGTTTTCGGGTACTGGTAGTGACGGGTCGTGGGAGGTCGGGGAGAATTGGGGGGGCAAATTTTTGCTCCCGAGCCGCTACGGGCTCCCCCTGCCGAGATATCGGCGAAAAACCGATTTGGGGGACCGGACCAGAAGAAGAATGAGATCTTACCTGGCTAGGTCCAGCGGTGCCCCTCGAGGGGGTATTTTAGTCAGGCCGACTCGAAAGCGACACCGGCCTGATCGCGAACTTTTTACGGTGGCGGGAGGGGGCGCCACTAATCACGCTGGTGTGAGTGCGGACTTGGTTGAGTGCGGGAGGTGCGAGCTGCCACGGGGGGCAGGCCTCGAGCGAAAGATCGACGTGCGGGTTGCCAGAACTGCCACGGGAGGCAGGTCTCGGAGCAACGGATCGACGTGCAGAAGTACAGGAGCTGCCACGGGTGGCGGGCCTCGGAGCGAGATCGACTCGGAGTTCGAACGGCCACGGAGCGGAGACGTGCGGGCAACGTGTGACTAGAACGGCGACCGACGCGCAACTGAACGGCGACCGACGCGCAACTGAACGGCGACCGACGCGCAACTGAACGGCGACCGACGCGCAACTGAACGGCGACCGACGCGCAACTGAACGGCGACCGACGCGCAACTGAACGGCGACCGACGCGCAACTGAACGGCGACCGCGCAACTGAACGGCGACCAACAACTGAACGGCGACCGCGCAACTGAACGGCGACCGCGCAACTGAACGGCGACCATCAACTGAACGGCGACCGAGCAACTGAACGGCGACCGCAACTGAACGGCGACCGACAACTGAACGGCGACCAACAACTGAACGGCGACCCACAACTGAACGGCGACCAACCTAACCTAACCTAACCAGCTCTGGGAATGAATCCTTACTCTTATCGATCATGATGGCGCATCGAGTGTACTTTTGCCGGGAGATTTCATCTTGGTTCCGGTTTCTTTCTGTCCGTGTTGTTACCCTGGCCGGTGCTGGTTTCTCCGGTGGTTTTTCCGGGGGTCTTTTCCTGGCTTTCCGTCCTACACTCTTCGACCATGTGTTTTCCGTGTCGTCAATATCTTCATCTCTTTTTCCTTGTGTCGGGGGTTCCATGTTCCCATTAGGGTTCCACCAGCAGGGTGTCGAGGTCTCCACACTTTTTGTTTTTGGCGTCCGCGTCAGTTTTTCGCTTCGGGTCCCGGCGCTGTCCTCCGTTTGGGTTTCTCTTGTTTTTGTCTTGGGTTTCTTATCACAAGTTGGACATTTAGTATTTGTGGGTGTGCTATCTGTAGTTGCTAAACCCCGTCGTTGCTTTATTTTTCCTTGGTAGCAGTTGAAAATCTGGACTATGTTCCCCGTTCCCTGTTTGACTTCCAAGTGGCAGTTTCTCGTTTTTAATGTGAAGTTCATCAGACTCTGCAGTTGCTCTCGGAGTTTGGTAAGCAATTGTTCTTCGTTGAGGTTGTTGAGGTCAACTTTCGTTCGTTGGCTTTGTCCTGACGCCTGAAGTAGTTTAGTTTCGAGATTGCGCGTTACCATACCGTCGTCTGTCTCGGCGCTGGTAGATCGAGCCGTGGTGGGCATCGGCCTAGTCACTACTGTCCCACTCTTCACAGAGACCTTCTCTGTAGCAGTGATTTCCGTGTCATTGTCTCCATCTGGTGCAGTTATCTTATTCGTTTGCGCCTTACCCATGGTTAGTGATTTCAACTCATAGGGCGAACCACCCCCTTCCGCAAGGTTTCCCTCAGACAGGGATGCTGATTTTTGTGGGGCCTCCACTTCACATCGCCCTTGTGCGGCACCAAGGAGGACCGGGCTACAGGAGCCCCCCCCCGGCGTCCCCTGTGCCTACCGACGGCACTGGGGCGGTAACAATACTTAGGTTGTTGACTTCCATATTGGGTTTTTAAAGTGATTTCCTTCACTGCATTTTACCTACTGCCAGGGGATTTACAGTTGCCTTCTGTTGGTTTGATTTCGGAGTATCCTTCTCCTAGGACGGCTGCCGGTCGTGGCTAAAGAGCCCGTCCTGCCCTCGGGAACTCTTGGTCGGGTTGTCCTCTGCTTCGTCCTGTCCAACGTGAGAGACCCTGCTGGTGGAATTAACCACCGTTGGCGTAGCACTTAGCGTCGGCAGACAACCGTTCAAGCCCCCTCACCACGTCAAGGTGAGTCCCTGGAGGGGGAACTTAACCTAACCTAACCTAACCTAACCTAACCTTTTTTTTTTTTTTTTTTTTTCAGTTTGTAACCGACGACGTCGCGGGAACTGCTTTCACAATGCTTCCGCGACGCCGCCATCGTTTATTGATTAAAAAAAAAGTCAATAATTATACATACGTGAAGGGGGAGAAGGGACAATACCCCGACTTACCCCCCTCTTTAACATGACATAACAAAGTTAAAAGTTTTAACAATTATGATGGTTTCCTGTAGATTTCCTGAGCCGACCGGAGTCCGCCGCTCTGGATTCTCGCACTGGTTAATCCTTTTGGCTGGCCGACTGGAGTCCGCCGCCCTTGAGATATCGTTCTCCTTTGGGTGCAGCGATGCCGTGATCGCCTTTCCCGCCCGTGGTGTCATAGTTGGGGGGATGAAGAACGGTGGTCGGTGACACCTCCGACGTGTCGCTGATGCGACGTCTAGTTGTGTCTGCGAGCCGTTCTTCACCGTGCGCTGACGTCAGTCTTGCAGCTGCTCCTCCCGTTCGTCGTCTTCTTTGGTGCTAATTATAGATTCCACCATCTTCACGAACTCCTTTCTGTTGGTGTTGGACTGTTCTACGATCCTAAGCCGGGCTGTCGGTTGGTCGGGTAGGTCGTCGGGCCGAGGGCCACACAGGATTTCCTGAACGTCCCCGGGCTCAGGTGGGCGTCGGAGGATCCTGGACAGGACGGCACGTTCGTCTTCCCACCTTGGGCACGCGAAGAGCGTGTGCTCCACCGTGTCGTCTGGGTTCATGCAATAGGTGCAATAGCTGTCCTCGGCACGGTTGAACCTCAGCAGATAGCTCCGGAAGCAGCCGTGCGCCGACAGAGCCTGGGTCAGCCGGAATGTAAGGCTCATCGTGGGCTTAGCTAACCACCGTGCGATGTCGGGCAGCAGCCGATGAGTCCATCTGCGTCCGATGGCGTCCGGACTGGCTGCTGACCGGTCCCACCTGGATTGCCAGGACGAGATGGAGATCGCCCTTTCCTCCTTCTTGATTAAAGAGGTAATTAGTACTTCTCCGACGTCTTCTAGCCGGGTCTTGACTCTTGCCCGTTCGTGGGCGAGTAGGTCGGCCGGCAGCATGCATGACAGTAGGGAGGACACATCGGCCGAGACCGTTCGGTAGGCCCTGATTGTGCGGAGTGCCGTGGTCCTCTGCGCCCTAGCCATAGCATTCCGATTTTTGGCCGTCTTGATGGCGACTGTAGCCCAGGTCGGGGATGCGTACAGCAGCTTGCTATTGGTGACCGAGCCCAGCAGAGCTCGTTTTGCCTGGACCGGGCCGCCTACGTTGGGCATCAGACGTCCGATGGCCTTGGAAGACTCGGTGGCCTTTCTCGACACGGTGGCTATGTGTGTCGAGAAAGACAGACGGGTGTCCAACTCCACTCCCAGATAGCGTATGGCTGGCTTGACCGGAATGACGTGGCCATCCACGTACAGTTGTGGAACTTCAAATTGGTGTTTCCTGGTCAGGACGACGGCCACAGATTTTTGGGGTGCGATCTGGAGGCCGTTTTCGCGCATCCAGTTTGACACCGTGTCGAGTACTGGGTTCAACAGCTCTGCTGCTGACGGTCCGGTTCGGGCGGTACAGATGGCGGCTACGTCGTCGGCGAAAGCCACTAGCTGCACTCCCGGCGGCATTTCCGTCTCGAGCAGCCCCTCGTAGAACACGTTCCACAGCGCGGGACCGAGGACGGATCCTTGCGGAACTCCGCATGTTACGCCTCGGCTTGCGCTTGCCTCTCCGACGAGTAGGGTCCTGTCCTCGAGGTACGATCTAATCATACCGTTGAGGAGTGGGGGGACCAGCCTTTCGCGGAGGGCAGCGTCGATGCGTCGCCACGGAGCGGTGTTGAACGCGTTGCGTACGTCGAGCGAGACGACCACGCATAGGTCGCGGTGCTGGACTGCGCCGAGTGCCGCTCCGTGGGCTGCACTGATTACCCGTTCGATCGCGTCCTCCGTAGATCGCCCGTGCCGGAAGCCGTATTGGTTCTCCGACCTTTGCCCGGTGAGATCGAGGTGCTGATTGAGCCTCATCAGCAGCAGTCGCTCCAAGAGCTTGGCCGCGGAGTTGAGCATGCATAGAGGCCTGTAGCTCGATGGCTCGAGGATCGGCTTTCCAGGTCCCTTGTGGAGAAGGACGAGCCTGGCGGTCTTCCAGCGTGCAGGGAATTCTTTCCTGGATAGGCAGCAGTTGTAGGTGTTCAGGAGAACTTGTGGGGCGGTTTTGGAGACCCGCAGGAGAACCTCGTTGGGGATCCCGTCTGGTCCCGTGGCTTTGCCCGCCGGCAGCCGTGTGCACGCTTCGCGCAGCTCTTCGGGTGTGAACCGGGGTGCTTGAGGTTCGCCGGGGTCGTCGATCAGCGGGGGCTCGAGTGACCATTCGGTTGCTGGTGGTTCCGGGAAGAGGTGGTTGGCGATCGAGACCTCCCTGCCGCGAGCTTCAATGCCGGGGCGGTGGCGGCCGATCTTCTTGGTCACCACCTTGTATGGTAGGCCCCAGGGGTCGTCGTCGACGGCTTTACACAGCTCGGCCCAGCTCTTGGCCTGAGCGTCGCGGATGGCTTTGCGTAACTCTTTTCGCTTATCCGAGTAAGCCGCGCGGTGGTCGTCTATCAGGTCTTGTGTGTCGTGCCTCCGAGCGGACCGTTGGAGCGCTCTTCGTAACTTGATTGTAGATTGTCGGAGCGCGGCCAAATCATTTGACCACCAGTGCACTTCTCTTCTGCCTGCTCTCCGAGGGACCCTGGGGGGCATGCAGGAGTTACAAGCCGCCTCCAGGTATTCGATCAGTTGATCGGCTGCCTGAGATGCGGTGGTAGTGTCGTTAATTTCAGGTTGAGCCGTGTTAACCAGGTGGGTGGCTAGAGCGACTGGGTCCAGCTGACGGAAGGACCAGCCTCTAGGAAGATCGCTGCCGTCGTCGTCGGCGTCCGGTGTCAGGTAGAGCGTGAATTGTATATATCGATGGTCGCTGGCTGACTCGACCTCTTCGAGGACCCTCCAATCCCGTACGATGGCCGGCGCTATGAGACGGGAGAATGTCGCGTCGATCACAGACTCGGCGTTGACCCGCCGGTACGTGGCCGCGGAGCCGGAGTTTTCGGTGACGAAGTTCATACTCGCCATGAGGTCTGCGAGTAGATCTCCTCTCCGGTCGTTGCGGAGTGAGCCCCACTCTTGCGACCACGCGTTAAAATCACCGCCAATCAGAACGAGAATCCGGGCGTCGCATTCGCCAACAGACTGTTGGATTTCGTCGAGGAAGGTGACGAAGTTTTCGTGAGTGTCGTTCCGGGAGTTGTAGCAGCTGTATATGCGGGAGTCTCGTCCCTGGATCCAGGCGAATCCTCGGCCCGAACCGGACGACTCTGCTACGAGGTCGGCCGAGGCGGTGAGGACTACTGCGCAGGTGCCGTCGGTGCTAGTCACCCACCGATCGTCCTGGGCAGGATTCCAATTCTGTTCGGAGATCAGGAGGACTTGGGCGCCGGTTTCTGCAGCAGTCTGGGTTGCCAGGCTCTGGGCGGTGGCACTCCGTTGGAGGTTTATCTGGAGGACGTTAATCTTCATTTTCGGGCAGAGGATTGTAGCGCGTTGATTGCTCTTCTTCGGGCCGCGCAAGCCCCGGAGCCGGGCTTGTGAGGTATTCGTGGGGCCTTCATGCGGTCACACGCGACGCAGAGATCTTCGCCCTTTATGCAGGTGGCCTGGATGTGGCCGTTTTCGCCACATCGTCTACAGGCGTGCGTGAGGTCGGATCCTTTACACTGCCGTGTAGAGTGGCCGAAACCGTGACATTTGTAGCACCGTGCTGGTTCGGGTCTACGCGGGTGGACGCGACACTGGGTCCATCCGACGCGGATGGATGTCAGACTTCGGCTGATGGCGACGGGAACGGTGGCGGTGGCCATTTGGCGGCTGTCTCGAGTGGCCCATAGACCGGTGATTTTGATGTCGTCTGCGGAGGGGAGGTCTTCTTCGCGTAAGGCCTTTAGGATCGCAGCCAAGACTTCTGCCTTGGTGGTGACTTCGTCTAGGTCAGTGATCTCCACCTCGGCGGTGTGGCGAAGCCTGGTGACTACCGATCCGACCAAATTCAGTGAACCTAACCTAACCTAACCTAACCTAACCTAACCTAACCTAACCTAACCTAACCTAACCTAACCTAACCTAACCTAACCTAACCTAACCTAACCTAACCTTACCTTACCTAACCTAACCTAACCTAACCTAACCTAACCTAACCTAACCTAACCTAACCTAACCTAACCTAACCTAACCTAACCTAACCTTTTTTACGGTATCGCAGAGGGCCGGAAATACCTTGTGGGGCAATTCGCCAGCTCCTCTGCATCGTTTATTGGACAACAAGTACAAAAGAAAATTTAACATACATGATTAATGTAAAGATACATACAAAAACGGTGGCCCTACGCCAACTAAGTTTGGCCTTCGGCCTACATAGTGTATGTCGCTAACTAGGGTGTTGGTACGGCTGGAGCGCGCTCCCGTTCCCGTTCCTCCTCTTCTCTGGTTGCCAGGACAACGTTAACAAAACCTGCTACAGCCGACCAGTTCCTCACCGAGGACAACATCAACCTAGTCGCTGATTCTGGGGTGAAAACGCCACCGACCTCAGCTTCCGGCTCGCTCCTCAGGCGCCACCATCTGTCGCACTGAAAAAACGCGTGTGCGGCATCGTCCACCAAGGCCTGACAGTCGATACACTCGGGACTGTCGACTTTCTTGAATCGGCACAAGTAATGCCTGAAGCAGCCATGACCAGACAGAAATTGGGTGAGATGGTAGTCGACTTTGCCAAATCGTCTGGAGCACCATGTGGACACGTTCGGAACGAGTCTCCTTGTCCAGCTCCCTGTTACCGCTGAATCCCAGATGGTCTGCCATTTGGCAAATGTACGGGTTCTTACATCGGTATTCGCCACGGCGTTGGACAGGCTTCGTCTCAAGCGAAAGAGGGACTCACGCTCTCTGGCCAAGAGATCGGCCGGTGGGGTTGATGCAATGACGTTCACCGCTACGGCTGATACTGTGCGGTAGGCACACGTGCTGCGGAGGAGCACCTTACGCTGGGTCTTGTTGAGCAGTCTCACGTTGGCTGGTATGAGGTCAAGGGTATGGGCCCACGAAGGTGCCCCATATAACAGAATAGAATGGACAACAGACGACAGGAGGCGACGTCTATCCTCACGGGGTCCACCGACGTTCGGCATAAGCCTTGCCAGTTGAGCACCAATCCTCTCGGCCTTGGAAGACGCTAGGCGGATGTGATCCTTGAAAAATAGAGACTTGTCTATGGTCATTCCCAGGTAAGACATGCTGGACGATAGAGCGACAGGGCTACCGCAAACACTTATGTTGGGAATCGGGAATTTATATTTATGGGTAAACAAAACTGCTTCGGTCTTGTCGGCGGCTATCTGCAGTCTCAGTTTGGTAATACGTTCTCCCACCATCGATAGGGCGGCGTTTGCAATGGCTTCCAGCTCAGGAACCGTTTTGGATGAGACCACAATCAAGGTGTCGTCCGCAAAGCCGAGCAACTTAGCACCCAGGGGTAACGCCTCTCTGAGGACGGAGTCAAATGTGGCATTCCAAAGGAGGGGGCCGACAACAGAGCCCTGAGGAACTCCTCCGGTGATTTCGACATCCATAAACCCGTTCTGCGTATCGTTGGTGGACACCGTTCCAGACCTACCAGAGAAGTATGAATGGAACATGCGATACAGATAGGGTGGGGCACCCCAACTGTCGAGGGACGATAGAATGTCGGGCCATTGAATGGAATTGAATGCATTCTTGATGTCTATGCCAATGGCCAGACAGAATTTTCCGTCGTTCACCTCACGTACAACAGAGTTGTGCATCTCGAGAACTGCATCGTCGGTAGACCGCATCTTCCTGAAACCGAACTGATTCTGTGAGAGGCCACCGCTCGAGCGAATGTGCTCCTCTAATCTGCTAGTGAGGAGGAATTCAAGTATTTTCCCCACGTCGTTGAGGAGACATAGCGGACGGTAAGAAGAAGGGACGCCATCAGGTTTATTTCCTTTCTTCAGGAGTACGACCCGAGACGTCTTCCACTCTGCGGGGAATGTTCCACGGCGAAGGCAGGTGTTAAAGAGATTGGTCAGGATACAGGGGTCTGCCTTATGGACTGCCGCGAGGATTTTGCCATTTAGACCGTCAGGGCCAGGGGCCTTGTTCTTCCTTGCTGACCTATCGACGGCTGCGTTGACCTCCTCCGAGGTGAACGGGACTAGGCGACCCAAGGGCGGCGGTGGCCTGTCGGTGCTGGACTGGTTGGTCGGAAAAAGCGTATGGATCACGGCCTGGAGCGTCTGAAACTCCATTGTGGCAGTGGCGGGCGGTCCCCTTAGTTTCCTCATAACTAATTTGTACGGTTTCCCGAAAGGGTCGCTGTCAACTGACGCAATGAGCTCTTTCCAGCAATTTGCTTTGCTCTGGCGTATTGAGACCTTGAGTTGTTTTTTGGCCTCTCGGTAAAAATGGTTCGTCCTGGCGAGCTCGGCTTCGGCGCGGTCGTCATCGAAGTTGGTGGACATTTGACGTCTGAGTCGGGCTATGCGGGCCACCATCCTTACTTTACGGCGTTTTGCCTTAACGCATTCCGAGCGAAGGTAATCAATTTCGCTGTTCCACCAGTGCACAGGTGGCTTACCTGGCTTGGGAGCTCGTCGAAGGGGAAGAGCGAAATTGCACGCGGCTGTGATCCTTGACCGAAGGGATACAGCTAATGAGTCAGCGTCATCCTCTTTGTGGTTATTGCCTTGGTCGAGCCACTCGGCGAGCAGCAGGCCGGCGAGAAATGAGTCGCTGTCGATTCCGCTGGAGGTGTGCTAGCCTAAAGAGGTGTTGGATGGACGACCTGCTGGATTGCTTGAGGGATTATGAGTCAGGGAAAAACGGATGTAGTGATGGTCGCTGTAATTGAAGATTGCCTCCATAACCCTCCAATTGATGACAAGGCTTGCCAGGGACTCCGAAGCCACCGAGACGTCGACGACCGATCCAGCACCTCTGGCAAAGGTGGGGGTGGATCCTTCGTTCAGGATGACAAGGTTGAGTGACTCAAACAGGGAGCCCAGATCCTCGCCTCTCTGGTTGTCGACCCAATCACCCCATGCAGCGGATCTGGCGTTGAAGTCACCAGTGACGAGTACGGGAACGCCTTGCTGGATAGATCTAATGCTAGCCCCTAGCCGGTGGAGCAAGTCGCCAAAGTCCTCGGGAGTCCGGTTAGGTGAAGCGTAGCAGCTGTACACCTGCACGCCGTTGAGTCGTGCGGAGACGAACTCTGGGTCACGCAACACGTTGGCAATGGTCACTCCGTTGCCCGCGATGTAAATGGCAGCCCTGCAGGGTCCGGTGCCGGTAAGGCAGGCACAGGAATCAATGCTCACTCTGTAGGGGTCACTCAAGAGCGCGATGTCGATCTTCTCCTCAACCATGTACTGTGAGATCAGGTCTTGGGCCGCACTGCAATGGTTGAGGTTGCTCTGGACGAAGCTAAGCTCCATCACGGCGATTGGCTCGCCACCGCTACCGCTGTTTCCTCCGACAGCTCCTCTTTCCCGTGGCGGGGTGGTGTGGACTGCTGCTGCAAATGCAGCTTAACCTGCCCAAGATTTGGCTGGGGTGTCTGTCTCTGCTGCTGCGGCTCACTATGGTGGGTACAGTCCTTGGCCAGGTGGTCTACAGCCTTGCATCTGAAGCAGCAACAGGGCTTCGGCTCATTTCTGCATTCCGCGGCAAGGTGACCTTTGCCTTGACACCGGAAACAGGTGGGTTGGCTTTTCTCCAACAACTTGGTCCTAAACCAGTTTGATTAGGTTAGGTTAGGTTAGGTTGATCGGTCCGAACAGCCTTTTTGGGTCGCCTGACCACGTCGGTCCAGCTTACCCTTGGGGACTCTACAATTCCATCTGCGGTACCTGATGAGCCGGCTGTGGGGAGGGGTGACTTCGTACTTCCTCCTTTGTTCCTAACGTTCCGGCCGGTTGTCTTCTTAGACCTAGCTTCCAAATTGGTCCGGCAAGACTCATTTTTGGTGACAGGAGCACCCAACGCGTCATTGTCAGTTTGCTACCAAAGGGGTATCGATTGCACGTGTTGCAAGGACCTATGTTGCTCAAGCAAGAGGCCATCGATCTGCTCTTGCAAGTGCTGCTGGTGACGCAACTGTCCCGCCTTGACGTCCTTCAGTGCTTCCAGCATCTGCTCGTGCTGTTGCTGCTGTTGTTGCTGCATCTTTTTAAGCTGTTTTTCGATGACATCCGGGGATCTGATAAACCCTAAAGCTTTTGCCAGCCCGTGGAAATCAGTGACGGTCTTCTTTAGAGCTATGATACAGTTTTTGATCTCCACTTTAGTGTTGGGCGTGTTTTTGACCATGGTATCCAACATCACTGCGTGGCTCACTACTTCGTCCGTAAGCTTCTCATATCTAGCTTCCGCCTGCGCTCTGGTCATACTACTTTTTGCGGCTTGGTTCCCGCTCGCCACGTTGACGGATGGCGACCCGTTCCCAACTTGGTCGGCTTGGCTCCCGCACACCCCTTGAGCGGTTGGTGTTCCGCACATCTTTTGGCCAGTTGATGGTTCTGGGTTCTTGTGTTTACTAGATTCCATATAGTTCCCACGAGAAGGCATGAAGTAACTACAACCCGCGGCAGAGCAGCTTACCGCGGGAGGGGCTTATCGCCAACAGGGGCCGTTGCGGCAGCCCTTCGCTGGGTGCTCGGGAGCACCCAGCCCACCCGCTACCTCGAATCCCGTTTCACGGTATTGGGGATTGGGTGGAGGCAGTTGTGACGGTGGGGTGCCCAGCCTGACCTGCCCCCGAGTGATCAAGCCCAGGGAAGGCTTGAAACTTTTTTTACCTGGTATCCGTCCAGGGTCGTTTTTGCTAAGTGCTAGCAGGCAACCGCCAAACCTGCCACCTCCAATCAGTTAAGACCAGAGGTGGCTCTTTTGCTCCGGCTCCAACCAATTAAGGCCAGAGCCAGGTAGGAACCTCTTTGTGAGACCCGGTAAGGGCCCGCAAGCTCCCCCGCCACGGCAAGGCAGGCTCCGTAGGGGGAGAACCTAACCTAACCTGACCTAACCTAACCTAACCTAACCATTGAATAGCACTAATTGAGCACTAAAATTCGGTGCTATAGCGAATTTTGGTGCTGATGTTGAACCCGCTACGTGAAGTTAGCTAAGAATGGTAAGCCCCCTTATAACTTTTTAGTGGCTATAGCACTAATTTTGAAAATGCTACCATTAAATAGCACTAATTGAGCACTAAAATTTGGTGCTATAGCGGATTTTGGTGTTAATGGTGCACCCGCTAGTACAAAATACCGGAAACCCCGTAACTCGGAAGGAAATATAGCACTAATTTTGAAAACGGTACCATTGAACAGCACTAATTTAGCACTAAAATGCAGTGGTATAGCGGATTTTGGTGCTGATGGTGCACCCGCTGGGACGAAATACCGGAAACCCCATAACTCGGAGGGAAATATAGCACTAATTTTGAAAACGGTACCATTGAATAGCACTAATTTAGCACTAAATTTCGGTGTTATAGTGGATTTTGGTGCTGATGTTGAACCCGCTACGTGAAGTTAGCGGAGAATGGTAAGCCCCCTTATAACTTTTTATTGGCTATAGCACTAATTTTGAAAATGCTACCATTAAATAGCACTAATTGAGCACTAAAATTCGGTGCTATAGCGGAAATTAGTGCTCGAATTTTTCCGCTAACTTCACGCACCTTAATTCATTACGAACAGAATTATAAATTTAAACAAAACTTTTATTTTAAATTAATTTTTCTTACTAAACATTATTATTTATTATTATAATATTATATCTATGAGTGTTACGGATTAATAACTTTATTCGATTTCAATGATATTTTCTGACTCTGGTGTTTATAGAATAATCGTCTGTAATTAATGGAAATTATACACCGCGATTACCACAAGACATAATAATATTAAATATTGTTTATCGAGAAATTTTGTGGAATAGTCGCATGTTTTAGATTATCCTACGCAAATATACCTAAATAGTTTTGTATGCACTACAAACTACTGTAATTATATAGGTAGCTCAAATACGTAAGAATTTTAGATTATATAAGATATAACTATAACTGCATTGGAATCTGAAAATTAAAATCATTTTTAATTAGGTATATAAAAATGTGCAATGTTTGTGCTTTTGATAAATTTTGTCAAAAATTGAACTTTGAATGATTATAAAAAAAAATGTAGACTATGTTTTCGGTAATTTGCTTAAGAACTTATCAGGAACTTATTGTATTACATTTTCAACGTTTTTTACTCACAAACAAAAATTGTATCATACATATTTACCTAAATCAATGTTCATAATCATAATCATAATCAATCGTATTAAATTTAAAAGTTAAAATTCTCAAATGTCAATATAAGTTGCATAAGAAATCAAAAATATTTTTAATCGTGTAAAGAAAATGCAAACATAAGTAACGAGTGAAATGTCAAGTATCTATACGATTGTTTCTATTTGTACTATAACAAAAAACTAAATCCAATATTGTCAAAAACTTTCGTCAAGTAAATACTTCTGTATTACGCAGTTTTTTAGTTAGTTTTTCCAGATTATTAAGAAAGAACGCGCAGTTTTTACAATCAGTCCCCCCCTCCAAAAAAAAGTACTCACTTAATCAAAATTTTTCCAGAATCCACTCCTTTAACATAGAAGATGAAAGCAAGATTTTTCTAATCCATAAACGTTTGCAAGACAAAAAAAGCTCGCACATCATTATTCTAATTACAAATAAATATTATCAAACAAATACATTTGTCACTCCGCTCGGAAATCGAATTTGTAATCACACAAATCATAACTCAATCAGTATACAAAAATTAAAGTTAAATTTTATATAATTCGTGTTGTTTTTTTTTTGGTAATTGCGTTTACACATTGTTCACCAAGAGAAATACATTGCTGTTTATAAGATGAGTATGTAATAGTATCGATATTCTGATTTAAATATAACAATAACATCCCCAAAATAGTTTTAACCCATAGTCGCGCTTACGGCATTCAGAGACGTGCATATTTCTAAGATACATACTATATAGTATATATGTTGTTTTCAGTGTGTATAAGCATTGTATGCATTATAATGTTATTATATTATATATGTACACGATACGTTGTTCATACACTCACCCGAAAAGTGTAAAAAGAGATTGATAAAAACATCGAGTATAATAATAATAATAATAATAATATGTTATTACAATATTATACTGCAATCGTGTTTTGCGTGGTGTGCGTTTATTTTCACCACAATCTGTTTATTTAATATTTAAATGTGTTTAGTTATCATTTCCTGTGCTTTTTAATTGGATACTACTGTATTTGTTTTAAATTGTTCCTTTAAAATGGAGCTGTCTCCGGGATATATTACATACTTTATCAGCATGTACAAAGTTTTGTACCGAATAATCGGGCATTCGAATTAACTGAAGTAGATGGAAACTCACGCAAGGATAACGAGAAAGTTTTTTTTATTTTTTCCAATACGTGTCGTAAATGCCGAGTATTAGAAAGATTCGAAATGTATAGACTACAGTAGGGTGACCATACGTCCTGTTTTATACAGGATTGTCCTTTATTTCGGCTTTGTGTCCTGTTGTCCTAACAAACTTCTCTCAGGACGCGTTTTGTCCCGTAATTTCATGTATGCCCCATATTAACCCGTTTTTTGCCGTACTTACTGTTAATTTATAATTTTTGAAATTCAAAAATATATTTTATATTTTTATATTTTTTTGTATGACACTATTGAATAGAATAATAATATAAAAATCTATATTTTTCAGTTGTATTTTTGGATTTTTGTTTTTATCATAACTATTGCTGGCATCACATTGTGGTCAGCGACGAAAAATGTACGATTCAAAATCAACAAAAAAAATATATAATAAATACTTATTAATTTAAAAACAAAATGGATAATATTTTCGTTTTGTACTTGATTTTTTTAAATATGGTCACCCTAGACTACAGGTGTACCCGTGTTTAAATGCTACGACAATAAAGATTTTTCTCGTTCTTCGATATCAGACATTTTGTTCGATAATATCAAAAAATACAAAACATGTATTTGCATACGACCTAGCTCTGTTGTAATTTAATTTATTGCATTAGTTTTTTTTTTTTTTATTAATTTAATTTTTCTACATTATCCGCTGCAATTTGGTCGTCAATCAATTGTCAATAGTGTTATCGCTAACTAAGCATTTGAACATTTTACGATATTAAAAACTTTAAATATTTTAAACTGATGAAGTATTAATGTATAATTTATTTAACCTCACTTGCTATAAATCAGATAAATAAAATAGGTTTTGCAATAGAAAAAAAACTATAAAGCACCTGCTTAAAATAAAAGTAGTTTTACAGTCAAAAACTTTGATTCATATTTACAATAACTATAAAAGCAGCCATATTAGAGTACCTAATAGGCGGATACTATTATTGTTCATACGTATAATATACATTTGAGTTATATTTTGAAATATTCAGAAAATTCATCGTTATGACTGTAATTATGTTAATTTTGAAACGATTTCGGTAAGATTTTAACTCTACTGAGTATTTATTAGTTTCATTAGTCATAAATTAATGTTATTTAAAAATCCAGCATGGATTGTATTTACATAATTGAAACATAAAATTGTGCACACATCAATAATTTTAATGCATTTCATCGCGTGTGTGTTAAATTTAATAATATAATTTAGTCACATAGTCGCAATGTCGAGCAATGGCTATACTTATTGTGAATTAGGTTATTACTTAATTCTTGTTACATATATAATAATATAAACTACCGATATACCCATAATTACACGGTCACCTATAATAGCTCCCGTAATGGAGGTAACTTTGACGTAGGTACCATAAATAACTGCTCGCTACATTATACTTACGGTTTAGTAAATCGTCAACTTTATATTACCTAAGCGGTGGCTGATGATTGTTGCATAATATATATTAGTGTTGGCCAGCGATATCGATAATTCGGTACAATATCGATATCGTGTTTGTTTTTTTTTAATAATTTCGTTATCGATATCTAAAAATAATTATCGAAAATATCGCGATATCGGAACAATAAAGTTGACGGGATTATATACACTTGTATTACTTTTATCTACTAGATTATGGCATTAAGATATTGAAACATTTTAAACACACTCTCCTTATCGTAAGAAATTACGATAATTAACGAATAATGATAGATAGCGATGATGATGAAGATTATTCATTAATGAAAAGTCCTGTGATCATACAACTTGAAGAGCACAGAAATTTGATAACCGCAATTCCCTACGAATTACGATCAAGATTCTTTAAATTGGTGGAAACGAAACTAAATACTCAGCTGTATAATTTTTAGCCAAAAAATACTTAAGTATAGTATTCCTTGTGAACGGTAATTTAGCAAAGCTTCAACAATAATCTCCAAAAAAAGAATTATGTTAGGTATCTCCTGGACGACTCAACCAATTGTTATTTCTGAATTCATATTTCAAATCGAATCAAAAAAAATTCGTAAACTGAAAAATACATATTTCTATTATTTCCATACCGAATTTTCTAAATTCACATTCGTATTTTACACAACTTTAAGTTAATACACAATAATATTAGTAATTAATATACATATAATTATGAATATTAACCATATACAAATCGATATCGGAAAAACAAAAAAAAAACGATATCGATAATTAAAAATATATAATCGTTGGCCAACATTAATATATTACATTGTATACCTATAATGTCGATGCTTCATCGAAACAGTCGGATATTGTATTTTAAAATAATCACTGTTAGGTTTGTCGTACACCGGAAGCCAATAACTGACTGTAAGAATATTATAATAGTACGATACACGGGATATATTATAATCATGTCGTATTCCGAGAAAGAGAAAAATCAGCAACATTATATTATTATTTCGAAATTATTCTAATAGTGAACCTTACTTATTATGCACCCCGCGGTAGAGGTTGCGCGGTATTATACGTGTATATATATATATATATATATATATATATATTATATTTTAATATTTATTCCACCGCCGAAATTATATGAATCGATGTAAACGAAATTGCTATACACAATATAAAATATATACATATACATACACAATACAGCGCACTGGCCGCGGGCAAAGTGCTGCGGTCTGGGGGAAGGATTACATTTTAATTAGAAAATATAATATTATACGGCGGCGTGGCGGCCACCGGGGGTTGTTTCCAGAACCAAGACATTTTTTCCAAAACAGACCTGCCACGTCAGAAAAACACACCGACCGGCTACTATATTATTATATGTACTGCAATATATAAGTACCCGCGTAAAACTGTTCACGGTCGTGCTGCCCGGAGCACTGCGGCCGTGACGTCGCGTTTATAGGAATAGTCCACCGGCGCGATTCATTATTGTGTGTCACATCACGTGCAAGTTGGCGTGTACAGTTGAGAATATTGATAATATTATAGCGCCGTAGTGTGTGACCGTTGAACGGAAATCGGGTATAATTTTCAACCCTACAAACGGCCAAGTCCGTAAATACGATAAAGATATTTTTCTCGCTTCACTCGTTGCGGGCACTTGTTGTCAGCTCTAAACGTGAGAAACACGCTTCAGGTATGAACTATTTGCAATATCTATCATAATAATATCGTCAATAATGCAGTATCGACATTTCCGCAAGCGTTGATATTACCGAGGGGGACACTCAGAATCGTGTGCCAGATCCCTAACGTAGTTTTGTATCGTCGTCTTTAAAACTCGAGATGGTAAATTTTCAGCATAACTTGTTCCGTCCCGGAATGAATGATTAGCATCAGTGACCAAGACGACAAAACTGCAGCAGGCCCTATCCTAGAGTCATGTGAGAAAAACTAGTGCCCTACGGCCGATTAATTTGTGTCTGGACTTTATAGCCATGTCGTATTTTTCGATTAGGTATATAACAATATTATCGTAACGTGACTCCATGTCGTGTTATAAATTCCATAGCGCTTGCGAGCAAAACGCAAAAAAAACATAATAAAATATACATACTATAGACAAACTATACACAGTTCAGATAATATTATTATCTTGTACATATTGGCACCGATATTTAACCGCCGAGAAATCTATCCGCAGTGCGTATAAAATCATTTAACAATATTAACATAATATTCGTTTTCGTCTGATACAGGCTAAGGGTTCGTTATAATAATACATTAATTGTATAGAACCCGAGTATGTAATACTTTATATACGTATCACACGCATATAATCATATTATTATAATACTAAAGTGTGTATTGTCGACTATTATTGTTATTAATTATTGAAATCACTTTTAGATGAAAATTGTTCCCCTTAATCCGTTTAGATTATACATTATTTTGATGACGCACAGCGATCGCCACTGCACGTAAAAATTATTTCTTTAGATTCCTAAGGGTTAGTCGCAAGCCTTTTTTTTTTCTGTTTAAATCGGCAATACCCTCACCACCTAGAAACGCCGTTAAGCAATGCTTCAGGTGGTGAGTCGCCATCATTAATTAATAAAAATACAATACAATAAAGGGCGGGGCGACGTCGGGATAATACCCCTCCACCGACCCCTCACATTTTGTATTTACATCTGTCTTGCCCTTTCGGGTGAGACGACGTCGGGACCTGCCCCTCCGCCGACCCCTCACATAATACGCTAACCTGACCTACCGTGCCTCAGCCTCGCTGAGGACATGGCCAGAATCTCCTCCTCGGACCCCGAAACGGAAACCGCCGACGACTTAGCTTCAAACTCCTCCGATATCGTAGCCACCTAAGAAGACATCGTGATGATAGCTTTACTGATTGCAGGAGAGAGACATCGGGATGTATATATTCTTCGTGTTTTCAAAATGTATACAATGTGACGTGGATCTCGTAGCCGTTATGTTTGTCAAGTGTATTTATTTAAAACAATTTGGTCGCCAAGCGTTTTGTTTGTCGTTGAAATCACATTTTTCATGCTATAATAATAACAATTACTATATACCTGTCCAGCCAGAGAGCGCATTATCTCCTTCGCGCAGCATCCAAATGACGGCGCTCCGTCGTCTCGAGGTCTATTTTTCCACCATCGTGCGATAAAATCCCACTGGCGGTGGGAATGAGCGAAAAAATAGGAGTTTTGGTCGCGGCCAAGATGAGTTGTTTCGCTGGACAGAGTTTATCGTTTAATTACAAACCAATATTAAAGATACTGCACTATATCAACAAGACCATAGTCGTCATCGACCATTTCGATTTTCGACCAATTAAACATTACTTTGCCACAAAGAAACGAAAATAAAATTATAAGGGTACGTATTCAGTATTGACAAGATTTTTCAAAATTCAATAGTTCGATAGATCATAATATGACAAAATATTAAAATATAGTGCATACTACATAATGTAATTAAAAACAATAAAAGCCAATCGGGGGATCTGACCCTCGCGTCACTACCCCTTGTGTACGCCACTGATCAAAGGGTGGTGGTGGTAAAAATATTTGAAATCAACAATTTGCTTAGGAGACTCAAAAAACCGCCACTGATATTATATACACGATTTTGTATTTAATGGCTCACATGTCATCTAACCTGTACGGCTGTACCGTAATACACACACACATACTATGTATGTATATGTATGTACTATTGTACTCATTTATTATATACTCGACGAGGTTTTGCCGACGATAAGTATCTTGAAAATGTATTAAGCGGTTACGCGGTCTAAGCGTTCGATAAAGCCTTCGAAGGAGACGTTTAGTAATAAAAATACACGCGCAGCGTATAAAACAAGACAGTTATCTCGTTGTTAAAAAAAAACAGGCCTAAGCACGCCATTACGATTACGATAATAATATCATGTTACACGGCATAATAATATACATTCTACAGAAAATACAAATCTTTAACAGCTTTAATACTTTAGCGTCTTCAAAAGCTGCAGGTTTATACTACACGTCAGACGATAGGTATCATAATAATATAATATTATTATTGTTAACGTTTCGAGTCGATCGTTTCGTAAGCACAGTAATAATTAATACATACGTCACATAATATTATTTTAATAATAATATGTATGTTTTCCAACACTCCGACTGTAATTATTATTACTGTAGTTGAACGGATGTGACGTGCAAACTTTGGATCGTCGTCGCAGCGCTGTCACAACTTATCAATAATATTATACATAATCATATAATGACGGTACCGCGTTCGTATTCGTACGGGCCAAAGCTTAAAATAACATTATTAGCGAAGTTTTTACCGAATAGAGCCATTTATTCGCCGACTAATGTGTACATACTATGCATGTATATGTATGTACTATGTATGTACGTACAATATAACGTATTTTATGTTCAACAACAATAACGCAAACATAATATTGCTATGTGTATGATATTATTATTATTTGCAAGCGCGATACCGTGGCATATCATATTATATTATATGTTATTATACTTGCTGCAGTTTTATTCGAACCTAAAGGTTCATTACGAGTGGGACTGAAAAAAAAAGGGAAAAGATAACCCGAAGAACGAAATAATATACCGATATAATGCGCGCGTATATATAGTACGGAGGGCGAGGAACGGACTAACGCGATAATACGATGTTATTGTTTATAAACGTATATAAAATATGTTTACATAATATTAAATAAACGACTGTATTTACACAAAGGCGAAAAGGAGAAGTAAAAATTATTATGAAACCGCCCTCGCTGTATTTTATGTATACATATTATATTTTAACATAGGTGAAGATTGCAGCGATATTTTTGATTTAATAAGTAATAATTATAGGCTTTCAAAAATAACGACCTAAGGTTTAGGGGTTAGGCTTATTCTTTTAAGACTCGATAATAATATTTTTATGAGCAAAAACATAATATATTAATATAAATTATTTTTGCCGATTAATCCGTTTTTGTAGATTCAACAAACCGTAACGTGTGGTATAAATTATAATGACGTATTGAACTATGATGTTAGGCTTGTGAGATTAGTCAAATCATTATCGATATACCATCATAAAACGTATGGTTCTATAGAAAGTGGTCGGTGGGTGATATATCACTATAAGATATCGCACTAGAAATACACCGCTGAAATTTGTATACAACCCAATAATAAGAAAACTCTGTTATCTCTGTGTGTCATTTTTTTAGTCTTTAATATTGGCTCTACGGTAAAAAAAAATGTATTTTAAACCCAAATCCTCGACTGTACGAATATCTAATAAAATAATTATAGAATATATCAGTGGTTCCCGATACCCATCGGTCTCGAGAAAAATGGTATTTGGCCTTGGACGCTGGCCAAGGGTCTAAGTCAAAGGTCGGCAAATTTTTATTGATATTTTTATATGATTTTATGGCTGCATACTAGTTGCGGTCATGACGATTTTTGAGATAAACAGATATAACAGTTGCGGTCACTTCAATTTAGGTAATATCTTAGTTGCGGTCATAGCTTTATTATACTCCAATTCCAGGCGAAATGTATATTATACGATAAACATATTTTTATATAATGTTGGAAAAGCTATATTTGATTTTATGTAAACAAAAATGCTGTAGTTTAAAATGGGATAGTAAATATATATCATTAAATGAAATTTTACATTTTTCTTTGATACCGCTATATTATCAAGAAAACTGTTTAAATCTAATAGGGAAGTTGATAAATTGTATACAATTAATGATGTGTTTCTTACTAAATTTGAAATGCCTCAATTAAAATTACAGTCTTTAATACCAAATGCTGCTAATTTTGGTCGTCCACCTACAACATTTGCTGAGTCATCGGAACGAACCAAACGAAAATGATGATTTGAATCAATCATTTAATGCCATTGATTTAAACATTTAATTTTTTAACCTTTTTGATGGGTGACCGCAACTAGTATGTAATTTTTGATTATGACCGCAACTAGTACACACCGGATTTTATAAACGGCCTTGATTTTTGGTTGGATTATAGGTAATATCGTTGAGTAGGTACATACTATGTATATAGTATGGCTATATTTGATCAATAATAACCTGTCTATTTGTGTGCATGCTCATATTTTTTACCTGTTTATTAAAAGTAAGTGGGCTTCAAGGTTTGTTTTTCAAATTTGATGCACCGCACAACTTTAAACGTTGAGAACCGCTGGTATTTAGATTGTATAGATACATTACATAAGGACAATAATTGTTGCAGGATAATCATCCAGTGATCGTTTTTAAACATTTCAGATAAAACGAACGGTTGTTTATTGTTCGACATATCAGCGTTATGAAAAGCGTCTTTGAATATTAATCGTAACTAAATTTCAGTAATATTCAGTATTTCACTTATTTATCCACACGAGTTAACGACTGAGTATAATAAATAATAATAACAGTTTAAAACGTTGGTGTATGTACATATTATATAACTGTATATTGTGGGGTAAGCTAATTATTATTATAAACAAATTACGCGAGTTTTAAGAATAAATAATTTATAAACACCAGCGACTTTAAGCTTATAAGACCAAACGGCAAACACTATCCATCATAATTATTATATTAAACGGCTAAATATTGTAATCACGTACGTTTTGGACGCCTTATGTAATAGATTTTTCTCGATGCACGATACGATATTATGTAATACAAAGCTGCAATAAAATCAGTATTTCCGCTATTTTAAATAACATTCAGCTGTTATAACCACAGTCATAGGTAGGTATACTAAACAAGTAGATCTCGCAATTATTGATATTATTTTGATATAAATCGATAATATTATAAAATTACTAAAACTACTAAAATTTTGTAAGCTCGCACATAAGTGATCTTTTATAACTTGCAGTTTAAGGATTGAAAAAATCGAAGTATTCACAAGGTAAATATTTTTGTATGAGTGATAAATTTACGGCCAAAGACTGTGTAATCTCCTTGTAATGCTCATGTTACGGTAAAACGAAACATTTCGAGTGGGACATTCCTGCTTGTACCGCAGTTACAAATAAAAATTGGTCCATAAAGGAATAAATAATACATACTACTCCTGCGAATTGTAGTTTTTTCCAGAGACTTATAATCTTTGTTGTAAAATTGTTGTATGAAGATAATGAATACAACTCCATTACCACAAATGGTTATTATTCCGTCTAAGCAAGTTTGATTTTTTTTTTTTTATGAAACCAAAGAACCGTGTATTATTATACCATTGATTAAATATACAAGTATTTAAGTATATTTAATTAATGATTATACGTACCTCACGTAAGTATCTATATATAAATACTTCAAATAATAAACAAAAGAAATTATATTCAAAAATTGATTGACATTTTAGATAAATATTCTACCTATTTAATACACACATCGCACACGCACATAATATTGTACTAGTGCAGTAACGATATGTAGCGTGCAGTCTTGAGCGTAAAAAATCACCTTGTGTAGAACGATTCCGGTCAGGGGTTGGAGGAGAACGGGGGGGGGGGGTGGAAGGTGGTGGAGAAAGGGGGAAGAGGAGGAGTAGCAGGAGTAGAAGGAGGAGGATATTCTGAAAAGTTCTGCGAAGACCACAGGAAGAGGGTTAAACTTTGTACGTACGTTCCCCTGGGCAATTTGGTTAGATATAGTCGATATTTACAGCGGCGAAGAATCATAAGGTACCCACCCCACCCCACCCCAGTGTAAAACTACACACGTTCGCCGGGCTAGGGGTTAAGAATTCAAGACACGTGTAAAACTCCACCGCCGAGGCTGTAAATTTGATTTTGCCCATTGTTTACCGTCGGCCGATTACGTTCAATGAATACATCATTACACGCCCCCGCCGCCGACCACCACACACGCGGGGCGCTCGCGAGCGGCCGTCGTATTTTTGCTTTTAATTTACACTGCGATTATTATTATTCCGTACGTCATTATAACGCAGATATTATTCATTATAGTCGGTCAGATTTTAAGTAATAAAATATATTATGATATATATTATGTGTGTTATATTATCATATCATGTGTTCGAATAACGAATACAATAATATTATATAAGAGCACTATTATTAAGTTTATTTTGTACAATATTTGTTTAGTCTGGGAGTTGTATTATAGTAGTGCGTGGCTTTTATAAAATGGTAATATTCAGCATACGAGTGATGCGTTTTGATAAATGGACTCTGCCAAGGTCGACCAACTACGTAGTATTTTTTCCCCAAATATCAATTGAACACGTCAATCTCCTCTCCCTTGCCTTATCCGCGGCATGTCAAATATAAATAGAAGCTATCTGCAGGGCTTCAGATATACTTAACCCGTCATCCCAGCTTATATAGGCCCGCACAGGTTTTCGGACTTCGTCACAGCCGCGTCGCCGCTCACTTAAATTCGTTCCCAGCGATAGATATAATAATGTTTTCACGGAGAATAACAAGACGTATACATTCTGTATTTGAGTTGTTTGAAAAAATATTAATACATTTTCAATTCGTTTTTAAGTTAAAAATACTAAGTCGTCTCAACTTGTTATAACTTTGTGCCAGAGTCGACTTTATTTAAACACCTCTACACATCGTATCCGCGTACGCTCGTCGTTAAACAACGCGCCAACGTCACGTGCTCGGTCACTGCAGCAAGATGAATGAATGACTACTGATTTTGGTGGCAGTATTTGGTGGCTGTTTTTGCAGTGACTGAATTGACGTACGGCGATCGCCGTCCGGGAAATCTCCGGTACGACAGGTCTGGTGCAGTCAAACTGTGTGGTTCTCCGACACCAACAAATTATAGTGTTGTTGCAGAGGTGGGTATGACCTTTTTGGCTTATGTCTCGATATGTTGGCGTTGTTATACTTGCCTCGCTTGATTGACTCGAAAATTTGCAACCGACACTTTATACTATAGATGTGTGTATTTTATGTTTTACTCGATTTCTGTAACAATACGTGCTAGTGTTTGTTTTACGGAAACGCGGTTATAATGAATTTTGTTATTTTATGTGTCGTGTTTTCGATGTTATACCTTCACAACTCAGTTTATCTGCAGAACCGATATGACAGAAATTTTAAAAATCCTAAATCAATACGATAATTGGTATTCAACATTTTCCTGTGTTCTAAATTCTGATAGCTTACGAACAAATTCACTTAGTGCGACATAAACGACGAGTCATTAATCCAAAAATCGTTACAGTTCCCCCTTTGTCGTTTAAAATTTTCCCTCAGATTTACTTTTCGAAAAAAAAGGAAAATCAAAAAATGTGATCGAATAAAGGATATAAGTAAACTCGTGATAACACCTTGGCTATTTAATATTTTAGACGGTGGACATCTCGGTAGAAGAACGGAATGTTCTACTCGGTCAGTGCATAGTATAGTCAGAACATCTCTCTATAATTTCAATGAATATAACATCACGGTCATATTATAATCTATTAGTTTTAATTAACTGGTTAAATTGTCTTTAATATTTTATTTTGTAATATTGTACTTGCAATTTGAATATTGTGCAAAATGTACGTATAGTACAATTTTTCTGTAAAATTTAGTTTTTTTTGATTTATTGTCATTAATAATAAAATATTTCATCAATACCAAGTACCACTGACAATAGAACACATCATACTCTACTGCCCCACATACGACGAAGAACGACACATTCTAAGCCGCCCAGCCAACATGGAAGAAGAGTTAGGCGAAGTCAACACAGATGCTATTTTAAATTTTTTCAACTCCACCAATCTTATACACGTATTGTAAATAAAAAAATAAAAACTTTCAATGTAAATATTATGTACCCTCTTTAATCATAATGTATATAATGAAAAACAATTTGTCTTATAAAACATTGTAAAAATTATAGGCTAATATTAGCTTAGCAGTCAAAGTCTTTATTTTAATAAAAAAAAAATAGTAATTATAAAATAATTATCCATAAGTGCTGCCGTGCTGATAAACTCCAAAACTTTGATAATATCAAGGTCATCACTAAAAACAATAGCCGGCTCAATACGTTGTTGATTCATTAATACTAATCAAATGCAGAATACAAAGATAATCCTAAAACAAATTGGTGAATTATCGTTAACACTATTATTTTTTAACTAAACTTACGATAAAATTAAAATTGATTGGATTTAAATTAATTTATAGTGACTATAGTAGGTCTAACAGATATATGATTGAAAGGGAAATTAAATTATAATACCATTTTAATTTATATCAATAACGCAAGAAATTTGGTAAAAATAAACAATAGGATAAGGTTTTTAAGAGAATAACTCACAAATTTTAACTATACAAAGCAGATGATTGATTTAACTTAATTTGTACCCATTGTTTATTTGACTTTGATAATGTGACTGCCATTGTTTACTTTTGTTCATAAAGTCACGCCTACAGATATTTTAATGTCGATAAATTTACGTTGATTAATATTATTTTGCACAAAACTTTAAATAATTTAATATTTAATTGGGGAGAAGAAAATATTTTATTCAGAAAAAAAAAACGTTAAGTGAGTTACCCAAAATAAGTGAACAGCTAGTTTATGTAGGTATTGAATATATAATGAATACAGATTTCAGTTTTAGTAATTTCAAAATATTGCCATTTATCGTACCGTATACAATAGAAACCATTAAAGCGCGCATGAATAAACAAACAAATAAAAACAATATTTATAGTTTTTTTTCTTTTTACTTCGTTAAAAATTTGAAAAAGGAATTAGACTGTAATACTGTATAAATCACGTTTAACGTAGCCCAGATTGTAAGTTTGACCTAAGACTTGATTTATAACAATTCACAACAACAAAAAACTGGGTGTATTGTGTAAATATTCTTTGAACAGTTTGAATTAAATAGGGTATGTTAATTCTATATTACTGTCAACCGTTAAAATGGACCGATTTAAATCGTACCTATTGTTTACGGATTTTTGTTTTTTTTTTTGTAGAAAAACTATGATAAATTATTACCAAATGACGAAAAAACATATTATCGTATTATATAGGTACTGTTGCGCAGACAACTCGTTGATGGATGAAACCAGAATTAATAAATTTAAAAATTAAACATAAAAATATGTTAAATGATTCTCCAAAAAAACTTTTATATTTAATGTTTCAATAATGTTTTAGAATGTTTTTTTTATGACAATTTAATCGTTTTAGTTTTTAAATTTCAATATTATTTAATTTACTTTTTCACATAATGTTTGTACCTTTGCCCATTATAATACGAGTTTTTTCGTAAAATATTCTCAACATTTACCGGAAATTGATAATTTTTTTCATTCAATATTATGTATAATATTATTATAGTGATTACCGAGTATTAAAAACGAGTGCCAACCCAGTTAAGTTTAGTAAAAAATCCATAACAAAGTTGATTTTAACTCGAATAATTTCATTTTAATTTATAAATTAATTAAAATAATACATAATATTACAACTACAATAACATACGAAATCTACATCAGTAGTACAACAATAATTTCGTTAATCGTGTTGACATGATATTCGATTTGTACGCAGGGCCGGATTTACGCATAAGCCCGTGAAGCCCGGGCCCAGGGCGTCAAATTTTTGGGGGCCGCAAATTTGGTAAGAAATGAAAAAAATCATATAAATATTTTATGCATTTATGTTATAACTGCGTAAATTGATATTATATAATATTTAATATATATATAAATAAATAAATATATAAACATAATATATATATTATATAAAATATTAAATTTATTAGTAATAAATACTACATTTTGGGTGGGGTATAGTGGGGTAGGGGCTGCATATTTAAAAGGGCCTAGGGCGACACCTGTTCTAAATCCGGTGCTGTTTGTACGTGTATATTTATGGCCAGCATTAAACTCCTTATATTTTATAAAAGTTCAGTACCCCTTAAACAATTAATATAATATCGCGTGTTGTTGAAATATTATGTTATTCTCATTTTGTTAACAAACAAGACAGTTATGTGAGACACAATATAAAAACAGTAATTCATTATTGTTCATGAAGAGAAAAAAAATTCTCTGTGTTAATTTAACAGGGATTTATTTTCATCGGTATCGTAATTTTTTGTCTTTGAAAATAAAACTCTTTTTTTAGGCAAACTTATAGGCAAACAAAAATGACTTAATGCCTTCTGAGTGCACTACACATATTTTAAAACGGGTTTCAATTGAAAATACGAAACATAAGTCTGCCGTGAGGAACATAATAATATTATTATTGTTTAGTTTTTGATTATACACACAAAATACATTATACATGTCTTACATATAACATCAATTCTTTATAAAAATAATATATTGTTGACAAAATCATATTTGTATTCATGAAATAAAATATGTGCTACCTATTTGACATTATACAAGCTGCGAACAATTCAATTAAAATAATTAGATTAGATTCCGTAAGAGTGAATTTTACAATAATGTTTTTTTCTTTAGTTTTTATTTTTATTTTACTCTGGGGACGTTTTTGGTAAAAATTAAGTATTCTAAAAGAAAGCGTTCAACAATTTCCTATCTATATTATAATGGATGCTGAACCACGCGGATAGATACTTTGAAGATGTATTTTTACGATTTGTTTTGTTTTTTAGTTGCTTGCATAAATTACACACTTATGTAATTAACTAAAATCATTTTATGGAAATAATATTCAAAAACTAATTTTATAAAAGAAAACAAACTTAATTTTATATTTTGTAGTAACCGACATTAAAAATTGCATTTTAAACTTATAACCAAATACCTATCTTTTTTTAGTTCGATCTTTGATCGTAAGTTTTGTTGTATTCCCCTTTGTGTCTTTTTAAAATACACTTTAATTTTAGCTTAATAATATTTTCTCATTTTTTTACAAAAATTTAAAAAATAATATTTTAGGTTTTTTTTAATATAAATTGTTTTTAAGACTAATTTACCATATTTATAAGAATTAGAACTTTTTAATAAAAATACTAAGCCATGTTATGTAGTTAATATAGGTCATAACTAATTGTATGTTGTAGAAAATAAAAAAACTATAAATCCTATGTATGATTAGGTATTTCTGTAAATATGTTGAAGTTTGGTTAAAAGTTGTTTGGATTGGCTAAGCTACTAATATATTATTATCTTTTACATAAATTGAAAATAGTATTATTAATTTATGAGTATGAAATTGTATAGTATAGTAATCAATAGCATTGACTTTAAATGGAACGGATACAGACCAAGAGGAAGACCACCAAGAAGGTGGATAGTTAGTGTTATGAAGAGTTAAGGAACGCGGTATCCCATGAAAATATGATCAATTTGCAAATTGTATGTTATAAATATATTGATGGAAATAATTTTGGCGATAAAAAACATAATTTTTTTAACGTTTTATTTTGTATTACATACTTAGTTGGAAATAGTCTTCCTAGTTATTGAGTTATAACATTGTGTATGTGTATTATTGATAAATAAATAAACATGAAGAATTTAAAAAATACATTTAAAAAAATATCTTAATAAATCAGACGTAATGACCACACAATGAATTACGGATAACCTGGAATAAAATATTGGAAATTGTCTGCGAAAGGGGGAAATGAAGGTCGCTAAGTTTCAAATCAAGCAACATTGCGTAAAGTTCGCGTTAGTCGTTTGAACTATTTAAGTACTTCGGATTTGTACTTTTTTTAGACCTATATTATACTTATATCGAATAAGAATAATAGTTTAAAAGACAACAACATCGAAATCATCATTGTTATAGATAAAACATCGTCGTCAGTTAATTATTGCAAACTCGTGAATTTTTTATGCTACCATTATATTTTATTTATAAAAATTGACTTGGTCCGTGTTATTGAAACGAACAATTACCCGATGATGACGACGATGATAATAATAATATATACTTACTTTACTGCGAACTTTTTCGAATTATGGTGATGGTAGGTAGGTATGCTATGTGCGGTATATTATATATAATATAACGTGATTATTATATTATGCATTTGATGTATCCGCTCGTGACCAGAAATGTTGGAAAATCCGTGAATATACGTGAAAAAAATCCATTTACTAAACCGTGAGCAACTGCAGAAGAACATTTTTATGTTTTTTTTTTTTTTTTTTAGAAAATGTCTCTCATGGTCATTGCGTTTAAAATCATAGAACACGTGACGCGCGATGATGCCGCGATGGAATTATTGTTGAGTAACATTTAATAGATCGCTAGATACTATAAAGTTTGTTTTTTCTCATTCCCGCGGCAGCAGTATAGTAAAATAACCGAATCGTTATTAAATAGATGACGAGGCGAGTGTAATACACGACTATTATATTATTATAATGTTATACAAATAATAAACACAGGTGGTCGAACACGCTGAACGTCTTTTAATCGAAAATTAACACATTCATGATAATTATTGTTGATCGTCGTCGAGGGATGACATATTTTGAGCGTAAAACTTTTCGTTTTCACGCTCGAGCTAACGGTTGTCGTCGTGATTATCACACACCACAAAGAAATGCAATGTAGTCGATAGTTTTTTAAAAAAAATAGTATCTAATAAACAGATCAGCTAATCGCGTTTATTACGTTTGTGTAAACACGAGCGCGATATCAATAGCTGATAACGTAATGATAATAATATAGTCTGAACGAAAAATAGGTTGTAAGACTTTGCCCGACCATAGTAGTTCTCGCTAAATTAAAAAAAAAATAAGAAGAAGAAGGCCGATTTTCCATTTAAACGCGCGATGTTTTAAAAATCAATTTGTCCGTTACGCGCGTTCCGAACGAGGAATGTCATTGTCGATATTATAAAAATCGTAACGACGATATTATATTATTATATATAGTACCGACGAACACATGGCAATACGTCTTATTATGTGGAGAAGAGAGACGAGATACATATACGGAACATAATATAATATTATTATTCGGATCCGAAGTCGACAGCTGTACGTGTTTCCCGCATAACAATGTATAATATTATCATTATCGTATTCGTTGAATAATATGTTTTCAATAAGTATATAATATAATAATAACATAATTACAATACAATAATAATAATATTGTATTATCGCTTGTTGTAACCCGACGAACTGACCGCCGTTCGAAATCATCGATCGCTTTACGCGATACGATATTATATTTTTACAATTCTAAAATTCAATTGAATAAATTCAAAGGACGATTCGAATATCGTATATAATATAATATTATCATATCGGCTACTTCGGACGATGAAATGTTTATAAGGTCGTTAGTCAAACTCTTATTCGGCTAAAATATGATCTGTGTAATACCTATAAGTACGTCATAGTTTATAGTTTTTACACATTTTCAATGACGAGCGAGAGTGTGTTTTCTACACTTCTACGCGTATGGATCTAACTTTAAATGGCCAAACATTTTTTTTAACTAACCCAAGTTTTTGACTGGAGTTCAAAACATATTATTGAGAAATATTTGTGTTCGAGATTTTAAAGGTGAGTATTTCATTACATTTCTAATCCATCGCAGTACATATCCCACCCCATCAGGTGTCAACCTTAAAAAATCTTTCCAATAATCATTCGATAAAAAAAAAAAGTTAATTTAGATTTTTCAATTTTTGATACTGAGCGTCAAATATTGAAATATGTTCAAAAATGAAGTATTATTAAAATAGTTTTTGAGGCTGACAACTATAGTGGAGATGTATAAAAATCAGCTTTGTGATAAATTAAAACATTTAAAACAGTTAAATCGCTACAAAAAAAAAAAAAATAATAACAAAAACACCGTTCAAAAAAAAAATTTAAGGCAATAAAAATGAAATTTAATTTAAAAAAATGCAATTCACTAAATTTCAATTAACTAATTAATCTTACTTTAAATCAAGCATTATAATATTATATTTGACTGTGACTCACGCATGGCATCCATTACCGAATGTGCCCTCTACCGATGAATCCAAGAATTTATTTAATAGATAATAGTGGCGTCCGGATCAAAAAGGTCAAAAACAGGTCACATAGCCTACTTGCGTCCCAGACCCTAAGTATACCTTTTTTTGTAACCTGGTTTCGTCCCGAAAATCGATACTAAAAAATCGATTGTTCGACTGCACTTCGTTTATATAATGCGAATTACGATACATTCATCTACTCTCGTAGTATACGCTGACTGTATGATAGATATATAAAGATGTAGAGAAAAATTCTTGTTATTATACTTTAAATAAATAATGCGACTGTCTGGTCATATAACACAATTTTTAATTTTGATATTCATTAAAGCAGGTATACATACTTATGTCCAAGACATATTCGAAATAACATTTTATATTTATACACGGTACCTAACAGTATTATACGACTGACGTGTAGGACGAATGACAATTGTGATGTCAATCTTATCTAATGATTGTTGTAAATTAACAAAAAACGATTTGTATAATTAATTTAACACAGAAACGTGATAAACGATATTTATGTATAAAATAACTATTTGGTAACGTATATATTTTACACGATACCTACAGTTTCATTAATTTATAAATTGACTTGTTATTTCACAAAATATCGCTAATCAACACTTAAACTGTAACATTATATATTATACAAATAATATATAATATATGATCTAGGAACGCGATACTGAGGGAAACGATGACGTTTCGAGATATATCTTTATTTTCATCTTCATCCCATCCCTCTCACTTGCAACTTCATTTTCTTTGATAATGCTTTCCGCCCCACCACACATAAACAAATATTATATCTTTTAAGCACTATTCAACCGACAACTACGAGAATATAGGACCTAGTCTTGTAATATATCCTCCAAACCGGGCTCACGGTGCATATACCTCGGTCCAGAACGGCTATAACCGGGTGACCGGGCTTCACTATATTTTTAAGAATTCAAAACCGATTGTCGCTCGTCTGAAGTCACTGCTGCGGGGCCGCTGACGTCGTGTTGAATAATCGGATTGGATAAACGGTAAAGCCAAAAACGTTAAATATCCATAGAGGCGGCTGACGATAGTGCGCCCGGATAATCGCTACACGTGTACACGTGAAGATATCGCTTGAAATTCTCTGCGATTCAATTTTGAAACGAGTATACACCATCTCTCCCGTCGACAGTGTAGTTGCCACCCGTCAGTTCGTATTATTATTGTATAATATTGTTTCGTACGTCGTATCGGCAGGTTTCAAGGTTCGTGTTTTTTTTTCTCATTTTCCGTCATCGTCGTCGTCGGTTTCGTAATATTAATAATAATAATATACAACACCGACGCGTCGTAGCCGACGTAGTCACTGCTGCTGCTGTCGTGTTTTTCGCGCCGCCTGGAAAATCGTTCGCCGTCGCCGTCGCCGCCGCCGCGGTTAACAATGAATTTCGTCGCACCACACACATACACTGTACACACGAATCGTATATACGTATATATAGGTAGATTTGGAGTCGGCAGAAAAAAAAAATATTCGAAAAAATGCGTTTTGTAATCACACACACTGCGCAGCACGAGTGTGTGCGACCCGCGTACAATGAACATCACGTACGTCTCCAGGAGATCATAATATATAATATCAAATAATATAATAAGTGTGTTTGTGTGCGTGGATGGTTCATTGCTCGGATGGGTATAGTTCGTTTTTGTTCGGATATACGCATCATGCAGACACACACGCGGGTATAAATATAATATAATATAAATGGTATACGGCGATCACTGCAGACGTGCGGAGGACGCGTGCAATATCATTCCGGAGAAATGCCGGACGAGGAGGTGGAAAAAAAGGTGGAAAAAAAGTAATACATTTATAATAACGCGTGTGTACAATAATATAACGACGGACATTAAAAGACGTGACCGCCACCGCCGCCGCGTTTAGGCTCTGTATTATCCACTTTCTACCCGGTGAACCCAGACCAAGGTCTAGCCGTTTAACAGTCCATCCTCGTGGATTATGTTTTCTTTTTTTCCATTATTCTTTCGTCTCCTCCCCCTCGACAGCCGGCATACATTCCCAAAAAACACAGTCGTGTCAAAATCGGACGTCAGAGATATTATATCTGACCACCGTAATTTGTTTTTATCATTATCATTATTTTTTTTTTTCATCTCTCTCGTCCGTTCCATAGCGGGTGCTGCACTTGTCCGGAATTTCGTAGTGTGACGCAACAGTAATTTACGTTTACTTGACCACAACTTGACCACCTAACGAGGCGTATTGCTTCGATTCTATAGATTAAAAACTAAATTGTACTTTCCTCTCTCCGCCATGTGTTATGATATATTATGTATTATATATGTATATGCAATTGCCTACCTTTTCAAATTCTACAAGAGCTAAGATTATGGATGGCGAGGAAATTATAACAATCCATAACAATCCATTTACCTATACTGCTTTTTTAAATATGTATAACCACTTTGAGGTTATTTATGTCTGGTACAAAAATGTACTAAGTAAATTAACCCAAATCTACACATACCACATTCAGTACACGTCTTCCCCCTTGTCCTCAAGTGTTTGGATAATATTCCAATCCCTCATACCAATCGGTAAATTATTTAGAGACAATTATGAAGGTTGTCTTACTTGGTGATATCATATTATGACTATAAGAGACCCGCTTTAAATGAGCATTTCAGAAAGCTTAACACACTAATTTCAATTATCAAACACACCAAATTTAATACAAAACTTCTGATGAACAAAAAGTACAAATCTTTAATTAAGATAATGAGGACTTATTGCCTTAAAATCTAAAGTAATGCTCAGAAATCAAATAACAACAAAATTTAAAATTTCCAAAATACAACGCCAACTGCCAAGACAGTCTTGCCAAAACGTCCAAGTTCGATTTGCACTGTTTCCAGGTACAGATCGTTACCTAAATAAGATTTTAAAAAAATTAAAAAAATAGTTACTTGAGTTAATTTTTTTAATAACACATGCGTATTAATTATTTATTATAGGTTTAAATATGAAATCTGATTATATTATGAACATTTCAAAAAATATAATTTGGCTGTAGCAATAAAATATAGTATATTGATTTGATTTAAACTGTAGCCTGGTATAATGCATTTGAATCAGACACACGATTATCATAATATCTCTTTCTAATACAATTTTCTTCGGAAAACTACACTAGAAGTTGATCCATATTGATAGTTTTTTACTTGACAGTCAAGTATCTACATAAGAGTACTGATAACTCGAATTTCAAATGGTATAAAAATGAAATATTCTTTTGTATTTTTGGGGTTATTATATAATAAAAACCTTTTATAAGTTCGTGGGACAAATAAAGATTCGAGTTACAAAGGTTATTGAGTTATCGAGAGTCAGGTTATTGGAAACTTGGCTGTATTTAGTTTTTAAAAAGTTTCGACATCAAGCGTGTGCAATCTTAGAATCATTACAATATAACTCTAATTCTCATAAGATACAAATAAACTTCGTTAATCAATTTCGTTTTTTACTTTTGGACACAGACCAATTCAATTACTATTGTTTCACACCGCATCTCTACCAGTGTACCGTTTCCCTCGTTGGATCAGATCCAAGCACGTGCATATGAGTAACTGGGTTTAGACATTTCCATGACCCTTGTTACAATAGATGAAAGCAAAACTAAAATAATAATAATAATAATAATAATAATAATAATAATAATAGTAACAATAATAATTGCACAAAATCCGTTTTGACACATCCATTTCAATCAAGTATTTACTATTCTGCCGGTGCAAGTGTAACATATGGCTAATAATATTATGCAATAAAAAACAATTTATCGTACACTATACTATAATATACGTGACGGTGATCGTCGAAATTAACCGATAGAATCAAAAAATAAATACACAATATTATATAGAACACACTCGTCGGGCGAATTTTAATCGAATTAACGAAATATGAAAATATTATGTTACGATTACTTTCAATGAATGAAATCGTGGCTTATATTTTATAGTGTCGGATAATCGGATATCTAATTGTATATAATATTATAGTTTAAGTACTATAATATATAGTCAATAATTATATGAATTTTAATCATAAACAAAATAGGTTTCGATAACGCGATCCACGACTATTTTATTTTTCGATAAATTTCGCTTTTGAACATTGTTTACAATAAAGTGTGTGCCTGAACAGTCGATTATAATCGGAAAAATCACAAATATATAATACGCCCAATGATTTAACGAAATAATAAGATGTTTTTTTCTTATAACAATGAAAAATAACAGTGTAACGTATAATATCTCGGATGTATTATTATACATATGATGGGACAACCATCTCTGCCTGCTCATGTGGTGCTATATGTGTAGATATGCTAAATCACACAGTCGCATGCATAATGTAATATGCCTAATATAATAATATTATTATTTTAATAATAATACGAACGGTATTACACTTTTATTGTAACGAAAATGTAGAACACGCTGATTGTTAATGTAAATGCTGGTTGTATATCATAATTTAAATTTATTTCGCGACAAAGACTACGGGAATAAAAGTTACTATAAAAGTATAAAATATAAAAGATGGTAGACAGAGTATATTATATATAGTCTTGATTTCGAGCAAGAACGCAATATTTTATTCGCATAGTCTGCAGTACGTAAACGTAACGGCATAATGTCATATTGTTGATATTATATTCATCACTAATTTTCGTTAACCATAACAAAAATATTATAATATTGTAGTATGTATATATGTATATTCATAATTAGGTACGATAATTAATTTAATTTGTTTAGTGATATATTTAAAGTAGCCGCGTAGTAGGTATAATAAACATACTAATTTAAGAAACTCATATTACCTATTATCTCGATGAATAAAATATATAATATTACTCTATAGATAGATAAATAGATTTAATAAAAAGTTCTTCATCGTCGGTATCATATGATATTTATAAAAATGAATTGTGACAAAAGTTTTTGTGTGCCAGCAGTAGATATGACCGTTTCTTCGATGACACATATTTAATAAACAGAACTGATCTTAAGGTTAAAAATCAAATAAGGATGATTATTACTATGTTATTAGTTATTTTGTACTCTTTAAAACTTCATTTATTGCTTATTCCTATATCGAATGAATCATTCTATCAAAATACCATGATTATTAAACTGATTCCCTTCGTAATTATGATTTATAATATAATATATATTATATATTTAGAATAATTTATTTAAGATTCGTTTAAGAATAATGTGACGACAACTTACTATCATAATTTAGTTAGTAGACAAACATTTATTTTTGCTTACAGTTTAGCTATTATTTGGGACATAATTTGTAAATATTAATTAATGTCGATCATACGTGAACAGTTTAGTTTGAATAAATAATATAATATAAACAGCTTGATACGTTATGATAAACTATGGTGCTTTGTTCCGACAATGGTTAATATTTTTAAGTACAGTCCAATTTGATTGATGATTTAAATTATATCAACTGCAGTTTACGGTGGTCAGATAAATATTAAATTTAAAAACTAATAACGAAATGTTTAAAAATATTCCATGTAAATCAAAGCACAATATCTTTACTTCCCCATCACTCGGCGGTATGGTTTTAAAATATTTTTATATCGAGTACGATTTCCTGTGGGATAAATATAATTAATCAAAAACAATTATTTATTTGTGGAAAATCGTATTGATTAGTTCAGCTAGGTAATAATATATATTTTACACACTGGCTACTGAGTTGATGCTGTAGATGAAATTAAAATGTATACCTCATCGTGGAGCTAACAGCTAGACAGTGCATTGAAATAGAAAACAATATCTTACAATAATTATACCTAGTAATATGACGTTCAATATTAAATATCTAAAAGCATCGTCATTCGTCATGCTAAAATGACTTTCGATAGCAAATTTACTGGTCGTCATCGGATAAGATACTTCAATAAGTATCTACAGTATTAAGGTCACGTGCTGCAAAACAATTTACTTCATAAGTTGGATAGTAAAATAAATAAAAAGTGATAATATTGTAATATTTCAGTGATATTATACAGTTTTTTTTTAAAATTAATATTATGAATTATTTTTGAATTTTTGATGCAATTGTAATACTGCGCTGTGCATCTTTTTTGTTAAATAGTTATTAGTTTTGAGTAACATTTTTTTAATTTAATTCTTTCGTACTATATGCTTGGTCAAAGTATAATAAACAATTTTTGCAGTTTTAATATAAAAAGTTTATTCTGGTTGAGTTTGTACGCCATTAAACCCATATTCCGCTGTATCTAAGACTGTATGTATGAACTTTATCACATCAATAATTTTCTGGACAATTAAACATGACGTAAAAAAAAATGTACGCTTCAATGTTTCTATATTATATCTTGACTATAGTTCAAATCTTTGAATATGTATACAACCTTTTTGAGAGTACTTTGGATATAAATAAAAAAAAGTACCTAACTATATTATTATTAATTCAACATCTTAGATATTATCATGGAATAACAGAGACTATATCTCAATAATACACTTTAAAAATGGATGTTTAAAGTACGTTTTATGATTGATAATAAGTTATTGGGTCTTTCATTTGGTGGTATAAATCATATATTGTCATACTTCTTTATAATTTTTGTTGCTGAAAAATCGAATTACCACGTCTTCGGAGATCCGTTGCTACGTTGTTAAGACAATCGCCGCGGCTTAGTAGCTTGTTCACACATTTTAAGCCTATTTAAAAATATTAGACATTATTTAATCATTCAAAGTAACCACAGTTTAAGTTGTTAATAATTCGTTTTTGGATTAATGTGAAAACCGAAAAAGATTAATACTTGAAAATTAAGCCACATTTTAATTTTAATCGTAGTCTTATCGACTCAAAAGGTACTCAGAGATAATATTATTATAAAACTTGTCTTGTAAAGTATATGTGGTGCGCCGATCGCTACCCATTAATATAGCGTATATTAACGACACGAAAGCCTTACCGGACATACTCAATCAAGTAGGCAGGTAAGTCAGAGAGCGTCGAAAAGGTGTAATCGTGTGACGGCGATGTGTGCACGACGTGTTCGCCTCGCCATTGATCTCTCTCGAACGCATTAGACGCTCTCAAATTTACATAATCAACGGTGTCAGGTCGGACCTTATATTGTATATTATATTACAATATATAATATTATAGGTAACCGTGGCTGTGTAGGTGTCTGTACGAAAACGTTTTATGCGGGAAAAACGTCCCAAATAACCGACGACGACCGCGACGTAGAGAACCGTCCGGGTGACGTCAAAACGCGTATTTTTGGGGGCCGGAGGCGGCAAAGGGGTAGGATTTGTGAGACGTGTGTGCACGATATTGTACGGCGAAAATCGAAAAACTATCAGTCGACACACCACTTTTAGCCGATATCTACATAATAATAATAATAGTAATAATATACTATACTTACTCTTTGTACGTACAATATTTATGTTATAATGTGACATTATAATATCTTATAGAAACGCCAATAACGCGAAGTGGTGGTCGAGTCAAAAGATGATGTGAGAGGCAGAGAGAGTGCCGAGCACGCCTTTGGGGTCTTCGTTTGACCTTTCGTCCGCCTGTACACGTCTATTGCCAGGACACGCGTCCACGAGGAAAATGTACAGAGAAAAAGAAGCGGCGGCGCCGCTGCGGGACCACAGTATATAAAAATCGATAAAAAAAAAAAAGACGCTCGTCCTGAAATAATTACGACAAACAATAATTATCGTCAGTGTTACTGTTATTGGCCTTTGACGCGAGCAGAAATCCTTTATCGACTGTCTGTATTTCGTTAAGTCGAGTTGACGGGTTGCATCATAACAGCTCGTATATAATATGTATATAATATACATTTCACGGGGTTGAATCGATTAAATCGCTGTGTTTTCGACGAATGTTTTCCGTTTGTTTCGCGAGAATAAAGGTTCCCCCGCACTGCGGAGATTGTAAACTTGGTGCAGTGCAATCTTAAAATATTCAAAACAATTTATTTTCAAAAAACATCCACGCCCGTATCGTATAAGTTGTACGGATATGGTTTGTTTTAAATTACAACTAGAGGCTATGATACAATAATTATTGTTCGCCGTACAGTATTAACAATAACTACAAAACGGATTTAATTATTACACGACGATGTGAATACGTCTTATTGAAAATGTTTGTCTATTAAAACGAAATATCAAAATGCAACTGTTGAACTCGACATTTGACTAGATCGACTGTCCGTTTTTTTAGTGTGGAAAAAACAATTTGTTAAACGTGAACCTACCTTAGCTGTTTCAAAGAGCGGTTTGTACATCTCACAAGAGTCATTATAATAAATATTTCATTGTTTTTGTGTGGTGTAAAATCCGGTTGAGTTTGTTCTTTTTAATCGCTATAGACCGTTTGAACATAATATTATTGCGATTTCGCGGAGGCAAACCTATCACGTTGTCTATACACGTTTACGGTACGTACCGCCACCCACACCGGAGTATAGAATCACATATTATAATGATATAAATTATAAACCATTATATTATAATAAAGTGACTGTTTTGAAGTATTTAATATTATACGTACACGGTTTTTTTTTTTTTTTTTTAAGAACTCAATTTTATATTACGTCAAACAGTAAATTTCTATAGGATGTTTTTAAGACAACAATGATCGACGAGAAAATTAAAAGGCTTACCCTCTTGATTGGCTCCTGAAAATTATACACTTGAATACCTCGTACATAAGTTTATTTTACTAATACCCATTACCCATTTGTCTAGCCGTCTAGGTGTACATAAATGTATAACTGATGTAAACCTTTTATTATAAATATTTAAACACTATGCATATAGTTATAGTTTTTGGTTCTTATAGTTTTATTATTACCTTTTTTTAGACAAGTTTTTACATTTGCTTGCAGATCATATACTTCGCAAATAATCATAAATATCATATTTTCACAATGATAATGTATTATGATACACTATAATGTTGTATAATATGTAATAACATATTATTTTCTTCCACACACTTTTGATATAAGAAGTTGTTAAAATTATAATTCAGTTTGATGAAAAAATTATAAAAACAGATAAATTATGGATATTAAAAATGTTTTTTTTTTTGAGAAACTTATGGTTTTAAAACGTACCACGATTAATAATATTAGAAGTTCCAACATTTTAAATATTGATTTTACGCCGTAGGAGTAAAAGTTGTTGTTTGTCATAGTATTGTAGTTTTATACTGATTGATCAACAAACTTCTCTTTTGATGATTCTTATTTCATGGTAGTTTAACAGAGCAACAGTCAGGTTCAAACGATGGTTGTTGTTGAGTTCCGTCACTTTTGTCTGTAACATGTCGCCTAACATAATAAGATGTCCGTGAAGTTGGAACCTCGACGTAGGCCGATCGATTCCAAAAACATGTCAATATTTTGAAAATTAATTGCAAATTGGTTTTTAGAATTTGCAAATCATTATTTTATTTTTGACAATTTCACAAGTTTTTTGCCAGCTCCTCTATTTTTGTCCAATCCCTTCACAATCATTAAACTTGTATGCGCATTTTGATAATCCCAATGTCAGTTACTGCACTTAGGTATTTTTGTTGACATTGACCAAACCTCTATCGTAACTAGATTGATGAATAATACATGTGTAAAATACTACAGGAGCTTATTATTATGTACAATTTATGATGGGCTGTGGGCAAGGTCGTTGCAAAGCTCAATGATGGCCCATGCCAAAATGCCAACTGGTGCTTTTTTCATACAATAACCCATAATATCATAATACTCAGAAAAAATGTTGTTCATGGACAGAAATACAGAAAAATAATATATTATGATCAACTTGTATATTATAATTTGTTATCGTCTAATTTTTTTTGAAAAAATAACATATTCTGACAAAATCTAATGTAATAGGTATAATAGGCACATATAAATACAAAATATCTATTTACTAATAATAAAAATAATTAATGCAGAAATGGTCGTAAAGTAATAATAAATGGAAATAGAGTGTACAATAAAACATAACATAAATAAAATATTTATTTAAATATATTATCAATCAACACTTTTCTCGATTTTCCATCAGTAAAACTCTGTTTAACTATAAAAAAATATAATGAAAAAAAATTATAATAAAAAAAATGATGATGAAAAAAAATTATGGTGAAAAAAATATAAAGAAAATAAAGGTAACGGGAAATATTGATCTGTTTTGGGGAAATTAGGATAAACTGGGGACAATTGGATCCTCTAGGAGAAAATTTGATCCATTTTTTGAACGGATCAAAATGTCCTCATCGGATCAATTTGTCCTCCGGGGACGTTTTGATAATTGGGGACTTTTTGATCCATTTTTTCCTTGAGGACAATTGATCTGTTTTATCAAAACAAGTATTTTTTTAAGCTCACCAAAATACTTGAAAAATTCAATTTTATCACCAATATTGATGTTCATCAAAATTAAATGTTCATCAAAATTGAATGTTTGATGTGATTTTAATTTTATGAACTTGAGAAAAATTGTATGAATAGAACATTGTTTAACTCAATTTCAACATTCCGATATATCTCAAAAACGACTTCAAATAAATTCATAATTCTTGGTGTAATAAGAATTTGATTTAGGACTTAATTATATTTTTTAATAAAACAGATCAAAATGTCCTCAAGGAAAAAACGAATCAAAAAGTCCCCAAAGATCAAAATATCCCTGGAGGACAAATTTATCCGATGCACACATTTTGATTCACTCATTACATTTTTTTAAAAAATGGATCAAAATGTCCCTAAGAAAAACCGATCAATTTGTCCCCACGGATCAAAATGTCAACTTTCCAAAAAAAAATGAAAATAAAAAAAATGGTGATTAAAAAAAATGATGAAAAAGAAATAGGTACGTTATACCTACTATTTTAAACGTTAACGATATTCTTAATTAACTAAGACAAAACTGGTTGTTTGAATATTAAATAATAAAAAAAATCTGTTAACGTCATGGTGTATTATTTTCGTATATACTGTAATAAAACCCCTTATAGGGGGAAAAAAGTGTGGTGACGGTTACATCTGTACAAATTATTTGTTTTGTGTATGAGCATAAAAAAAAAAGAGGTTTTTCACTTGTTACCTTCGGGCAGTGAACGAATGCTCCGAAAAGACAAAACACGAGAGATTAAGACACTATATATATATTATAGACGGCAAACGTGCGCGAATAGTAAACGTCACTCGCGTTTTAGCATTCATCGCTCGTTGGCGGGCACACAAACTTTTTGTACAAACTTTTCGGCAAGTGCACAAATTCACGTGATCAAATATTCAAATTTAAAACGTCTACAGCGGTAACGGTTTACTTATAAATGCAAGGCACAGTAGTTGTAGTAGGTAGTGTTTTCTGTGTTACCTACCAATTCGTACACTCGCCATAACGCATTGATTGAGCAAAGCAAATCGATTCCGTTGAAAATCGTGTGTGTGTGTGTGTGTGTGTGTGTGTGTGTGCTGACAGTATATTGTTAAATCGTTGATTATTATTCGCTTATCGATTCGAGATGGTTAATAATAATAACGATCAATCCGAGTTAATTAGTCGCCAATGTCAACAAACCCTAACACGAATTATAACCGTCGTTTTAAAACATTACGAAACAAATATAATGTATAAAATATTTTATATTTAAGAAATCACAAATCATATTTTACAACATTATATCATAATATTAATTTGTGACAATCAGCGTTTTGTTAAAAATTAAGAAAAATATGATGAACGGATATTTTTGATAAAACTCGACGTGACATAATGACGTGTTTATCGTTCATTTTTTATGTTAAAGTTTTATTTTTTCAGTCTCTCGTTGTATCCATATTGCATACATAATATTATAATTTGACACAGTTTATGATACCTGCACACACGCAATAATATTGTACTGGGCCGTATAGAAAACATTATTTAAGTTTTGATTTAAAAAAAAAAATAACTAAAGAGTATAGTTTATATTTATTTTGACGTATGGACCCATTAAATGAATAGTGAATTAACTGCAGTTCAGTGTGAAAGAGATGTTTTTAATTAAATGAACTAAATATATTCAATCTGTATAGCCTTTCCGTTTCAATCTAGTTGCTCGTACATTGATAATATCGATAAATTAAATATATATATTATGGTAACCGTAACTTAATACTAACTATATAATATATAAACATAAGTAATACAAGTATACAATTGAAACAATTGAAATGTTGTGTTCGACGAAAAAATATTTGTCCCACTATAGTGTATAATAAAGAAAAATAAATTAAAGGGCGGTCACAAAAACTGTTATGTATCTTAATAAATTTGAAATATTACTGTACTTTAGTCGTTTTGGTTCATACTTTCAAAATAGTAAAATACTAAAGTCATCAAAGGATGGCATTGGATTTCTCTTTCGATCGTAAAGCGACTGTTCAGATTGTGGATACCTATTTTGATGAACAATTTTTACAGATACTCAGTGTATTTTTAAAACGTATGCTCATAATGTTTTTCTGTACCTTTAATATTTGTAATATGACAAATTTTATATTTTCCGCCCCAAGACTTTTTTTTTTTGGTGTTATGTTTAAATATATTTCATTTTTGTGTAATATTATTACTATTTAATATCTGTGGATTCACAAAAATAAAAAGATTCCTACCTACAAGCTCTTAATTTCAATACGATAAGTACCTAAAGTAACAAATATTCAAGTCATTTCCAGACTTTGATGGTGTCCTAGTAATCATACATATTCAATGTCATTTAATTGAATTTAACAATAGTTTGAATAATAACATATTATGACAATGGTAAGAAAAAAATAATACCAGCTACTATATTACCTACATATGTTACATTGCTTACTAATATGTTTTTATTCACTCCATAATCATTGTAAGTTCTTAATTATATCGATGCGCCCATACAATAGATCGTATTCAATCAAAAATAGACTAAATATCAATTTCTAAAATGTCCGTCAATTAATTATTTTTGATGTAGGTCGAATGACAGAATTTAAATCACCTGATCTCAATACTATTGATATATTTTTACCATCATCCGAGCACAAAGAGGTTTTCAATAATTTTTTTGTACCTCTTTAATTTACCATACATTTTTTGAGATATGGAGGCATTTTCGTGGGATAAATATGTAGGATAACTTCACAAAATGAAAAATCGAGACCACTTCCGTGACCTTTTTTTGTTATACAATATATATAATATGTGCATATTCTGCACAACCCGTAAAATGTACTGCTAATTTATTTGCACCGAGACAATACGATAAGTATAATACTACCTATGAGGAGCTTATGAGAACTGAATATGAACGTATGTGCAACAAACGTGTTATTGCACAAAAAATATAACTTACAATCAATTTACTAAAAAACGTATGTAGGTATTGATGATTTTTAACCCAAATATAAGACGATTTAAATTTAAACTCAATAATCAGTCCACTGGTCTCTCTTCTTTCTTCCGTTCTAAATGCATTTATCGCCAAAGGTTCTATTTTCCCCTAGTTTATTCGTGATCGATACTTTCACGATTATAATTATTGTCTTCGTAACGAGCTACTGTAATTTTTTGTTTAGTCAGATTTTCATTTATAATCTTTCATATCAATAACTATACAATTATTGTATTGTAATCGTTCTCAAATTGTATACCTATTGTTATGTAATGTATTTTATTAATGGTTGAGCTATAATACTAATGACTAATAGCTAATAAAACGACATAAAAACAAGACGGTTTTTTATTTTAATTTAAATATTATTGTGTATAAAATAATTTATACAGTACGGTCGGTCGAAATTGTTCGTTTCGATATGACGTCTAAATGAATATTTGAATAAAACGGATGTATTTACTCGAAAAATATGTGTGATAATCATACACGAAACGGGCAGAAAACGTAGTGCGGTGAACATAAATCTTTATTAAAACTTCGTTCGATCGTTTCGTGTGGAGCAAAAAACTGTACCTATAGGCAATGTGTTTATTGTTAAAACGCGGCGGCGGCACTCATTCCGCTCAACTAACTAATAATAATGACGACGACGACGATAATAATAATAATAATGGTTATTTTATTTATTTAATCCGGCCAAAGTCACCAAGGTGAACGATCGGCCGTGTGCGAGACACCGGCTCGTTGTGTGGGCAAACATTAACAGTTGTAGGTGTTCTTTTAGATCGAGAGCCGGTCGTCGTCGGTGATGTATATTAGCGGATTCACCAGCCATTTCTCTCTTTATCTCTCTCTCTCTCTCTCTCAGTCTCCACATCTCGTCCGTCCCGCGTGTCATTATATTATGCGTTTTGTGCGGAAAAAATAAATAAATAAACACTGACGGGTGCCCGGAGGTAATGGCCCGAGAAAATCGCCAGGCTATTAATCAATTTATATTCACGAATGACGCCCGCCCCTAATGATTGGCAGATCTTATAAAATACTATATCCGCCGATATTAATATAACAGTTCGCCGTTACTGAACAAATATTATTTAATTACAGTTTTGTTTGAAATCGATCGGAGCTGCAACCGTAATAGTGTAATGTGTTATCGTTAATGAACCGACAAATAAACGTAATAATATAGCTATATACGACCCATATAATACAATAATAAATATCTCGTCGATTTATGCAAACACGAATGCTGTGGCGGTTTGTGCAGCAGAAAGAATAGTTAAATATTATACTATTTAGTATCTATAGGCGAACTATGAACGGGATATGATCATCATGATTGATCTCTGATGATTATAATCACCAACACTTTTTTTGCTTAGTTCGATGTCTGTTACCATGTCTAACAAACAGTATTTATTAATTTTTTTTTTTTTAATTAAATCAAATTTGGAAATTTCAACAGTGCTATATTAATCGTTTTAAAAGAATATAATATATTATATTAAACTTTATTTTTAAAACAATAAAATGTATCGGCCAACGCAACAAAAACTTATTGTTTAGTAAATAATAATTATTATGATCGTAATATAATGAGTAGGTAGCTTTGATTAAAATGTTTGATTTGTGTTAATCAGGAGTTCAAGAAAATATAGTAAAAAATACGAAAACCTAGCCGGAAAAAAACAAATCGTTGGCGTTTTAAATTTTACCTTTCCAAGGTTTACTACTGTGTCCCGCAATATTATAATTTACGATCGCATATTTCTATGGCAAATAATTTTGATATGTTGGAATGTTTACGATTGATGATTGCATTTATGGCGTAGTTATTGTTCTATTGGCGTAAAAGATTATGAACCATTCACCGCAGACCGCGGTATACCAGAGTGTACCTAAATTTATGTGTTTTCCAATTATTATCGAACACTGCGCCGCGGTCCTGCTAGTTTCGTTGTTATCGTGTTTACATATTATTGTTGTATGGTAATCGCGACGAATATTCAACAATAAACCTGGTAAATCATTTCCGAAAATTATAAATATTGAAAATCGTCGTAAAATTATTTTAGTTTTTACGACGACTTCTGAATATTATACCTAACTGTATTATGTTCATAAAGTATAACGACCATCACTTACTAATATTATTAGAATATTAGATAAAAGCTATAATATTAATTTATATTATATCCTCATTCTACGTAATGATAACGATTATTTGAATGATTATTCGTAAACAAAAACAGTTCAATAATGATTAATGACACAACTACAATGTTTTTTTTCGAATCTATTGATTATAACTAATTCATCTTACACAAAATTATATTTTATTAATTTTAATGGAAAAAATAATATCTATACATTTTTAAAAGATAATAAATACGAAATAATATACGTTTGTAATATTGTGACACATAAAAAATATTGAATACACGTATAGGTAGGTAACGGAGACGCGAGGAGACTATCGTGAGGGTCGAATTCTGGTTGGATTTCACTTTTAACGGGATTGAATATCCAGAGGATTTATTTTATGTGTGTGATTGACAGTGCAGATTTACGTCAATTTATGTAGGTCTGAAGTTGGGATTAACGTCACTTGATTTGATACGTTAATAAACAAGTCACTAAGACGCATTTTTGTCAAAAATATAAACTCGTTAATAATATTTTACGTAAATATTATATATATTTATATCGTTATTATTATGTTAAATATCGTGTAAATTTTATTTCGTTTCTGTGTTTTATAACATTGTTTTATATTTTGTCACTTTATGGCCGCATAATAATATAGTACCCGTTTTCTCGCATATAATCCGACAGAGATATCGGTGTATTTTACGAGACACGATAATATCTACTTAATTCGACAATATTATTGAAAACATGGTAAAAATAAATAAAATATATTGTCTGTTTTGGACGATTATATACGTCGTAACGGCCGGGAGGATTGACTACAATACTGTAAAAAATTATGGGAAATTATACGCTGAATCGAACACTTTGCTGTCTGTAAATGGCGATAGCCGACCACTATAATATATATAGTCATCAAATCGTGTACATTTGAATAAACCTACACAATATTATACAGTATGATTCACAAACCATGCTCACCCCCATTATTTCGTTAAGCAATTAATGGATTTATTTAAATTCTGATTTTTGGAACTCCAAAGACCATATTTTCTGATCATTTTTGTGCTGCCCACTTAAGAAGTGTCGTGTGGCGATACAAACTTATGTTTTTCAAATGAGTAAGCAATGAGTAAGCACCTGTTTCAAAATTCGAACAAGTTGTTTCGTACTCATTAAAATGTTTATAATAAGGATCATATTATAGTCCTTGAAACTGATTTTAAAAAAGTATATAATTTCGGATCTAGTATTTATTATATTTGAACCATTTTTACAAATTAGAAATGTAGTAATTGATTGAGATATTAGTATCTTTCAAACTTATTATCCTTTGTACACAACTTTAAATCACCTGAAAACTAATCGTTCGAATTTTGATTCTAATAGGTCAACATTTTCAAAATGTTATTCACTAAATAATTTATACTATAAAAGGGGAGGTTCTGATTTTGAAAACAGAAGATTGCGTCACCACAAAACACTCTTTGTAGTACAAAAAATGTCAAGAATTTGGCAATATGGCTTTAAGTGTATTCAAAAGTTTCAAAATACAGATTTTGAATAACTATGAATTATCAAAAATAAAATGGGGTTAACATGCTTGGTGAATCACTCTGTATAAGTAGCCTGCAAGCGGTCTTACTCAAATAGTTAGAGCCGTTTTTACATTTTTCTACACTGTTAACTTATTATATTTTATCAATTCTTGATAGTCAAAGAACGCCGGCTCTGACCTGATTTTCTTTTTCGAAACGACGCTATTTAGATTGATTTTATATTTGTTTTATATCAACTGTTACGAATAATCTAGTAGTTGTTGGTTTATATTAATTCTGTGTAGTCATTGTTAAAAAATAATGTTCAGCTGAAAGTTTTTCAACATTTAAAAAATGTTAGACAAGTAATATTTTGTTTTCAATTTCCATCGCCCGTCGGTTATTTTAATTGTCATAAAGATTGCATGTGGACAAGAGTGAAAAGTCAGGTTTCCAATTCGATCAAGATAGTTGCATTTCACACAGGGAGGGTACTTAACACTCAGATATTATATTATATTTAGTTTTAATTAAGATACATCAAATAAAATATTTTACTAGATTGCCTATTGAAATCATATATAAAATAGATACAAATAATTGCATTTATTATTTCCTTATGCGGCGTTAATCATTATACAGACATACACTAGTTCACAATTATTCTATTCTAATATATTCCAAGTATAATAATCAATAACTCGCCAAATTAAATATTTAAATTTTTAACTCGATATTTTACTGTATTAAGATTTTTTTTACATTCATAATATAATGTTGGGTAAAGTCTTATCGTTATATTATTACGAATGAATGTAAATGCAACTTATATCGCATTTGCGATTTTAATGTGTTCAACTGAAGTTTTACGCAGTTATAAAAACACCAACTACCTAATTAATAATAATTAACAAATACATTAGAACAAAATAAAACTGTGTGTGTCACGAGTACGCGCGTGGGAAGTGAAACTTTTACGCAGTTGTATCAAGAAAAACACAATTTCAATTTGATTTGTTAGAACAATAAATTAGTTACCATCGTACATTTAGAATATTATTAATAAATTAAAATTAAAAAATTGTATTTCTTCGATTTCTATCAAATTATTTTCAGTTGGCCCAATCGTGCCACAGTTATTATTTGCTTATTAGTTGCAGTGATTTGTGTTGGCAGATCACTCGTTGGAATTCGTATTTTTTTTTTTTTAATCTAATTTAAATTTAAACCATCGACTATAATAAACGCTTAGAAACGATACTATCAATAATTTAACAACTTTAACAAATAACCGAATAAATCAATATTAAGACAATATGTTTACACAAAACAGCTGTTCATCGTTACGGCCGAAAGTCACAGTATTATTTTTTCTAAGTAGGTATAATACCTGCAAAAAGAAGTATCACTTTGAAAAAACAACTGTTTGCTGATTATATTGTCGATTTTATAAAATATAAATATGCCTATACCTAACAGATGAGTAGTAAATAGCGAAATGTTCAAAAAACCCTCATGTACAATAATACCTCTGCGGTATTATAAAGTGTTTTAAATTAAAAAATGTTTACGCATCATAACAAATTAAATCGAGACTTGAATAATAAGCACCATCATTTTATGTTTACGATAGATATTATATTATTATATTATAACCGGAATTGAATGACGGCATTTTTATGATTTAGTGTAAATTGAGACTAAACAACACCAAACCATATTATTGTTATTGTTATTATTATAGTAGCTAAGCGATTACAATAATATAATATTTTTAACACCAATAACTTCGCCATCTCGTCGTGAGGTAACGTAACGCGTGATCTGATATTTGATACGACATGACACTTGTTACTTAACGCACCGCGTAATGCTCTCGTAAATAGTAGGAAATTATTTAAACTACAATGCGTAGGTACAATTTATCAACCCGATATGTCAGATCATATGTCATATCTGTTTTATTTGCACGCACTTCACTTCACGCACTCCACTTTTTATCATATAAATGTGGCGATGACTTGATCGGACGAGAAGTTTAATAATAATACGGTTTACTAGATCGCTTAAATAATTCAAATTAACGTCGTATCATATTATAATAGCTATAGGTACGTCAAACCTCAAAAATCAACAAAATAATTTTTTTGTCCTTGGAGAAAACGTTTAAACTTATATTAAGTGTAACGCTTAAAAATGTATACTTGTGACTATTTTATTTTCAATTTCAAACGTTGAAATTTTAAATTGGGTAGTTGCTTGTATACAATAGAGTGGTGTGTATTTTGGGGGGTTTTGAGTCCATTTTTACAGGGAGGTGAATATTATAGTTCGAGGGGAAATTACTGCCTTACACGTTTAACGATTACCGCGTACGCATTGTGAGTGAAATGTTTTTCTTTTTTTGTACTCGTAAGAATATGTTTACTGTATATATTTTAATCTTAAATTTTTTTTATATGTTTTAGTTCATTAAAGCTAAAAGCGTTTTTCATGTTATATTAAGACATAATTTAGTAAATGAAAAAAAATTGCTAATATTATATATATAATTGTTAATTTAAAAAAAATACAAAATATTGCATTAAGTGTTTTTTATATGCAGTTAGTATACAAGAATACAAAAAACAACCATTTCACACATAACGTGTACACGGCCAATCGTTGCGCGTGTAAGGAAGTAGTGTCCACTTTAATTTTTTTCATCTCCCACTAAAAATCACAGTGTGTACACGGTAATCGTTGAGCGTGTAAGTCAGAAACGTCTGTTTGAATACTGTTTTCATCCACAGCCCAACTCAGAACCCCCAAAAATACTTACTACTTAATAGCCGTAAGACTCTATTATCTGTCACCTCATTATTTACCCTAGTGCTTTACGCTTTCATTGATTCAATGTTCCCTCGTATTATAATTTGTAGAGTTCAAAATAAGACGTGTTCAATATTGCAAGCGACTTTGAACACTTCACACTACTTATATTGTGTGTTTAATTATTGCCAATTTCAATCATACAATTTCCGTCGATCTAAAGTGTAAATGATACAAACAACACTGAAATATTATATTATATATTGATTCGGATAGCACGATTCGGCTTGTAGCTAGTCGCAACATGTAAGCTTTTACGATGTTCTTTCTACCGTGTTCTACACACAAACGATTCCCGTTTCTTTTTTGATAAAGTCACTTTTTTCATAGTTCTGACGGTTTTCATTCACCTCAACACACTTTTTTTCGATATTCATGCGCATATATCAGCCTTTTGTGTTAGCTCAAAGTACAACCGCCCGTCTCGCTTCGAAAACACAATAAAAAGAACTTAAATGAAAAAGCTACTCAATTCAACTATAAACTTAATTTGCTTCTTAAATAAAATAGTGAAAAAAAAATCGTTACTATAGTTACGTATTATTATGGTGCGTGCGACTCGTGGGTGGTGACCCCCATATTTTTAGATTGAAAATATATGATTTTTCTATGTAAGCGAGTTAATGTGTACTCACGTTAATATTAAATTCAAGAAATAAGAAAGACATTATTTACTGAGAGACAAATTGATATTATATTATTCTGAAAGTTTATATGTATGTTCTTCAAAAAAGGGCCCCTATTTCTCCTAAACCTTTAAAGCGAACAGCGCCAGACTATACCGTGGTTATTTAATTTAATATTTTTAGTTTCGACACGACCCTATAATGTATACATAATTCTATATACGTTTAGGATAGTAAGTAATAATCACGTTTTTGAATAAATTACAAATATTATTACATTATTATAATAATGATATATTATAATATAATTTTAATATTTTTTATCATGCCACCCGTCTAACTCCCACTTGTCCACGTATATACACTCATATTATTATAGGTGATTTGGGTAATAAAATAAGGTAGAGGTACCTATTCAATTATTTATTAGATTTTTTCTGTTCTAAGAATTGTGGTTCGATTTTGAACTTTTGTAAGCTATAAAACGAATACAAAATAATTATATATAAAAAATAAAATTGATCCTAATAGTTTATAAGTCACATCATATTGTTTTTCATTGTTTCCCATTGTTTAAGGTTTTATTTCGTGTCAATAACCGTATTATTTCCAAATATTATACTAAATCGATTCTACAAATATGTATTTCTTAACTTTTACACGTCGGGGATAGAGAATAAAAGCTAGCTTAAAGTTGAATGTCCGTGAATATCGGTAAGGTTACCTACTGTATACCTACTGAGATACGTACATCTAGTAAGTACTAACTTGGTCAGTTCTAGTGTTGAAAAATTCAAAATAATTTTGTGAAAAAATACCAAAATTACAAAAAGTTGCCATTGTTATATTCATTTTAAATGTCTAGTAAATGTATTTTTTCTTAATATATATAACGCATACACACATAATATTACATACTAATCAATATCGAAATCTTATCGTGTTATTATAAACAGTTTTTACACATTTATTTCACTATATTAACAATAACTCCATTCTGAATCTTTAAAAACGCGATAGTCTTATATGGCTTTCAGTATCAGGACGATATATCTCTAACACACCCACCCTTGTGGCCCACCCAACACCACAATGGCTTACCCAATTTATAGAATTTATCTTTTTATTTAAATTAATTTAATATCTGAAGGTCGCCTGTGATATTTTTTGTATATATAAATAAATAAATAATTAACTAAATTTCACATTTATTAGAACGATTATCATCTATTTAAGTATTAGTTATTTAAATATTCTGTTTTATATGGTATGTATAAGTAGAAAATTAATATTAATATTACAAAACATTTTTAACGATATCATTTGCAAATATCTATTTTGTTTTTTTTTTATTCTTTGCGTTCTACTTTTTTAAATGAATAGGTAATTAAAATTTAATATATAATATAATATTATACTATAAATATTTATTTTTTATAAGAAAGTTCGTTTTTTTCTCGTTAAACTTAGGACATAGTATATAAATGTAACTTTTTAGAAGAGACTTAATAACGTATGGTATGAATTATCTTAATCACCTCAACACAAAATAGTTATTAAACAACATGTAAATTTGAATCACACACAAATAGTTAAAAAAAAAAAAATGATTAATACAGATTAAAAGTATACTATTCGTAAATATTTTACTAGTTATATAAAATGATGCAACACAAAAAATGTAGGCATTGTACCTATACTTATGGTCCACACTTAAGTGGCTTACCACGCAACTCCTCCTAAGTACTTGAAATGGAGCTTATAATAGTTCCTAAATACAAACGATACTATGACTGTCAGAAACTATTTCATTCTTAAAGCACACATTAATTTTAATTGTAAAACATAATATTATTAATAAAAACGTACGAAGAGATTTGGAAATTTAGATAGCAAATAAAATACATAGTAGGTAGGTACAATATATTATTTTTGTCAAAATAAAATAACATCTTATTTCATTTGCATAAATAGCATCAAAATATGCAGTTTAGTAATAAAATTATATCGATTCATTGAAATTCAATAGCTAGTATTTACTCTAGTATTTGGCATTGAAAATGGTTATGACGTGTTATAAAAAGGTCAAACACATTTTATGTCTCGTATAAATATATATAAATGGTACAACGGGTCACAACATCAAGTTTATTACACAAAGCCTGCATAATTAACTTGTCACTTAAAATCTAAATATATTTAAAGAAGTTTACTCTCATAAATAAATGTAAAATCATTTTCCCCTTACAACTAAGCCTCTTGGTTGAATAATCTTAACGTTTTAAAATGGATTGAATTTTTGTCCACGTTAATCGTTTTGGTACAAATAGTGCAGACTATATAATTCAAAACTACCTTCAAAAAGTCAACATAAATTCAATTTATTTTTAATGTATCATTGAAACCTATTAGGTTATGTAATATATATTTGGAAGTCACTTGTGAATTATTTATCGAACTAGGTAGTTAATGAGTAATGACTAATGAATAATGATAATCAAAACTACGAGCAGTCACTCAACCTTCGCCAAGAACATTTATTGTTTCAACTTATAGCTATATATTTTCAACATTAACTAAAGTTTCAATACAAAACTTACATCAAAAATTATAAACAAGTAATTTTAATATCTTAATGGAGTTTAATCATTATTTTTAGAGTACGGCATTGAAAGCTTTAATAATCATATTATGGTCTCTAGAAAAATAGGATTAAAAATTTGTGTAACACTTAATCGTCGGATATATAGCATTCAATTTTAAGCATCATGGTAATGAGTAACTTGAAACTTCAATTCAATTTAACTTCCACAGTAATTTCTATTTGAATTATTCAAATTTTAGCGAACAAATTGTACAGTACAATAATATAATAAATTTAAGCATTACACAGATATTATCTACATATAAATTCATATAATATTTGTACAAGTTATTTTGTTGAAAGTTAGGTATTGACGTTCCCCCGAAGTAGTAGGTACTTGAATACCAAATTATAATTTGTATTACCATGACTGGTAACGGTGATTTACCGATTAAAAATAAATAATTATAATAGGAAGATGGTAAATAGGTAAATGTATTTATAGTAAAACGTGTTACAATATGTAATTAAATAGTCAAAATATTTGAAAATACTTACTGATTATGTGTATATTTTTACTATTAGGATGAATTAACTTGTTACAGACATCGAAATACGCAATATGTTTTCTTTAAAGGAGCACTCCTCTAATAACTGAATTTCGAAAACTTAGATGGACTGGTGAAAAAGTCTACTATAATGTCTGTATAATAACATTATGGAATAGAAAACAATTTTGACTTCTCGGTAAGAATATAACCATAGGAAGAAAAATTAAACCGGAGACGATGAAAAGCGAAATAAATAAGCGGGTTTTAGCAGAAATAACGGTGTCCGACCAAGTGTTAAATTTGATTTTCTTAGAAAATCAAGAGTTCGAGTAGATAATCAATGTTCGTAAGATTTAAAAAAAAAAAAAAAACCGTTTTTTCGACAACCCGGCCGTTTGGTCGGACGAATAAATTGGTCGATTCATCATCGGAATCCCGTGGGAGGTGTAAACAACAATACTCCGGATAACGACTCCGGGACGGTTATTTTCTTGATTGCTCGTGACTACCGCGCGCCGTGGGTACGCGCAAAAAAATAGAAATAAAAAACTGGTCTCGGTGTCCGACGGCTGAATTCATCGTCGGAGCGCCACGCATAACTCCGAGTGAACCCCGGTGTGCGGCGCGTAAACGTACCACTACTTAGTGGATACGATAAAAAAAATAATAATAATAATAATAAAATACAATATAATATATAATAAACGCATAGGAGGTATAGCTGCTATATATTATTAATTTGGTATTAACACGTGTGTGTGTGTGTGTGTGTGTGTGTGTGATAGAAAAATGTTCGTTATTATCGGTATATTTATTTTTTTAGTTTTAGTAGTATTTTTTTTTATTTTTTTTTTTTATTTCGCGTAACCGAAGAGACCGTCAAGGTCCCGGAGCAAGGCCGTTTAGGGACCACGCCCTAGACTTTGAACCGCGCCCGAGAAAAATCAAACCGCATAATCCGGATCAGTATTACTACATATATTATTATTATTATTATTATTATTATTAGAGTAGGTACACACACCGGTGTAAAAATAAAACAAAATCGTCGTATAAATCGCGTATGTTTAATAATATTTGTTCAATTATTATATTACATTATTATGTTTACGGTTTCTTCTCTGCTAAAAAAAAAAAAACTATCGGTGGCTATTTTAAGAAATGTTTATTACTTCACCACGAGCGAGTGTCCGCCTTGTACCTGACAGACTTGATTAATGTAATATTACGTAATTATATGTTACCTCCCTCTCGCTAAAATATCCGTTTACTGCACCAATGCAGAAAATTGTTTGGTTACTTTATCCAAAGACTTAACCAAATTATGAGTATTTTTTCCCCGTGTAGCGAAGCATGACGTATGTTTTGGGGATAGATAAATATTAAACGTTGAGTTATATCAACTGTAAAAATGGTACAATAATGCGTTTTAATTGTCGACTGATCATCACGTCTTGATTTATTTGATTTATAAATGATAACTATATATTATAATATTATGTCAACACATCGAAACATTTGAATCTGTTGAGCGATTATAAGTCGTTTAAATATTTTTTTCAATTAATATCGATATTGGTGTATAAGTATTGATATTACACCAAACAACAATATGAATTAATACTCTAAAAATTGATAAAATAAAACAAAATATACGATCAACTACACCAAACTCGTAGACCAAAAACTAAACCACCACTACGAATCCGTTCCGTTTTACAATAACTGCAAAAACAAATAAAATCCATAAAGCGAAATAATTTCGGTATTTTTATTTTCTTTAATATAACTCAATATTTATGTCTCAATAATTTATCCGATATCTGCGTCACATACAGAGACGCACAATATAAACAATATATTATAATCCGAGCAAATATTAACGGAATCGATGTATATTATTACCGTGTAAAAGTGGCCCATTATTCATACGCGATTTTCGGCGAATCGAAGTGATATTTAAATAGTAATATGATGAATAATAAATAATATCCCGATAATGCGTAAAACAATATTATATTATTATTATTACGACATCGAACCCGGACAAAAGGCGTTACTATTGCGCTACTATGCTGTGGGTCATAATTAATAGATATATTAAGGAGCGTGTGCATATTGTAGAGGAGGGGCAGGGGAGTGTAGTGGAAATATAACGACACTGACCGTTTAATATGTTAATCGGCACTAACATACATGTTTATTATTATAACACCCACGTTTTATATTGCTGTTCGGATATTGTATAAAACGCGAACGCCTCGATAAAAGTTAACGTTTATAGAATTTTTTTCTCTCCTCGCGACTAACGTGCACCTCGCTTCGGGTCCGTAGTCTATTTCGAGTGCATGGAAAAAAAAATGTCGTACTATACAATAATAATATAATATTATACATAAAATTATGTACGACGTAATAAATAAATAGATATTAAAAACATTGCCGTGACGTTTTTTCGTTCTCCTCCCGCGAGACCACGCAAAACGCGAACGATGTTATTATTTATAATTTTTTCCGTCCTATAATCGGTCGGCAACGCGAAAAATCCATTGATTTTTATTGTGTTCGATGATTCGAGGGGGGGGGGCACGGTGGTCGTACGGTCTCGTCGTTTTTTTAATTGAGCATGTGGCCACGTGATTAACGCGCAAAAATCGTCTTCAGAAAATAATAATAATAATAAGCATTACATATCTATTGATTCGACTCGCGCGGCTATTGTTGCCATTTAGATATCTATTATGAGCATAATATATTTTCCATTATTAGTTTGTCGCCAATCGTACGTGCCGGAACAATGTACTTCGCCTTGACCCTCCTCGAGGTTTGCGACAAAATAATATTATTTTTCTCCGACGTGAAACTCGTGTAAAATAACAGTGCCGTAAATGTCCGAGACGTGTACATATAAGTACAACACGGCTTCTGAAAATTTGATTCTATTTTTATTTTCACTCTGTCTCTGTACAGCCGCCACTGCAGTGGTACCCGAAAATCTGTCGCAAACTAAAGAGATTACGTTCAAATAATCCAAAACATCAAAAATGAAAATCGTTGGAAGAATAATTCAACAATGCAATTAAAATGAAAAAAAAACTGAAAGTTTATATTATATTAGAAATGTATCACCTCTTTGTGTTCATTTCTATCTCTTAGATTTATCTGAATTATTATCAAGTACCTACCGACTGGATTCTAATCTCATAGTAGTACTATCTCGATGAATTTTCAAGCGAATAAACATCAGCAATTCGTATTTTATAAATTTATAATCCATAATATTAAATGTCACGTTTAGGAGACGACAATGTTAGCGGTAGAAAACTTTTGCTGGAAAAGTTGTTGCTGTTGTGATTGGTCAAGTATAGTTCTAGTTACTAGTATTTAGTCACAAGAATTTAAAGAAGTTTTCTTACTTCGGGAAACAATTTCGCATCGCATAAAAGTAAAAGTTGAATTGGTGGTTTTTGGGATTTTGTCCATTTGGCTTACACGCGGTTCCCAGAACTAAACTTCTCTAAAATACTGGCTTTCATTTCTCGGCTGATGACATTTTTCATATTTTCATATATGTCGACCAAATTTTTAAAACCATTAACGTTAAACCAATCAAGTCGCCTACCCGATAAAATACATAATCTTAAGTACAACTGGATTTCTGAGTCGTGTTTTTAATAAAATACTCAAAATCTTACGCAGTTAGAGGAGATAAATAACAGTGCAAGTCTATATTTTTTTAAGTAGTTAGTCAATATTAATATAAATTAATGTCTGTTTGAACTTTGATGGTGTTCGTCGGATACCTATACTGATCGATCCCACCAACCGACGCTCGCCTCTTCGTCGTCCAACATATTTCATACTCCGCACCGCGTTTCGGTACTATTATAATAATCGTAATTACGGCGTCGTACACGTGTAACACGCACACTTGTTTGATTCAAACGGTTTATCGCACAGTTATTTATATATAAATATACGGCATTTGTACCTATATATATATAAAGCTGTTATAATAATAATATAACGCACGTGACGCAATCGCCATACAGGCAATATGGACGATCGGATTGGTCCAAACGTTCATTATTAAATGTGGGTTCATTGTATTGAATGGCCGGGTATACAATAATAATATTATACTGTTCGCCGTACCGTACGCGAAGAATTAACCTCCGGCCCGACACGCGTTTAGGAATTCTTCTTCGTCGTCGTCGTCGCTGTAGGCCCGAGCACGGTCGAACGCACAATAAATATTGTGTTAAACGCGGCGCCTCGGAATCCAAGTGTCGTCGACCATATTATTATTACGTATATATAAATCTATATCATACAGGGTGTCTCGTCTCGCCCGATACGGCCTGCGGACTCGTTTGTTCCATACACCGTCATCGTCAGTAACAGTGTTTGCCGACTTATTTTACTCGCAGAACCTTTGCAGGAACTCGAACGCTTTGCTGAACCCTCTTCGTCATAAATCAAATATTTTATGATAGGATAATGAAACGTCTCGACGAGAAGAGGTCCAGTCGTCGTACACCATAGTTATATCAAAATATTATGTCATTTACCGATTCGTTTTCCCCAAAATTTCTCACGGAACCCTTGACACTGGCTCGCGGAACATTTAGGTCCCACCGGTTGGGAAACACTGCAGGTCTATAACGCTGGTGCCTAGTTTCTTCACGCCTAATCCTCTATTATATCATAATGGTCCGACGTCTGAAACTTTTACACTTAATTATATAATAATATTATATTTACACACACACACACACACACACACACACACACACACACACACACGTATCGAGACCGTTTCAGATGAAAAACGGGCAAGCGCTGGTAAACAATATATCACAAAAATAAATCGTTAACGGTTTTTTATCGGGAAAAAAAGGTGTTGTTGACCCCGGGCAAACGCGGCGAGACGTACCCTGTATAATAATATGCTTTCTATATTCGAGTTTTCCGATCCGGCAAAAACGTCAGTGGTTTGTCTCCCGTACGAGCGGTGCCTTGTTTGAGGGAGGGGGGGAGGGGGGCGTAAAATTGTTACCATACCTCGGGCGTATATACGCATTACCTATGTGCACAACGTGCAGTACACGTTATGGGAACATATTCGTCAAGATAGTGTCCGAGCACGGGGTGTGAGATACTCTGCAGAGGCGCGATTTACGAACACGAAATAATAATAATAATAATAATAATAATCTAGGTGCCATTATAATATCACGGTTGTTCGCGTGGGTGACCGGCGGCGGCGAGTGTCACATTTACGGTCGGCGAGAGGAGAGAAAAAAGCGAGCTATTGTTTGTCTTTGTTTTTATTATTATTATTATTTTTTTTTTTTTATTTATTGTCTTAGAGTTTGTTTTTGTGCTCCGACTTCGCCTCTGCGTGCGGCGGTCCAAGTAGGTAAAAACACGCGCCGCTGCAGCACCTCACGATATTAAATACGCACCCACATCCGTCACACGGACGATATTGTTATCACTGACCGGCGATATCCAACAAGCATGATTACCCCCTATTTGTGTCCTTCGATAATGCATTCTGATTTTTGGAATTTTTAAGTAAATTGCATGGTCGAATATCCAAATATTTAGATTTTTATACCGTTTTATGAACAGTGTTCTCTGGTAGTGTACAAACTTTTTTCTTTTCAAATTGCGACCACTACCATTTTATTCGTCTGAATCAAAATTTAACCGAACTTCCTGAGCATAATTTAATCTGTCGAGCAATTAAAATAATATCCCTTAATAATTGTTTAACATACAAATTAATATAATATTATAAACTATTTAAAAAATGTATAAATGTAAATACTAAATGTCTATAATATTAAACATTTTACTGTAACAAAATAGTAGTACTTTTAAATTAAAAAAAAAAGATTTTTTATCACTAGTCACTACAGAACCCTCCTTAAATCGCATAAGAAATCTGAGAAATTAAAAATACGGTCTTCAAGCGTATATTTAAAAATCCCGAAAATCAGAATTTGAATAAACGCATACTGAATTGAAATATGGTCGTTAAAAATTGGTGCAAGAAAATACAAAGATAACACATGTAATAAAACGACGGCCGATCATCATTACCATCCGTCGGTGATGTGTAAAACTTATAGTTTTTTTTTTTGCTGCAGTCTCTCGCGATAAAATAATAAAATCGCGTATAGGGTATACAACCTTTGTCGGTTGCTGCGTGGTTTCCCAAAATCGAAACTGTACTGTGCCGGTTTTTTACCTACCCCGTTTTGGCTGTTCTACACGTTCAACAGATAGACGAATAATACTAATAGCAATAATAATATTATCTGATTTTATTTCGACGACGTATAAGAGTAAATCCACGACGTGGCACCCCCGTCGCACCACTCCGATTCCAATGCAAATGCCCCATAAATCGACACCACTGGGGCGAATGTGTTGACTGTTAAGGTCAGCGGGTGTTATGGTTTAAATTTATAGCTTTTTGCGTAGCGTAGGTACCTATAATACAACTGCGAACAAACGAGCACAAACGCTACGACGCATTTGCGTATCGGACGCAAAAACTCTTTTGCGTTAAAAAAAAAACTAGAAACCACGCGAGATAAAAAAACACACACACACACGATCACTGTAAATAAAAGTGTTTTATGGTTGGAAGACAACATTATCCTAACATTACAAAACCGCCACGTCAGATTTAGCAATATATATGTATTATAGTTAACAATATTATTACAAATGTTTTTATTATTATTTTATTGTAGAGTACGAGTTCAACTATATTGTGTGCAAGCGGCATTTTCTGTTATTATTTTATTACCTCGATAGGATAGAACGACAATATATTCACCATAAAATAGTATATTTAAATAACCGTGGTTGCTCGTTAATACGTATGATACCCGTCAAAAACCTAACCCTTATAAAATGTTAGTGACCACGAGTTAATGACCACTTAACAAAAAAATTCAACCTATCAAAGTAGTTATACCTAACTACATGACTAAGTCTCGTCTTTCTTTAGTCCAACCCCTCTGTTTACTCCTAATTTAATGGACAACAATGCTCTTTTATTTTTATTGCATAACACTTAGTCAGTTTCGGAATAATTGGTCTCTTGTGCGTTGCCAACACATGACACACATCTCAAGTACAATCTTTCATTTTTCGGTGTCGAAATTTATTTATGAGGTTTATAAAATTCTTGGCCACAATTTAAATATCCCTACTTTGATATGCTGACTTTTTTAGGTCTTGAATTTTTATTTTATTTCTTCGGGGTACTCTCTATTCTTTCCACTTATTAGGTCGCTGGGGAACTGGCCAAGTGTTAAGCAATAAAAATAAAAGAGTTGCTTGTTGCTCATGAATGTAGGAGTGAAGAGAGGTTATTGACTAAAGAAAGAGTAGACTTGGCAAAAGAATGCATCACTCAGTGGTAGTGGAATGATTTTGTCATGTGGGAGGGGGCTGATTTTTTGACATACACTATTTAATCATAACAAATATAATTTATGGTTACCGTTTTATACCTATATATATATATATTTATATATATATAAATTATTATAAATATTGAAAAAAGATTATGGAAGATTTATACCCCTCGCCCCACGGGTCTTGACCGCCACTGAATCATCACTACTTTGATAAGCTTAATTTTTTGTAAAGTGGTTTTTAATTTGGCATTTTTTTAACGGTTAGGTTTGGGGATATCATTAATTTTTGTTGGTTTCAGCATCGTGAATGTTGTCTTTGTTTTTACTAAGCACTGGAGAGATTATGTCAAGATAAGACATTATAAGATTATTAAACATATAATATACTAGCTGTATGGGTCGACTTTGCCCGAGAATAAATGAACAGATATAAAAAAAAACTAAATAATGCAACTTTTGGGTTTACCTCGAGTTCTCAGAAAAATCGGCATCGGTACCTCGCTTTGTGAATTAATTCGATCGAGATAGGATATCAGCCTGCGGAGGATTGGATATAGCACATGGTTTATTTTTTAACGCAGTTTAAACTATATACTCTTTAAATGTATATGTATCTGATATTTCTAAGAACAATCTCTGAAATTTTCGTAAAAATCGGTCGAGTATTTTTCGAGTTTATAAGCTACAAACATATTGTCTTTTGTTGTACATTTTTATCAAACGATAAATTAAATATTAATTTAATTTATTTTTTTGCATTTTGGGTAAGCTAATCTATATCATTTTATTTTTAAAATTGTATTTCTGTAATCAATTGCAACTCTATATATAAACAAAAAAGTATTCGATTTTCGTGAGCCAAAACGGAATTCATGTGTAAGCGCCCCAATTTGTATGGGTTTAAAAAAAAGCAAATTTACCCAGCATAACAGATAAACTTAAAATAAACAAACGAATAAAAAAACAAAAGCCATTTCGACACTACAAATTTTAATCAATTATTAATATAAAAATAAATCATTAAAACTTATAAGATAATATATAAATTACAATAAATAAATAAAGTCAAGATATAGACTTTTATGAATAACCATCGATTTGAAATAATTATTACTTTTGAATTTTTATACTTACTTTTGTAGATATACTTAATACGTTCTACCATCTAATGCACTTAAGATCATTTTAAATAGTTTTTAATGCTTTTAAATATTTTAATATGATATTGGACAATTTATGTGTACTTTATTATACCAATAATTGGTTAGTAAATAGGTACTTAAGAATGTCCATAGCTTTTTATAACTTCATTATAAAATGAAAAAAGACAATCGTTTATGTTGATTTATTTAAATCAATGTTTGCCGTTCGGTAGCATTTCAAAATGTCTTGGTTTAAAAACTAATCGATTCGAAACTGAGAAAACAATTTATACTAAAAACCCATTAAACCGGCTACAGTGTGAAATCTTCATCTCTGTAAGCGATTTATTGTTTGCTATAAAATAATATACACTGTTACCTTTGCTCGAGTTATGCATTGACAGTCACAGTTGTTTGAAAACGAATTAAATACACACGACGTGGCTTTCTGCTAGAAAATCCACTGTTTAAGTAGGTAGATGTACCTCCAAATAGACTTGTTGAAATAAAAGCGAAAACGATAAATTAACCGCCAAGCACGTTTACAAATAATTAAAAAAAGGAAACAACGATCGACCATTTTACCATACATAGCGTGTTTTGTTTTGTTAGAAAGAATCGTATTATAAGTTATAACAATAAATTATTATATTATATTATCATTAAGTTATATTTTCTAGAGACCACACGTCATGTTTAAAGGGTCAAGTCCGGTACTCCGGTGTCTTACCTCATCAAACCACGTGCGTATATATATATACGTAAAATGCCACCGACGAGTAATTAAAATTTCGTATCATTAAATTCGAAACTTCCGTTCTACACAGAGCGTTTTTTTTTTCAATAACGCAAACGTCGAGTCGAAATGCTATGCAAAAACAGTGGCGCTTAGCTTTGTATAAGTATAACTCGTATACATATAATAATATTACTGTAGGTAATTATTTTGTTTATTTTAAAATATTTATTACAATTATTTGGTTACTCTATAAACGATTTGTATTTTCTACGACATTATATTTTAGTCGTTCGTTCAGTATTGTTATCGGAAAATAAATCAAAATCGTTGATTGTGTAATAACACAGCAGATAATGTAAAATCGAATTTCATTTGATTATCGTTTTGGAAAAATATTATAAGGTGAATAGTGAAATAGGCTAATTTCGGATTAGTACTCGACCATGTCACGGGGACAGATGTATTTACTGTTTACTGCCTGTTTAAGACATTAACAGACAAAACATTTCGCAAAGACCAAAAGTCTTCGCTTGTATAAAAAAAACTGGCATTTGCGTGTATTTCTTCAAAGTTTTACAGAATTTTTACGAAATTATCTATCAAATTTGAAAAAAAATTCGTTAAAAATACTATCATAGTTGTATTCACAATAGACTTTTAAGAAATTTTTACTATCTAAAAATTTGCTTTTGAAAAACAAATAGTTCCTTATTTTGCTTGATTTAAAATAATTCAAAATCCAAAATTCGATAGTTTTGAAGTCTTATTACTTTTAATGTAATCTATTCAAAGTATTTAGGCCATCAGGTCAACAGAAAGATCAATAATATTATGTTTCCTATATTTTATAATACAGATTTAATTTACAATATAAATTCTACATATGATTTCTTCATAAGTTAGGTGCCGTCTGATTTATCTCGTTTAGAACTGCGTCGTTAGTGCAGGGAAAGCAAATAGAAGTCTTTGTTGCAATATGAAAAAATCTAGAAAATGACACTCGCATGTGCACACGGCGATCGTAGGTCACATCTATTGTTTTCCATTATTCCATTTCACAGTATCAAATTGGAAATTGGATCCGCACTCAAGGATATCATCAGTATGTAGTTATTGGGTTAAACAGATACACTATACCAAAGGGAATGCAAAAAGGGAATGACGATTTATTTATTTATTTATACATTGCATAGAGCGCACGAGTATACAACAAAATAATTAGTTTCGAACAAATATAATATTTTTCCGCGTTTTTATTTATATTATTGTTATTATTATTAAATTTTTTTTTTTATTATTATTGAACATAACCCTCGGCAGCTGCAAAGGTCATTGGGATTTACAATATATAAGTTGTCAATAATCGATTGCAAAACTTGTACGTTATTCATTTACAACTTATTTATTAATTCTGAACTGATGATGAAGTCGACTATTGGTTTAGTCGATTCCGGAGAATAGCTAAGTGATGTGGAAATATGCTCTGATAAATTAGATTTTTTCCACGAACTCTTCGTATAAATATATTATTGTATCATTGATCATTGAATCGCGAGCATTATTCTTTAAATCATTATTTCAAATATGAAGTCGAAATTTGTACAGGATTCGAATTCTGTCCGTATATGTTTTCAAAAAAACGCCACATAGCATAATATTTACCGCATACGGAAATAAGTTTTTAAAAAAATAAATGCAATTGTTTCACATATTATATTTGTAATGTAATTGATAATATAACTTAATGTCTAATTAAAATTTCGTTGCTTATTTTATGAATATACGTTACGTATGTAACTTCTATTTTCGTTGTTTAATTTTTTTCATATAACTTATCACTGCAGCCGATATTGCATATTTAATATACAGGGTGTCCCAGGTCTATTTGACTAATGCAATAACTTTTACAGCAGTAACAGTGATTAGCAAGAAATAATTTTGGATTTTTTACACACTTTGAAAATTGTTTAAAAATTAACGACTTAACCAAATTAAAAGTTTTAAACGCCAAAATGATTTTTAAATACTTATTTATGAAATAACTATCTTGGATTATTAGAAAAAAATATTAAATACAAAATTTAAATTATTTATTTTTGTTGTAAAAAAATAAAATAAAATATAAGATATACAAATTATAGCGCAGAGCTCTACAAATCATTACAAAAAAAAAACTTAAAAATATTGAATAGAAAAAAAGTTATTGCATTAGTCAAATAGACCTGGGACACCCTGTATACAAGACGATATAATAACTAATATATTTTAATAATATATATCATTATTGATTTTTAATTTGTCAAAATACATAAAAAAAAATATGAACAACGCTGAGTTGTATGATTGTAATTTGAAAATGTATAGTTTACGTATTCGAATGCCAACTCGTGTAGAGAAATCATTATGACTAGGTAGTCGCAGAGACCGTTGCTTATTCTATAGTGTTTGTACGATGATTTATTATTTACACCTTTCTATGAATGGGAATAGCGTATGATATTAAAGTGAGATATTTTTATATACCTAAATGTGTAAAATTTAAATATTTTATATTTAAATCATATGGAAAACACGTTTTTTTTTTTTTAGGATATAATCTTGTGTACTTTTGTATTGAATCATAAATAAATATTTACAGTTTCTCGTATTGTGTTCGGTTCAGTTTCAATTTTAAAATCTATAATGGAATAATAACAAAACTTAGATTTAGATAGCTAGTATTTCCTAAGCATTGTTTTCTTTTATGTTTTTTTTTTCGAAATTTGATGATGTTTTAAATTACATTTTACATTTTTCTATTACAATAAACTATTTTTGGGTTTTTATTGACACAGCGTGATTAATAGTATCAGACCGATGTAATAAAGTGTGTTGAATAAATATAGGTATTCGTAAAAAAAAATCAAAATACGTGTATGTTTCATAGTTAAAAACCAAATATTATCGAATGGGCCGTTCTGTATTATATAGTGATGCGAACAGGCTTTCATAATTATAACTGTAACATAATAATATAAAATATATAGTAAAAGGTTTTGTATTACTTAAACGTATTGTAATTAATTCCAGTGTTTCATAATAATAATAAATGACGTATTCCTTTGATTCGTAATCTCATTAAATCGTATTTCCAACGATTATTATAATAATAATAATATGTAATGTGTGTGTGATCGACTTGTATGAGACTGTATAGTATTATTATCAGGATTGGGAATATTGCAATAAGTGGCTCTGCAGCAATTCAATACCGCGTCATAAGAAGTGCATTCGACGAATATTGCAAAATCGGTTCACAAGTGTGTTATATTATAATATTCGTTTTTCGCCACACAATCAATCCGCCTATTGCACGCGTAACAGTCGGCGTAACTGGGACGTTGGTAGTTTTTCGTCACCATTATATTATTATATTAAAAGCTTGCGCCGAGAAAATTTCTCCTCGACGAGTAAATCTCGCTGCCAAATGTTTTTAGGGACTTACCGATCTTTGACTCGCGGAAAGTCAGCACTATATACAGTCACGCCGACGCCTATATGTGCTTAGACACATCTCGTACACGTCTTAATGTTGACAACTATGTACTATGTGCACAAAAACTGAACACGCAAATGTACATATATATATATATATTGATTCAAAGACGAGGAGCGCGCTTAAACGTTTCGCAACGTCTTTCACGCGGAATTAGACGCCGACCCGAGTCACTCCTTTACGACTTTTACACGTCGCGCGCGTACTTACCTGTTTTTTCGTTTTCATAATCCTAGTTGACGCGGCAAAGGATTGTCAAATCAAATCGAATCTTTACACAAGAGTCGAGTCGCACATTGTCGGATTTCGTGCGCTTGTAAGGGGTTGGGGGGGCGGCAAAGTGTCGCGGTAGATTAACCGCATTTTCAGTTCGCTATCTTCCCTCGCGAGCGGTCCAAAGAATTTAAATCGTGTATGATACACTGTTTTATATTATGCTCGTGTATAATCGACTTTATTTTTGGAAACGACAGACACGTAGCTAGTGAACCGTTCGTCTGCGAATGACTTGCACGGTCCTCAGACACGCAGTGAGTTTATCATTTCGGCGGTGCATCCAAACGCGTGTGCGTAGTTCAAAAATAACAATTTGGTACAGAACATAAAATTTATATAAGTATTTTTGAGTGTAACTACCGTTCCTTCAACGCCAGTTTTGATCAGTGAAGATTTAGTTTAAAGTCGATGATATTCATAGTATACGATCCATACTCTGAATAAATTGTAACCTACGTCGATTGTAAGGTTACCGCATTAGTTTATTCCAACTAGTGTGCGATGTCCTTATTAAGATAAACGTACTTAGGTGAGGTATTTTTTTTTTAGTAGATACAAGTTTTTTAATTTGTTAGTAAAAAAAAAAAAAAACGTACGTTATTACATACTAAATTAAAGTTTAATTCGCTAGAAGTTGGTGATGAATGTATTTTTAATTTTGTGTACCTACCTTGTATACCTTCGTCTGCTTTTTTTTCCCTTTCTTTTTAGAAGATAATTGTTTAAAAATATTTTTTTTCTACAATAGGTATAAAGCTCTCGGTTATGCATGGCATCATTTCAAATACGCTGCATCGCTGCACCTCAATACTGTAACTAAACTTTCAAAAGTCAAAATATTAAAGATAAATATAATTATTTTACATTTCGTTACATTTGTAAATTATGTTAGGTAGTATAACAGTTATGTAATCATCTTAAAAGCCTTTTGAGCATATATCGATTAAAAAACATTTAGTCCATTATGCATTATAATACTGTTTCCGAAATATGTTTGAAATATTAATTTTAACGATTACCGGAAACTTTTGTTAGCGTGAATACTAATTGTTGTTAAAGGTCATCAATGTCGTTAATTTCTGTTCGAAGTTCAAAAAATAAGTTAAAGTGTAGAGGAATAGTAAAAAATATAATTTTGTATAGGCCAATGAAAAATTTGATTGATTTAAGTAACAAATTACAATCATTTTGTTTCTATTTTTGAAAACAATACTGTTTAAAATTCTAAAGAAACTAAAACGGAAAAGTCTTACAATAACTAATGAGTAATGATTGATTGAGACGTCTAGTAAATTTGTTTTATCTTTGGCATTTGTTTGAAAAAAATTCGAATTACCTATAAAACAAAACGATTTAAAATAATTACCTGTATAACAAAAATGCTATATAATCTATTGAATATTAAACAATATTATAATATTATATCATATCAGTAGTTTTATTACAATATATTATGGTTGTAAGCAGTGGCAATGTGAATAGCTATTTTATGAAGCGGCCGCTCCACATGTAAAAGTGCGGGTGGGTATCTTAATGATAGACTTGTTATAATTAATGTACTTTTATGAATAGGAATGGTTGGTAGATGGAGGGGGGGGGGTAACGTGGAAGTTAGCTATCCACATTAACACGAGAAAAATTGGTCGGAGGATGCTAATTTTACAAATAGTTGTTTCATAAAAAAAAAAGTTCACGCCACCACTGGTTATACGGAATAATTATTATGAGCATATTCTAATCAAAACGCGGAAAACCGCACAATAAACGTATTAATATTATGATAAATTTATTATAATCGTAGTCGACAATGTCAGTAGTTTACGTAAAACAAAATCGAGTACCTAGACACGTCGTGTTTCTACATTACAATATATTTTAATGGTACGATAATAATAAATACACGAATAGGCCACACTCGCATGACTCACGGATATCTCATGGCCAAAGAAGACCCTCCATCATGCCGACGTGCTGAACAATCATCACAGTCAAGCATATACTTACAGATAATGTCGAAAGTTTATTGAAAGGCGCATTGAACTAAAACTTCCTGAGACACTATACGAGATGCTAGCACCCACTCCCGAGACGACCAAAAGACTCTTCAATTTCGTCAACTCAACAGAACTGCGCCAACTGATATAAATATTTGCACTTCAGTTAAAATAAATTGTAAATATAGGTAATAAGTAGAAATTAAGCTAGTATGTAAGCAATTAATGTAAATTTAAACATGTAACGCTGGCTAATAACCACATAGTTGATGCCATAAACAATTAATAAAAAAAAATAATAATAATAAATATAAATTCATTAGGTTGTATTGGAATCCGTAAAATGTTATATCGCTATTATCTTTATTACTTCGCAATCCGCGAATATTACTGTTTTAAGCACTGAAATCATAATATATAATGTAATAAATAATGAATTATCGTCGTTGTGAAATACACAACAATAATTGCCAGATCCGTATAATAATACTTACCGGACTTGGAAATATATTTTGCAGAAAATCAAACCGGGTAGGTTTATACCCACCCCCCAAATACAATGAGTTAAACTCACTATAAACTTATACACGTACTCGGTCGTAACTATATATCGTGACTGTGTGTGTGTGTGTGTATATTTCGGAAAACCGTCGTACCGTAATATAATAACAATCCATTAGGGGTGGTGGGTGATGTGTTTCTCATTGCGAAACTTGTTAAGAACCAGTCAATTTCTGGGATTTACTTTTCGATTAACAACTGCTGCTGCTGCTGCCGTTGCTGCCGGTGCTGCAGAGTATATACATATATATTATTGTTATTATTATTATTATTATTATAATTAGTTGGAGGTTCGCCTCGAAATTACCTCGAGGTATTTGCACCGCCGCCGCCGGAGTGTGCTTGACTCCTGTCAAAAATAACATTATCCGCCTTGATTAATCTGTTAATCCGCGAGAGCCGAGAACTGTTATTATATTAAAAGTGTGCGCGTACACACAACAAAGGGATCAAAATCTTTACAAGCGTTTTTTTTTTTTTACGATAATCGCGGAACTCGAGAGAAAATCAATGGCACACGCGACACCTATAAATATATAATATTATGATGATGGTAATACGAACGCGAAATCCGACATGACACGGTGCAGGGACATAGGTCGACGCGTGCTTGACTTGGTCGCGTTAATATATTTTGAGATACACCCGCCGATTACTTATCGTTTATTTACGATATTATTATTATTGTTTGTAACACGAGATTCGGGGGCGTTATTCGCTGGTCGCGAGGGCGTGGTGCACTTGCATCCCCCGCGGATGCTTTATAATATACGTTATTTTACAGGTTATTGTTGATAGACGACGCTTTTCCATCACCAATCTGGTTCATAGGTACTAATAATATGATAAAATGTATTCTTTTTTTTTCATTTCGATCCTCCTCGGGTATATGTATATCGAACACGAGTTCTCTTATATTAGAAAGTTCTCTTAATTTTTCTTCTGAATTCCCTTCTGCTAAATCGTTTCTAACCGAAAATGATCGGAGTTCAATCCTCCGGCTAAATAAGTTGGTCAGTCGTTGGCGCATCGCGTGTCTTAACAATTTAACAGTAGTGACTAAGCTGGAATTTCGATTCATTGTTTTCCGAAGGCAGCTACGTGATGATCGTCTTATATCATATACGTATAATGTATTTTTGAATCAGAATAAGAAGTGTTTATTTTGCATTTTTTTGCATTTTAGACGATTTTAAATTTGAATGTTATTTTTAAAATTTTTTAGGGCATTTAAGTCCCAGCCAAGTAGTGACTATTAGCTTTAGTACTGTGACATCAACGCGTATGATAAACCAACATTATAATAGTATTATAATACGAGCATAATTATCTCAGATTTATTAATATTTATATTTTAAATAATTTAAAATTCAAAAATGTCGTATTTTTATCGAAAAAACCCAATATTGATGGACTTTGTCAATTTAAGATGAGGACATTTTATTTATTTTTTTTTCAATTTTGTTTTTTTTGTTTGTTTGAGTTATGCGCAAACAACAACTATAAAAAAGCTCTTTTGTAACGCGACACGCAACCGTCCTTCGCCCTCAGATGGTATCTATCGCGGTCGGCTATCGGTAAACTATTTTGCATTCCTATAATACCCGTCACAGTGTCACACTAAAAAGATTATTCCGGTGTGCACTAGTACAAGGGGCGTAATTAAGGGGGTGATGAGGGGGATAGATCCCCCTGCCCAGAACCTTTGATATTCAATAGTGAATAATATTATCATAGCTACCACTGTACTCGGAAATATAGTAAAATTTAGTAGTGTAAATCCTGATGTCCATCCCCCCCCCCAAAAAAAAAAACAAATTCCTAATAATTACGCCACTGCGCATTACGCACATGCGATGGTATAATATTATTATTATGGTACACGGACGTCGCAAAAAAAAAACGTAATCGTACGCGGAAGACCTCCGTAAATTATAGGTATTTCGATGCGTGCGGGTCGACCCTGCTGCAGCAGCAGATAAAAATACGGTTTTGTTTTTTTCGACAGAATTTTTTCCATCTCGCCGGCGTGCGACGCGACTCAACTTCGTTATTGTTTTTTCGTGTCGTGTCATTTCAATCGTTCGCGTCGGCATAGTATAATAATATTATATTTATCAGCAACGGGACGTGCGTGTGCTCGTGTGCTACGGGACACATAACACTCGTTTTAAATAGGTTGACCGTCACGGTCGCCACTGTCACCGCAGCAGTACAAATATCATACAGCCGAGGAGGAGAGGTGATCGCAGTCGAACGGAGGAGAGACCTGACCGGACGACCTCCGCGCGCGGGTTACCGTCACCGCTGCCGCGAAACGTTTCGTATCGCACAGTCGAATAATAGTAATAGTAATAGTAATAGTAATAATCGCGAACCGTACACATAATATAATAATATTATAAGTAGGTACCTGTGCGGACGGAAGCGACGCATAATATGGTCCGGGCAAAACGGTTGCGTGCTCGTTTTAGTCGGCGGCTGTAACAACGCACACAACAGCCGATATACATAATAATATTGTGCGCATAACGCTTTGTATTGCATTACGTACGAGCTGAGAGCAACAACTCGAGAAGGTTAAAATTAATATAATCTAATATCGTGTACGTAATAATATTTGTATTAAAGTGTTTAATAATTAACGGGCTAAAAATTATAATATATCAGCTCCGCGTCTACGGGAGGTGTATATACGCGAAACTATTATAATATAATATTATGTACTTATTTTTTGCACTGCCATATTATATCTGCTAAATTTATTTGGGCGTAACAATGTATACACTGCAGTAAGCCGCGTTGACGTGTACGACAAGACGAGCGTGTGGAAAAATTTGAATTTTTTTTTTTTGGTTTACAAGAACATCTACGGCCGTTATAATATTTACGAATTCGTTTTTATAATACTATTCGGCGGCGACGACGACGACGACGACGACATTGATGCATTAGCTGCGGTTTTAATTTTATTGCAGGGGATTTCTATTCACGTTTTTATATTATTATTCATATCTAAATTACGATCCATCATTTGAAAATTTATTTTCGCGAATTCCGAGCGGTGAAAAGATATTTTTGTTACGTTACTATTTTTTTTTTTCCAAGATTTAATTTTTTTTTCATACAGAAATACTCACGAAACAGACACATTTATGTCGTCTATCGATAAATCGATAACCTGAAACGACCCGGTCAAAGAATACTATTATAATATATTTATGACGTGCCGTTTTTTTCTCGAAAATTACGGATTGACTGTGTTACACATCTTGGGCGGTCTTTGTTGTGGGATTTATGTGAATTTTGGCGAAGGCCGAACACCCGTAGAGATAATTTTATTGTAATAAAATATAAATTATAAATATTTACCGATTTAACCGACACTCTAGACGAATCATTGAAAGAAATACCATACAATATAAACAATAATTCCATTAAAATATGGTAAATTTGTTTGATTTAATTCATTTCGTGAATAATAATTTTCACTTCACACGCGTATCTACATATAAAATATGATCATGTCTTAATGCTCGTACAAGCAGTTTAGCAATAATTTAATCGTGAGCGCTCGGTAGCCAAAGCTTTTTAAATGTTAAGACTGTGTGGAAAAATTCAAAGTATTTACTGTATTTCGTATAGATATTATTTTTAATTACGAAATGATTTTGAGTTTACTCGATTTATATTACGTACCTATACGTACATACCCGCCTGCTTTGTACGATATTTTCTTTGATGATCACTAAAAAACTAAAAAAAACCAACAACAACAACAACAATCGCGCATCTTTCTTCTCAGATTACCTGTATAATATTATATATACCAAACCGATAGAGCCGTCGTGTTGCTTCGATCAAAACGATATTATGTATACCGCAAAAACGGATTTTAACGACGACGACTGCAGCTGTAGTACACGCATAGCCGGGCCCGGACCGATACGGCAGGGAGAGCGCACAATGGGTGGAAGGGAAATCTTTTTTTTTTGTCTGCATACGATTTTCCCATATAGAAGCTGTTGTGTTATAACGTGTACGTTTTATACGACGTATAGCGAGGTACACATAATATAATATGAAGGGCACTCGCGAGGTCTGTTTATTTTTTCCGACGCGCGGCAACGTTCGAATGGGTAGGTATAAAAACCAAACCAAACCAAAAAAAAAAAAAGTATAATAGGTACTTAATATAATATTATAGAGTTATATTATTATTATTATTATATATATTGACTCTACGAAATCGTGTATACCTATACAACATATAATACACATAGCACGCGGTGTACACGACGTACGCTGCTGCTGTAACAGTAATAATAATAATGCATAATGCATAATATACGGCGAGATGTAGGTGCATAATATATTATTAAATTTGTGTGTGCAGCGGTGGTGGCGAGAGCGGGAGACGACGACGGCCTGCACTGGGGTGTTATTATGATGTATATATAATACGCCACTGCTGCCGATGGTGATACAACAACACTACACTTTGTATATAAATATATATTTAGTGTTCACCACACTAAACCCACCCGTGTATTATTACGCCCGCGTGCCTACAATATGTATGTATATATATATATATATATACTCGAATATAATATAGTCATATACTATATTATAATATACTGTGTGGGTACCTCTAAACAGTCGTATATACGTCGCTTCAATGATAATAATAGTAACAATATATAATATTATAATGCGTACCAATAATTATTATTATTATTGTCGGTTTTTCGATTCGCGCCGCGGTGAGAATATTATTTCGATACGCACTCGCGCACGTGCACACGCACACGGGTAACACCGTACGACGCGTGAGTGATACGACGATCGATGTGCGAGATTAAGCTTTTGAGCCCATGATAATATTATACGTACCGCGACCGCGGTATACTCTCCGCCGTCGTCGACTGCGACGACGCATTCTTCACGGCGAGTCTTAAATCTCGTGATGATTACCGCCGCATTGTTATATTATACCAACAGGCTATAGAGGACAGATAGGATTTGTTCGATGCGCTAACTTATGAAACGATTCAAAAAAAAATTTCAGCCGTGCCACAAATTATTTTTGCTGACGCAGAGAATTTTTGCAAATTTAAAACACAAAAAATTAATGATAATAGTGTAGAAAAAAATAGACTTTAATTGTTCGTTAGAAACTAGCGTCTAGCGCCCTTTAAATAAATAATTTAGTGTGTATTTCAGGATATATTATATATATTATTTTTTAATTCGATACATGTATATTATAATTACACGGACTTAGAGCACTAGCTGTATTTCTCTCTATACTGAACACCTGATTTTGAGGATAAACTATGCGCAACTCTCTTGAGACCATTTTCTATACGGCGTTGACAGGTTATCCGTGTATCTTAAATCGTAAACAGGGGTCACCGACTGGCGGACCGTAGACACATTTTTACGGACCATCAGGGTTGTGTTTAAATTATAAAATATATAATTTAGTTCTTACATTACATTTTAGAAAATTTTCGTGATAAAATTATGAATAAAAATATTTTCCGATATTGTGCGTACGGTATACACACACGCGTCATCTTCTATCTCTCGTACGAGCAAGAAATTATTCCGAGAAGTTGACTGATACACGTGGGACGTTATAGACGCCTCTGCGTTATCGTAAGCCAAAATAACGCATATTGGATTGTACGGATCGTGGTTCACCGTATTTATGCAAAACTGCTTTTTCGAAAAGGAACTTTATATAGAAAATAATTTTAGATCTCGGCGTTAATAGATGATCGTCTCGCAAAGACTAAATGAAAATAAGTTGCACTATAACTTCATTCCGAGCACCTCGTTAAAAATAAAAAATGTAATGTTTCACATTAAATGCATTAAATCATACTTAATATTTTCTTTTTTTAAAATAGCCTCTTTTGCAATTGTAAATCAAAATAATTTAATTTGAATAAAATGTGATTTATTTGTTATTAATAACATTGTTAATGTGTGGGAAAAGTCATTGAAAGTGTTTTGTACCTTGGTAAGATTCAAAACGGACCCTAATTGAAATAACTATAGTTGGTGACCTACTGCAGACATACAGTCAGCTATAGTTTGAGCGGTATAAGACTATATATTACACTATATATGTATTATGGGTACGTGAAACCGAAACAATATTATATTTTAATCCTTTCCCGCGTTATACTGTCGCGAAGTCGTACGAAAAGAAAATTATTTCGCGTTAAAAACTCTGCCGCTGCTGTTGCAGCACGACGAAGCGTACCTAAGTGTGTGTCTCTACTCGCAGGTGGCACAGTGGCAAGGTGGGCATTTGCACCTGTCTGATTGTAAAATCACTCCAATTGTCGTGTCGGTTGTTGGTGAAATAACATGATTATAATTTTTCTAAATTTGAGGAAATATAATATTGTATAAGCACTGCCGGAAAACTTTTGTTATACGATAATAATTAAGATTTATAGTTTCTTACCTCATATATAAATATAGACGCGGGTACTATGATCTAGAAATCCCGAAAAAAGGTTTCAAGAAAACCGCTACAATAGAAGGAACCTATTAAAATTTTTTCGATTTTTCAATAAGGTGTTGTAGTCGTGTTTCTGTTTTATTACAACAACTAGATAATAATTAACAATAAAATAAATCATAATACTAAATAATGTATGAAAGTGAAGTAAAAAGTGAGCCCCCTTTGGAAAAATCGTCTGAATTCAACACTGACGTCCAAAACTTCGGATTTTCTTCGTACAGGAATATTACATTATCGTCGTCGCACAATAATAATACAACACTATCGTCACAACGCTTCTCTCCGCGATGATCGACAACAATACCTGCGGTTACGACAAGTATGCGGCGGAATGTCGTACGCGATCGTATCGCGACCACGCCCGCCCGCCCCCGCGCTCCAGCGATTCGAAACGTTTTCGAAAAATATCGCCTCAGCGGTTGTACACGACCACACGATCGTACAGCACACATACGACTCGATAATATATTTTATAGGCGTAGTGATAATCTATTGACGTACGCGGTCTTTCGCGGGTGAGGCGCAGGTGGTTTTGCACGTGTCGCTCGTACCTATATATATCGTATCGTATCGTTTTATTATTATTATATACTATGACATTATGACATTATAATATCGTTCGGCGATTACACACTGTTACCTGGTACACAACAATGCACTTTGCACGGGATTTCGCACCGGTCTTTTTTTTATTATATTGTATTCTTTCCCGACGCGTTCCGTACACACACACACAGTCCGCCCGCGCTTTTTCGCTCCTATATAATATTGTAAACGTTTCACTCGGGCCCAGCGAGCGCATCGCGTCCCGATCGAAAGACGGCGTCGAGCAACATCGAGCGACATGGGTGCGTATCGCGTGTGCCTGCCCGCGTATAACAATAATAATAATATTATTGTCGCGCATACGCCTCCGCCGGACGCGACACCGCGGGACCCGAAAATCTAAATTATTATTATTATTATTATTATCATACCACGCGGCCGCCCGCGCCGGTGCAATATGTAGACTGCGGAGCATTGGGAAAAGTCATTTTTCACGAGCCGATTTACATATATATTGCTCGTACCCGCTTACACTCTGCCATAATATATATCTATACATGGGGCGGCGGCTGATATAATAATAATAATAATATTATATTGTTATGAATACCCTTTATATTGTATTGTGTGTGTGTAGCGCGAAACGATAGATATACGTATATATTATGTGTGTAATAATATTATTATAATCATTCTCACCGGGCCCCGCGTTGTGTACAACAGATATCATTATATTATTATAATATTATATATATAGGACTACGTGCGTTGGTTTATCGCAGTCGATTCCGAGTGGAGTTTATATACGAATATGCGGTCGGTCGCGTGTGCGACATACGCGCAGATCGTGCCTGATGGATTTTATTCAAAACATATATTATATTATATACATATTATTACTTAAATCATCGTGTTTATGTCGTACAATACACAATACGTATAAACATCAGCTATGATAATACAGGTCCGCATAATAATATTACATTAGCCGTTCGATGTAAAAAAAAAAAAAAAAAACGTCGTGTTGTACTGCGATGGTATATATTATGTATATACGCGTATGTTTCTCGTGTATTTAAATGAGATTCGATTTACACGAGATATTAGTGTCGAACGGCTGAACGTGTAAAATGTACCTTTATATTTTCGTAAGCAACAATTATTATTATAACATTTTTTTTTTTTTTTACTCGTACAACGCCGCAACACACTTATAAAATTGTTGTCCGTCGGACGACGGTGTGCGTGTGCGTCTCTATCTCTCGGGAAACACTGCGTTTTTTCTCTCGACTCGAATTATCATAAAAACCGATTTCCTAAAATAACACATTTTAATTAGTGGCTGTTGGACCAGTGAGATGAGTGAGATTTTGACATAAATATTGGCCAAAATGATAGTCATTGCCCAAAAGGAAATGTGTATAAGCTATTATACACTTAACGTTTAAGCTCTGAACGCATTGATTTTTAAAAAAAAATACTTCGGTGAAAAAGTAAACTTTATACTTATATATAGTTGTATGTTATACCAAGTCGACCGATTAATAAGACAATAGTAAACTAAAGGAAAACCGTATTATAGTTATAGAAACAACATTTTTTTTTTTATAATATGCATTCTAATGTTTCCGACTTTTTTGTTAAATATTCTGTTTTTTTGTATCTTAAGGTACTTAAAAACGCCCTTATTTCGTAATTATCGTCCATTATAATAGTGTTTATACTAATAATACGCATGTTCCTAATTGCACATATTTACCTGTGCTATAATATGATATAGCGGTTTGTTAAGTTACTGTAATTAAAAACATTGCATGCCGTTTTATTTCGGAACACAAAAATACTTTGAATTATGCAAATTATTAAAATTGCAATCATACGTCATATTCGTGTTGTATAGATACCTCTTACCTAGTATGGAAACGTAGGTACCTACCTAATCTCGTCTCAACGAGATTAGTAATAACATTAATATAGCAAATATATTATCTACTAAGTATACTCACTATACAAGACATCAGATATATTTTTAAGTGCCCAACAGTAAGTCGTAATAAATGTTTATTATTCCAGTTTCATTTTCGTACAAACGTATTTTTTATGCACGTTATAATAAACACGATGTTGGCTGTTGAGCTGACGCTTTATAAATATAATGCTTACAATAAAATCACAAATAAATATAACATATTAATATAATATGACATATTTAGTCACACACAAAGCACATACCTACTATAATAAATATAAACCGGATAAGATCAGACAATCTCTCATGAGTTAGTTAAGGTACTATACTGAAAGTGAAGGTTCTCAGTGTAAATATTATATACATTCAACTTGCATATAATAATAATTAGTCGGCGGTATGAAATTCAAATATTACATAGTCTATATATACATAACGATTTATCAATTTGTAAATGTAATTGAAGGACTCGCTAAAAACTTACTATCGGAAATGTGCAGTCTTAAGGGTACAGCCGTACAGGTTAATCGTTATAATAATACTGTTAAACTGAACGTATTAATTTGTTTATGCACTACCTGTCTAATACAGTAATACAATATTCTAAGGACACATTTCGATTATAATTGCACACTTTCAAGTAATTGCATTTAGATCGGCGTTTTGAAAGAACTCAAAAGAACCGGCTTCTTTGATTTTGCTCCATATTATGTTAATTTAAGACTCAAAGAAACGTTTTCTGGAAAGTAACTCTACTTCGTTGCACAAGAACACAACGGAAACATTGTACATTTTATTAATTCTAAAAAAAAAACCAAAATTATTACTATTTTATCTTTTTAATAATTACCAACAAAAAATACCAAAAATAAGGTGATTTTTTCATTTTATTTTTAATTTTAAGGATTACTTATTTAAAATGTTCATACAATCAACTATGGATTCCACAATAATTTCACCTAACTCTTTTTAGTAATATCACTAATATATTGTGTTTTTATTGATTGTATTAAGTATGTGCAACTTTGAAGCAGTTATTACTGATTAGGCGAGAGTTTAGGTATAGGTACTATAAATCGTATCAGATCTGTTTAAATCGTATAGCATTTAAAATAGCTTTTTTAAATATGCCTTATTCAGAACAAATATTTCATATTTTCTTATGTCGTTATGGCTTCTAGCACTTTTGCTATTGTTGCAAGTACCGACCAAATGGTAATTTTAGTAATTTAATTGGTACAATCACATTGTTTCGAAGTTTGAATCACGAAGCAATAAGTTTTGAATGGATTGCGATGCGAAGCGTTTTAGTTGCTGTGGCTGGGGCAGGCGTGAGATTCAATAGCCAATACAGTAAAAATACTAAGATGTGGCGGAGGCAGACTTTTCGTGTTAATATATATTTTGTTATATCACTTTAAAAGTGTATTTACTTCAGAAGGTAACAATTTACAGTCTGAAATGTGTGAACATAAAAATTAATTTACCATTGTGTGATCAATAAATTATCGGTATGAACACTGAAAAATGTACATAATTTAAAATTTTAAGTATAAAATAAATTCATTATTTTTTTTTTTGTCTTTTAGAGTTTAAACCGACAATCTAATATAGATAATATCATCTCTACGGAACACTATCAATTTTATTATGATGAAACCTTTTTATATTTTCTTTGCGCTTTTTTAATAGTCCATTTATGTTAAAATAAAAGGTGGGCAAATGGATACCGCTCTACTGTACGGTAGGTATCGAGTGGGTCACTGTAATGGGTCTGTTTAACTTGATTTCAATGATATATCATTGTAATATTGTATACGAAATACAATTCTGGGTGGAGACGGTCTGTCAGCCTAGGACATAAATATTATAGTAATAATGCTGTTACCTAGTAATAATAGGTAGGTTGAATTCATTTTTACTAAAAACATTGCATTTACATATAGGTACCTATATCCCAAAACTATTATTGATTATTTGGTTACATTATGAACTACTCATTAGTATTTTTGTATTCAATTTTCAAGCCTAACTATATAAGAATTGAATATTTTACACATAAAAATTTTTTTGCAGATTTTCCTGAATTTTACGAGTTTTGTCAACATTTGAACTTCAAATGCTTATAAAAAAATCGTGCTTTTGTACCATTAATATTATTAAATAGCTATGACACCAACTTATGTGGAAACTTGTATTACGTGTTTAATCTTTTTAACTGAATAAATAGTTTTTAATTGACAAAAAAAACTTAAATAAGTCGAAGACTGCCAAATTTTTGTTTTTTTTTTTGTTTCACCCGATTATTTTAAAAAGTACTGAGAATTTTCAATTTTTACCTTCTAAAGGTACCAACAATAGATCAAGTTTTCTACCATCCTCCATCAAATTTGTCAATTGATGATCAGAGTATTTTTTATATTAAACAAAGTGTTTCCCGACACACAAAATAAAAACATTATTGTAAAATCGATACATTCATTGCTACGATCAGAATTTAAATTTACTCTACACGACTACACAATTATCGCGTGTCTACTTAATAGTTATATTTGCATTAAATTTAAATTCTGTTATAATATGTATTTTAAACTATAGTTTTACAATTTGTATGTATATCGTTTATAATAGGTTATAATCGCTTTAAATAGGTATCGGACGTTCCTTTAATATTTTCTTTAATAATTTGAACATTAAAAGACAATATTTTATGTGAAAGTTTACAAAATATGCTATTACAACAAAAGTAAAGCGTTTCGTGCACATACATAATAGTACAATACTTACTGCACTGCGTATAAATAAACAATAGTAGGTACATGATTCTTATATTTTCAACCGATCTGACGAATAATTCTGCATCAATAATAACAATATTTTATCGTTAAGCGAGTATAACAATACGTACAGATTAAGGCTTAACCAGATAATAATAAACACAATATGCTTTGCACAAATACGCACAGTGGAGTATTAGAATACTACGATACAGTAGTCGATAATACAATTATTAATATGAATGAGGATTGAATACGATTTCTAGTAATAAAAACTGTTTATATAATTATTGCTATGACTTTAAATAGTGGTTGAAATATATGATTAAAAAAAAAAAATTGTTCAATACAATATGTCAAAAAGTTACGAAAACTTTGTGTTTCAATATTATCGATCCACTTATACACGAGCAGATATTTTTTCTGAAAAATAATAAATCATTTAAATTACTGTTACAACTGCATATATAATTCTAGACCATACAAAATATTGGTTTTATTTTTGTAAGTTGTACAAAGGGTAATGTGAGGAATATAAAATTAGTGGAACATTTCTCAGATTGATTGAGTAAAATTTATACGTTTTTGATTTTCTGTAATACTTTAGTACAAAAGGCTTTTAAACCGCTGCAGGTAATTCTGACGTATTACAGTGAAATACCACACTGAACTAAACAAATATTCAAAATAATTTACCTCGGGAAATATCGGCAATAAAATTCAAGTCGTTAAGGTTTTTTTGGTTTTATATTTCTACGTGAAAGAATGTGTGAAATGAGGGGCGGACCATTTTATCCGTGTTGTAAAAAATTTGTCAATATTATCGATTTAATATTTAAAATATCGAGAGTAAATAGTTAATATAACATGAAAGTTGTATCAAAGTTAAAGATAAATGATATTTTTTTAAATGAGGTTTCTGCTCACGATGTGTGTTTGTACATATGGTTTTTTATGGCGATAGGCCATTATTACATGGAGTGAAAAATTCCTGTTTTTATAACAATTTATTTAATGTACCTACTACATTTTAAAAAAAAACCGAATTCACAAATATTTTAAATTTTTTTGTTCTGAAGTGGAACGTTTTTATAAACAAGCGGCGAATTATATCGAACCACGAATCACGTAATAGTAAAAAATGATCGCGGTAACGGAATTTTCGTTGATTTTTGGTACGTTTCGAAAACACCGAGATCGTCGATCGTGATTGCGCGCGTAAAGACGAGGACCTTTTGAAACGATTAAACGAAAATCGTCTCGTACATAATATTATTATTATTATTATTATTATTACGTTTAATATTATGCTATCCGAATCCGAGACCGATCGGCCGCAGCGCCGTACGCGGGTGTGCACCTACTCGCTGTACGAAAACACTCAGGTCCGGGCGACCGGTGACCGGCGGCCGCGAACGTAAAGGGTGACGGAGCGAATACGGACGACGAGAGTGGGCACGTTGGCCGAGATTGTCGGGCGCAAAAGGGCAGGGTCGCGAGTCGGCCAACATATTGTCGGGTATCATTGTCCTCAGCGCCGCCGCGTGTCCCCGGGGCGACTTCCGCGTGACCGACGCCCATAGCATAATAATAATAATTATTATTATTATCATTATTGCTATACCGCCACCGCCGCCGCGCTCGACTAAGGTCAAAACTATTTTTTTTTTCGTCAAGAAATCGAGTATAAATACCCATGCGGTACCCAACCGATCAACACAGCATTGTCGATCGACAGTCCGTACTAGGTACTTCTTACTACGGTCGTGCGATAACGATTTAGTGCGTTTATCTGAGTCTTAGTGGTCTCGTGTTTCGCGTTACTAGAAGACAACGAAGTCGTTCAAAACACCAAGAAAAATGAATTCCAGTCTATTGGTAAGTGTAAAACTTCGTTAAATTATTATTGTTTCGCTATTATCGTCAATAATTTTATCTTCACGCGCCTTTGACGATAAGTATAGCGAATAATTCGTCGATATCTCGAATAGTCGTAATCTCAATCTCAATCTTGAAATCAACACATTATAATATTATCACCATTACAATAAAACTCGATATCTCGAACATTTCTCCGTTGCCTTTTAAGTTTCATCATAACGATGATAGTTTACTATTACCTCTTTCCGCAGCTACTAAAATCCACCAAATACGCTCATACCTACCACAAATGTTTTTTTTCCGAGGAGAGGGGCGAGTGCCTTGGAAATTTGCGCCACCGGCTACGGGTTTTCTATTCTCGTGCACGATCGCAACCGTATATAATATTATTATGCATATTTTATTCTATAGTACGGAACTGCGACTGCAAGACCGCGACCCGCCGTCTATATATAATTATTTTTCTGCTCTGAGGGGTGTTTTTCGATTACGTCCGTACACTTTAAGGATATAATGCGCGTGCGCGGCGGCCGCGACGCTGAGGCGGAAAATAATAATTAATCTCGCGGTCGAAAATCGGCTTAAAAATCGCCTCTGCCGCTAAGCACCGCCATTATTCTTTGAAATTACTTGGCGTCTGTGAATAATGTTTGCTTATAATTTAAACGGGGTGGCATGAAGAGCGTGAGCAGTTTATCATCAAAGTTCAAGCAGTTGCATTGCGAGTGACTCTGCACCGCTGCAGCACAATGTCATGTATGTGTGCTTAAATAGTGTACTCTCGACGACCTCGAGTCGTTGTATTTTAAGGCCACCGGCGATTCGTGCAGCGCGTTTCAATATAATATTTACAATCCGGTAATAGTACAGGTAGTATATATTGTCGTGTACCACAGAAAAATAGTAAAATTGTGACGTACAATCCCGGAAACAGTGGCCGGAAAGTTCCGAGGCTAACTTTTTTTTCTGCAGGTTCCTAATGTTTTTGGTCACGGACTCCATCAGAGCGCCCGAGAAAATCGCTACGGGCTCGCGATTTCCAGCACACGATCATCGTTGTATATTGGCTAACTCGCTCGTTTTTCCAGACACTTCTTACGCGGTTGTAGGTGCTTAAATAGTCATTTCATCTATCTCAATAATCGCTTATCAATTCGACGTGAACAGTTTGGTTTTATGCGTTTGTTATCATCGGAAATATTATGCGCTCGTCAAATAATGTCATACGATATCAGTGGTCTACCATGTACAGTGCACCCATACAAATCAAAACGTGTCGCTTAAACTTAATAGCGCAATCCCAAACCGACTGGCCGAGTCAAAAACGATGATTGTAACTTAGGATTTCACCAAATCGTTACGCCAGTACGCGACACCGTTTTCTTTTTTAAAAACCTTATCGGATAAACGAAAATAAACAAAAACTCTCATCTACGCTAAAAAGTCCGTGTTTCTGATTTCTAGTGGTTTTTTTATTTTCAGTTATTCGCAGCAGCGGTCGTCGCGGTCGTCAGTGGAAGCGCCGTGTACCCAATCCCAGTGCACCACGCACCGGCTACCACCCAATACCACTCCCAAGATGAATTAGGCCAGTACGCGTACGGTTACTCCGGTGGCCCGTCATCCAAGCACGAACAGCGCACAGCGGACGGCGTGACCAGCGGAGGTTACTCGTACGTGGACGCCAACGGTCTGGTCCAGTCCCTGGCCTACGTGTCCGACCCGGTCAACGGTTTCCGTGTGAGCGGCACCAACCTGCCCACAGACTCCAACACCGCCCGACACGCCGCCTTGCCGGTCGTCCACCACGCCGAAGTTCCGGTCGTTCACCACGAGGTGCCAGCCCCGTTATACCTGTCCGCCGCCCCAGCACCACTTCCGGTCGCCACTTCCTACTCCAGCGTCGTCCACCACCACCAAGCTGCCGAGCCGATCATCGTCAAGAGCCCGTCGTACTACGTGCCCGCCGCTCACCCACTGATCAAGCTCGCCCAGCCGCTGACACCCGCCAGCACTTCCAACGTCCACTACCCCGAGCACGCCGTCCTCCTGGCCGCCCGCAAGAAGCGTAGCGCTGGACTCTACTCTTACCCAGCTTTGGTTTCCGGTTACTCTGCCGCCCCCGCGCACATCGTCACCGTCAAGCACACCGAATACGCCGCCCCACCAGCCCCAATTGTCCACCATTTGGCCGCCCCAGCACCTTACTACTTGGCTGCCCCAGCACCAGCTCCAGTCGCCACTTCCTACACCAGCGTCACCCGTCACCACGAAGCCCCAGCACCGGTTCTTACTTACGCTGCCCCGGCTCCACACGTCTACGCTGCACCGGCCCCACACACCGTCTACGCCGCACCGGAACCTCACGTTTACGCCGCGACCGTAGCAGTAGCTCCAGTCAAGAGCCAATTCCACGCACAAGACGAACACGGTCAGTACACTTACGGTTACACCGACGGCTCATCCGCCAAGACCGAGACCCGTTACGCCGACGGTGAGACCAAAGGAACCTACTCGTACGTGGACGATCACGGTGAAGTCCAGGCTGTCCACTACTCCGCTGGATCCGAAGGTTTCAAAGCCGCAGGCACCACCATTCCCGTTCACCACGTCTGATCAAACACCGCCCGTCCTCAAGCTGATCGAGTAACATATTGGATACTCAATTGCATAGTCTTCTCTTCTTTTTCTATACATATAAATATATATAAATAAAACGTTTTTTATCGACTTCTTGTACTTTTTGTCCCATCCGTCAACCGTAATATCATATAAAATGCCGTTATTGTCAGCATAGATAATAATATCAGTCTAGTTTATACCACACACGCTTTAGGGGACACGTTACCCGACCATCTTTGTAAGGTAAACATGGTGTAAACATACTATAAAGCTGTGTATACTTTGATAGGCCAGGTCACAGTTTGTTATTACCCGCCTGCGCACATTTTTTAGGGGACTCGATCACTCGATCACCCCCCCCCCTTCATAACATGCTTAGTGCCACAGAATATAACAATTAGTACTAATTACTAGCTTTTGAACTGGGGAAATTTATACCCTCCCCCCTAATTTGGGCTTATGTAATGTCACTTAACAATGTTCATATTAACTGCAGAATTACAATTATCAGGCAAATTAATAACTAATCTTGAACAGGTAATCTATCTACTATAATAGTATAAGAGTGGTTACCCAATATAATTAATGGTGTATATTAGAACATTGAAAAAAATTATGAATTTTAAAGAAACGGATAAGTTGCCTTTAATATACAAACTAAAAATAAGCTGTATGTGATCGGAACTTATACAGCTCCATATAGAGGGGGATGGTTAGGAACAAAGGCGCAACTAGGGGGGGGGGGGGTGCTTGGAGGTTCTTCAGCACCCCCCCCCCCCAACCACTATTATATCACACCGTGGCCAATGTTACAAAACATCAAAAAAAAATGTGAAAAAACAGTAGTTTCTTTATTTTACTTAGAATTTTATTTTATTTGACGTTTTTATTGAAATAAAACTATTCAAAAAGAGGTTTTTCTTAACTTAAACAAGTTATTTCAAATTGCATTTACAATCCCCATAAGTTCTGTAACATGTGAAAGCTGCAGTTTTCCAAGTATGCAACGAATTAATAATTGATTGAGGTCTATTTTAAATATTTAAAGGGATGTTGCAAATAACATAAAAACAGAATCAGTGTAAGATAAGTACAGCACAAAAACCAGAAAAATAGTTTTAGAATTAATTTAAATGACCGACTTTTATGATTATTATATCTGTTAAAACTTGTAAAATATTAGTTATGTATACGAAAATATTTTGTCATAAACAGACAATTATTTACTCAGTGAACCCAAGGGTTAGTGATATCTAATATAGGTTAGGTATAGGTACATAATTTTATCACTCCCTGAAATGTAAGTCTAGCTGCGCCCATAGTTAGGAGTTCAATCCTCCCCCCCCCCCCGAAAATTGATTCTGAATACGTGTCTAGTTATTATATTTGCAAAGCGACACGTTTGCGCGCTTAGACTCTTTTTGCCTCACGCTCCGCATTATTGCATTTTGGTTTAAAACTGATTTCCTGCAAAGAAAAACGTCTGACCATATATAATTTCAGTAGCAATACGTATTATATTGTATAGTGATTTATACCCGTCTATATCAATCATAATTAATTTCGATTTATATTGATCCTTATTTATACTACGTATACGTAATTAAATTATCTAATACATACGGACGTGTATTGTAGGTGGCATACTCCAAAATTATGAAAACCAATAACTAGATAACTTAACTTTTTTTAACGCATTTAACTCCAACACAGTTATATTATTTACACGAAATACGAATACTAAGTGGTAACATCAAACTTTAGTAATAAAAAATAATCATCCAATAATTTAAAAAACGATTTCCGTCATAACGATAGTAAAAGAACAAAATTATTAACATAAAATGACGTATGATATGTAATTTAGATGGGTCTAAGTTGGAAGTTTTCAATATTTCTTAGTGCCACTAACGCTCTTAAAAAGGTTTCTGTTGTGGATAATTTTAAAAAGTGATTTCTAAATTAACTAAATATTAGTTTACTGAACAAAATGAACATTATATTACCGATGTGAACTCATATTATACTTAATTATGTAATATTAAGCTCATTACTTATATTTTAATAACAATTTCTTTGGTTATAATATTTATTATAAAATATGGTTTTTTTTTTACCAACAGACAAACACGTAGATATTATAATACGTTATAATATATATTATATGAGGACGTATTTCGTTCTCGATTGTCGTTTACAGTGTTTTTGAAAGTTTTTTTTCGCATAGCTGATGAGAAAACAAAGCGTTACATCTTACATCAACGTTTTTCCACAAAACAGGAGTGCGTACTTTGATAAAAATAAAAATATATATTTGTTCAAAAATTAAACGAAAAGTTATCTTACCATCGCTGCGAGATTTCCTGGGGTTTTAATACAAACTAACGTAAAAATCAAATAATTATCATCACGCGCGCCGTCAACACGACGCGTATTAGAGAAAAAGTCGCAGTTCTCCGCGGGAATTCCGCCAAATGTGCGTAGAATAATAATAATAATAATAATAATTTCGAAGAAAAGTTAAAAAATCGCTTGGGTTCCGTGCGTCGGTGCTGAAACGCTCGCCGTCAATCAGAAACCGTCGAAGGGGAATGAGGCGGCGGCGGATAGAAGAGGGATGATGTGCGACGAGGGGTTGATGGCGTACTACATTATTATACTAAAATAACACTATGTGTATGTATAACATTATGCGCACATAGTACAACGACTATTATACTATATGCTGTATAATATAATAATAATGTTATTACGGTAATAAATCAAAGGGCACACGACTAGTGCTGCTGCTGCTGCTGCTGCTGTCGCGCTCTTCGGTGTGTGCGTTTGTGTGTGTGTGTAGGGCGTGAGAACGAGCCACCGCCAATGATGACGATGATGATGATGATGACGATGACGATGACGACGACGATGATAATAATAATAATATCATTATCGACACGAAAATGTATATCTGTAGGCCAGGCGCGCAGTACAATGCCTCCTCTGTCATTCGAATGGAATCCGCTGCGTAGGAATATACGCGTACACACTACAACACACCATAACTACACTACACCACACTACAATATAAAACAAACGAATATGGTTTTCGTCTTTTGTATATAATAATAATAATATGATATCGCGCACACACACACACATAAATATAAATGCACTTAAATACAGTTATATATTATTATATATTGTCTCGTACCTATACATACAACACGTCATGATAATAATATAATATAGATATGCGTATTTTCGATTTCAATACGCCTTGCACACAATGGGCGCATATTAATTGCACACGATAATTTGCATATTGTAAATACACACACACACTTACATGTCGTACTGTATGTGTGTGTGTGTGTGTGTGTGTGTGGGGGGATGAATATAATTTATATATGTAATGGCGAAATGTCTGCTTATGGATTTTGTAACTTTTTTCCGCTCGTCGTCGTCGTTATTATAATATTAGGACGGGGACGAGCGAAATGTTTTCGACCGATTTTTATGTGTGTCGTGTGTTTTCTCCGACCAGTTGGTCGTACGCTTATCCTGCACTCGTCCTGCAGCCTTTTCAGGAGCTGCGGAGACGAAGGACACAGCCGCGCAGGGCTGCAGCAGTCTGGTGCGGAGCATGATTTGCGACACGTGTCGCCAGACCATCAGCCCGCCCCGCGTCGTCGAGACCACCGTCGAATTTTTCCGGGTTTTCCGAGACAAACTAGCTTTTCTTTTGAATTACTGCAGCATCCGAGCGCATGCGATGAGACACGCGTCTGTAATAACAAATAACAATAACATTATATTATATGGTGGACAGGTACATACAACAGTATTTATATAGATATAATATAATACTTACCTATATTCAATATATATCTCTGACTGCAGTCTGACATCAACTCGAAATGGGTTTTCTTTCCTACCCGTCCCGGTTATATAGTTTTCGCCATTGCGGGTTTTGTGTATTTTGCCAGAAAAACGTCACGACAATAACTACAATATTCAAGTATATTCGTCTATAAGAAGTTTGTTCACACAAAACGACTATATTATCTACTTTTAACGAATTGGGTTTCCCACAACACTCATGCCTTTAGAAAATGTAGTATCCCTAAATCTAACAAATTTGGTTGATTGACTTATAAATATAGTTATACTGCTCACCCGTAGGAGTGCAATAATGAATTGTATGTAATTCGTTTTCGTGTAATTTATGTACATATTTTAAAAAAATTACACTTTTTTGTGGACAATATTGTCGACTACTATTCAGAATTGATAATAATAATATATTAATTGAATTTGAATGATAACAAAACGTCCTTTAATAACAACTATTACAATTTTAATTCAATTATTTTTTCAAGCAATTCGATTACTATTTGTTTTTTCAAAACTAGTCAACATGTCTTTACTTGGTTTTTAAGAACTAACTGTCTTAAATACGAAATTGAAATATCGTTAAGATCGCTTCGATACCGAGAAAAATATCGTCGAGTATAATCAAATATACTTCTGGTGCATCCGGTGTGCTCGTGTATTATAATCCTAATTAAATAAACACGATCCAAAATAAAAAATAAGGTTCCATCTGGAAAATGTGTTTAAAATAATATTCAAATCTAACGACGATCGCTGATATATATAATATAGTTTATTACTATTATTATTACAGTTTGAGGAACTAGAGAGCGTCGTTTTAAGGCGCTCGCTCTATAAGGTGTAGTACGTATTTCAGAGTTTATATATTATATAGGATACAAGCGTATATCGGTATCGGAGAATTACCGCTGCTTCGCAACAACGCCTACGACTTGGCGAGATTGAAATCGCAAAACTTCGCGTATGCAAGCGCGCGCGTGTGTGTGTAGTAATGCACCGAGACACGTCTAAAGTGATGTACGATTGCCTTTTCCGAGCTAGCTGGTTCCCGATCCTGCAGCGATATTCATTCGACCTAAACGAAATAAGTGTATAACGTCGTCGTTATTCCAAAGGGAAAATCGAACGTCACCATGTAAACGCAAACGTTTGTATAATATGTACCTATGTGTTTTTGATTTAAAACATTGATTTGATCAACAACACGATTTTCGACGATAAATCAAAATATATAGATATTATTATACTTACGCGGCATTATAGCGGTGTCGAGTTTGTATCCTATATAGTGCGCCGTTGTAAAACAACATAATTCCAATATTGTATACGTTTTTTGTTTTTTTTTTTATAATTATTGGATTCCAACATATTATATTATTTCCAAAACAATTTATACATTCGGAATGAGAAATATGTATAAATTATTTTATCGGATAATAAATTGCATTATAACATTACATACAATTAAGTAATACTGTTTCTATATAATATGCAGTGTTCATAACATATGTTTATTATAAATAATAAATAAATAGGTAGTATTATAATATAGGTTTTGTACAAACCTACGTGCTAAATAATTAAGTATATAATTTTAATACGTATAATGAAACATACATTTTAATGTGTTCGGGTTATTTATTTACAACTTGTTACGTAAATTAGTATAATATATTTGAAAAATAAAATAAAATTTATTTATAAAATACACAACTGAAGACTTAATAAATATGTTTGACTGTGTTATAAAATATGAAATTCTCAAAAACACTTTTTGCAAGAATTGTTCGACATAAAAATAATACATCCAAAGTATCGTTTTTTATTATACAACGTTTAAATGTTTTTAATTGTCACCTGATGGTGGGCGACAAATAACTGCAGGGACTGTCCTGAGCATATATCAAAATGACAGTTTTATGAAAACGCGTGGTAAATAAAATTATAGTTTACACGAAAATGTATTTTAACTTAAATTATAAAAATCGTAAACTCCGTTTGTCGAATTGTGTATAAGAAAAATCCGTATTTTACAAAGTTTAAATTATTTTTTCATTGTAAAAAATTAATATTTTTAGTTTCAAATTGTCAGTGTTAGATTTTATGCTAGGTTTTGTTTAATATGAAAATAACGAGTGTAGAAGAGGTAGTTTTTTGCTGTTCACTGGCAGTTTTACACCTTTTTGATTTTATCATTCAAACGTGCTAAAAATAACGGTATTGTAAAATCATAAATAAATAAATCGCTTTTAATACACATTGCAAATCAAATAAATAATTTTACGGTTGCAATGAATTTATTATTTGTTTCCTTTACTCCAATATCTCAAATAATAATCAGTACCTATGCTATTGCAATATCTTCGTATACATTTCATGTAATTTATACAAATATTTTGTTGTACGATCTTTAAAATTACTCGGTTCAATTATATCCTGAACTCGACTTTAAAAATAATTAGTTTATTAAAAATACATCGTGGAGTGTATAAAATAAAATAAGAACAGGAATTATTAAGAACCCGAATCGTTAAAAAAAACTTGTTGAATATAGATGATATGATTTAATAATAATTATAGCTTCAAGGATCGACCATGATGGTGTGTTATTAAAATGTATTATATGACACCTAAAAAGTGTATCCAAATACATTATTATTGATTTCGGTCTTGACGCGAAAACGAAAACACAATACAATACGTCGCATAATAGCATTAACGTGTTTACGGCGTTATTAGGAAACATTCTACACGATAATATTAATGGCTACATACTAGGCGGCAAAAGTGTTTTATATCCGTAATATAATAATACAATAATAATTATTGCGATTTATTTTACCGATCTGCAAAACAACAAAACGTGTAATTTATCTCCAAACGAATAAAAAAAAAAAAGAAAAATCTCCGAATAAAAACGTATAAATAATGCATACAGGTGCTCGTGCGCTGAAGATAAAATAAAAAAAAATTTATGTATTCGTCTAAATACGTATAAAATATTGTGTTTCGAGCAGACCGTCACCTGTCACGAACCGCGTCTTGCACGCGAAATCGTTTGTTTTTATACACACACACACACACACACACACACACACACACACACACTGCTGTCGTCTATATACATAAATACCTACACAGGTAGGTAGGTTGTGCAGACAGTGTGTATATATATAGAGCTTTGTATATGGTTTATGCGATACGTAATAATATTATTATCGTTACGACTAAACTTTGGCGTACGGAAACCGCATTAGGACTTGCAGGGGCGACCGCCGCCGCGGTGGAATTTTTAAACTACACACACACACACACACACACACACACACACGAGTCGCAAGTCGTTTTTACTGTATTTCGTGTGTGTGTGTGTTTAATGTGCGACGTTATCATTATTATTATTACGATTAATGCGATGCCCACCAGTTTTATGGTATTTCGAACGTCAACGACCAGCCTTGACGGTCAATGTCGCGGCGGCGGCGCTTCCCGAGTTTTTCGTAATTTTTCCGGTGCCCGCGCGTACTTACGGCGTACACGCGTCGTTATTAGCGCGCGCGTGTGTGATACCTACAACACCGCTTAAACACACACGACTATAATCGTACCGATTTCGGATCGAATAATAAAAAAACGCCGAAAACGCGAAAGCGTAATACAATAACCCGAGCTCGTACATTATAATATTATTATACGTATTATTATTATTACGTCGTACACGCGGGTTGTCGGATGGCGTTCTCGTTGTTGTTGTTGCCGTTTCAATTAAAACCCGCACTCGGGATCGGTCGCAAATTACACGGTCGGCCGGGATGACTTATTAACGCGGCGAACGGCGAGCCGGAGGCGAGTGAGCGTATATATAATATTATTATATATTTTATATTATTACGTCCATATAATAATAATAATAATAATAATAATAATCGTATAAGGTAGGTCGTAATACCATTATTATACTATTACTATATATAATATATATATATAACACGGCGAGTCTATATCTGCGGACCTGCGTACGGGAACTCTGTCGAGCGGAGATGTGAACGAGACCTTGCCCGGGGCTCGCGTAATAGTCGCTAAAAAAAAAACATAAAAAAATTACTAATAAGTGACGCGTCCTGCGATATATATGTATATAACATTATAATATATGGAGCTATTTTTTTTTCGGGTAAAGTTCGTTCCACCGCCGGGCCGACGACTGCATAATATAGGTACCTAATAATATAATTCCATCGTGATCGTACGCCGTACATATTTTATAATAATCTGTACGCGGTATATTATATACATCGCGCGTATAATAATATAATATTATAATAACATCATGTACGTGCATCATGCGATACGATTATTTTAATATTATATATATATATATGTATTTTTTTTTTCATGCTCATTTAAAGGGTTTGTTCAAAATATCTTTTTTTTATTCGGTTTTCGACAATTTGTATCCGTTAAATATTTATATTTAATTGCGGCGTATGTGTAAGAGGCGGAGACGGTCGAATCGCGAGGCCCAAAGCACAAAAACAGATGCGTCACGCGTAAAATATCTAATCGCCCCGCAAATATAATGTTATACATAATATTATTATTTTACGTCATGTAGGAACGATCGATATAATATATTATATTTTAATTCGCAGTGCGATGTTATTATCGCGGACCTACCTATTATTATGTTATTATGGTTATTGGTTAGGCGCTGCGAGAATTGCAATATTTCATATTATCTTGACAATGCACGCAAAACGTGTAAGCCGAAATTCTGAACGATCGATCTACATACCTTCGATCCGCTTGAGGCAAAAACAAAATCGTTTTTAGGTAGATACAATAGGCATGACTACATAATATATAATACTATAATACTACTTTTACAAAAGGAAATCATTATAAATAGGTAATATCCGAATTAGAGGCCAATAGGTAAAATAGTATAATGTGCCGACTATCTGCAGTATTATATAGCACCATAATGAAATTATGAATGATTTTATATCTTATTATTCAAATATAATATTATACGCCTAACTAATCCACCCTCAAAAATCACGTCATATAATACAAACAAAAAGTTTCAATCCAACAAAATCTAGTTTAGAGTCGTCATCTTCCACAATCTATTAAAAAAATGCTTGGTCGAGGCGTCGAGCACATGATTAATTTCATCAAAGCCCATTATTATAATAAAACTCATGAAATATAATTGATAATAATCCCAAGATGTTTTACTCTAATCGCGAAACATTAAATGTTCTACATAAATACATATTAAAATAATAGCTATCTCATAAAAAATAATAACAATAATAATAAATTACAATTATCAGTGACAAGTAATACAGTAATACTTTAACATTAATAAGATACAATAAATTATATTATGATTACATGCCCGTTTATAGAGACAGCGAGTATCTTAACGTCTAAATTCCAAATAAGTTGGTATATTTGTGGTATTTCACTCCGAAGACAAAAACTTAAAAATTAAAATACTTTTCAAGCTCTTTCAAATGTGATACTGCATAATGCATAAAAAATTAATTCGTTTATTTATTCTGATTGATTAATTAACACTCAATGTCTCAATCCTTTAAGCGTATTATTGCTAAAAAATTATCATATTGTGTCAATTAAATTATTTTTTAAGAGATATTTAAACAAAAATCGGTTGGCCATAAATATAACTTGACGAAAACGAATAACGCAGACAAGTCATTAATATATTCATATATGTATCAAAATGTAAAAGGTTTTATGCTGCGAGTTACATAAAATTTAATACGAACCGATGACCATCAAAAAATTAGTTTCACCAAATACATTAAACCAATTTTTTTATTTTTTTTTTTTCGATGCAGAACCGTATAATATATTAATAATAAATATTATTTAAATATTTATATAATGTATCTAAACGATTAAGGTCGTCGTATCGAGAGCAGGACAAGAAATTAATGTTTCATTAAAAGCCATTAGTTTGCGTACCTATTTCTAATGAATTATGCTCCGCAATACGCGTCGTTCGTGAACTTGAAACGATTTACAATTCGCGCTACTGTAACGTCCGAGATTATCATTATATCAACGGCGTGTAACATAATTACGTATACGAGTGAAAGTATAATACAGCAAATCGGCGAGATCGGCGCCACGTTATTTTGGCGCAAAAAGCCAAAATCCCTGGAAAATTCCAGGAAAATCCTCGTCCTCGCCGCGGTGGAACTCGTCGGTGATAATAATACCGCACACACACACACACATATATATATCCGCCGGGACGGATAATGCTGTTATCACACGCGTATCACATCCAACGGGTAGGTCGAGACAGATCGCACAGATACGAGAACCGGCGCGAATAAAACAAACAACAAAGGTCTTGGAAACCCTAGACGTGTGTGTGTGTGTGTGTGTGTGTGTGTGTGTGTGTGTGTGTGTGTGTGTGTGTGTGTGTGTGTGTGTGTGTGTGTGTGTTTATCCGAATGCGAATCGGCCGGTGTGGGAATTAGTGGGATATCGGTGCCGTGCACTTGCGTGGTATGTATAATATATTTTATGCGTGTACCTACGGCCTGCCGGCTGTATCGTGAACGACACGTAATATAGAATCGGCGAACAGCTCGCGTGCACCACACTGCACCAGACGACGCTCACGTCGATTATGTATGATTCATATATATACACACACCGAGAAAGCCGGTATATACTATAGCCGGTACGCATTATTATACTGTGGTCCAGACCGCGCGGTTTGACGATAATATCATCGCGAGCGTGTGAAAAGCGGAAAGCTGCAGCAGGTATAGAGATATCGCGGGGACGAGGCGAACGGCGTTGATGTTAAACTTATGGCATTGTATATACAAATCTGCCGCGGTGAAACGACGACGCCGCTGATACCATTGTTAACGGCCACGTCGTCTCTCGTTCCTCTGTCGTTTCAATGTTAGTTCCCTTATCGTCGCTCAGAATACATTCGGTGCGACTGAGAACCGCAGTCGTTTCTCTCTTCGTAATGATGCTGGCCTAAAAATGTGTGTTTAGTGGAGATAGGGATGGCGGCGGAATGCGTGTGTGCAGTATCGACGAGGCGAACAAAAAATGAGGCGTAAATCTAGATTAGGTTTTACCTGGTTTTTATTTTTCGAAAGATATAGGTACCCCCTAAGTAAACTATTTCCACTCCACGAGTTAGGCGGACGGAGCCGGCAGGCGTTGGGAGCTACTTCTTGTCATACTGGAAAGGTTACGAGAGGTCCGTATTACCTCGAATTTGACGACCGGAGCTGGTAGGCGTAACGTGTGCCTATTGTGTTCTTGTAAAATATTTATTATAGCATAATGATAATTCAAAGTACGGTAAACTATAGAGAGTTGTGCGAATGATGCGTAAAAATCGAAAAATCGCAAGCTTCATTACACTATGACTTTGAATGTTTGAGCGACAAATTCTAATTGCACCGATATTAAAAACTTGCAAAACATAGTTTTCCGAAAAAAAATTCGAAAAATAAACTGGGGTCCTAAACTAGATCTATTCCAAAAATAATAACACCCAGTCCCGGCTACAACAACGTTAAGATGTGGCTGTAGGTATAGTGTCATCTCATTATTATAACTCCTTGCAGGGATCTTGGACGGTTATCTTATCTTTTTATATTTAGCTGGGGGTAGATTTATAGGAGGGGGGAGGAGGTTAACGCAATGATGGCCACCTGGTAATATTTTTGTTTTATTATTTGTTTTATATTTCATATTTATTCATAAATTGTTTACAAAATTGTAGACGGTGACACTTGACCGACGACTGTTATCAACCATCTTTAGCAAACTGTATAGTATTTCTCAATATTATCAAACGTTAACAACCTGTAAGTATTTATTTATTTATTTATTTATTTATTTAGAATTCAATGGGACTAGCCCTTTTACAAAATTGAAAGTGGTACATAGACCAATAATGTATGGAAAAAAAATTAATTACAGAAAATAATAATTATTAAGTACAACACTAAGTAATATTGAAACGTATATAAATATATAAGTATACAAATAATTAAAAATATAATAAGTATAATAAGTATTATTAAATTATTTGATATTAAACATAATATTATTTATAATCCATAAGTATCAGTTGGCATTCTTTCGACACAATATACAATATAAATTGTATATGTTTTCAATTTCCTACGCCGTACCGGCGTTGGTCTAGTGAAGTGATAAGATTTATCATAAAAGTATATTTGATTTTATCCCTCTAAATCATGAAAATGTAGAAACTAAAATATGATAATATTGGCGGAAAATGTGCTACTAATGTTCACTAGTTGATTTTTCTTCCTGCAGTGTTCGTTCAAGAGGTTAACAAATTTTAAACTAGGTAATATACAAACAGCTTGTTTAACTATGTATAAGAAGAATTGTATTTGTTTTTATGGCTGTCTTCAATCGGTCACATTATATCATGTCATTGGCAAATAAATTCTATATTCTCTCTCGAACCCCAACACCACGTTTAAATAAAATTCCAGATCCCCGCCCGTGTTTCACTCGTTCCGTATCGTCATTGCTCCCGCAGTCGGCTGTATAAAACGTAATATGTATTGTATTTTAAGAGCATAATATTATTATATTATTACACGGATAGGCTCACTCGTCGATTAGCCGAGGAGATTGATAGACTCGTCATATTATATAATGTGTGTGTGTGTTAAGCGGCGGTGACAGTGGTTGCGACACCGGAGGTCGGCGCTTTAATGGAATTAATTCGGCAGCCCAAAAAGGGGACCTTAAGCCCCGGATTAACGTCGGTCGTTATATCATGTACAGTATATATATATATTTGTGTGTGTGCTCGCAGACTTTTAAGACGGTGTTGCGCCGCCAAACAACAATATCATTATATTATATACTCGCACCCGACAAGCTGCTGCTGCTGCTGCCGCCGAGGCTGGACGGCCCGAACGCCATATCCGGTCGGCGGCGGTCGAGCGGCGCTGCAGGTTGTGCTGTTCCCGCGTAATCGCAGCCCCGTCAAACCCATCCACCACCCACCTGCGCAAACGCGCCTTAAACGGTGAGAATATAATGATATGTGTGTCAGTGTGTGTGGTGTGTGTGTGTGCACGGGAAATGCGGTCGTATATCACACGACGACGACGACGACGACGACCCTCGGGCAAGTCAAACACGCTATATATATATATATATATATATCATAAACCCTCGCGAGCATAATACAGCGGTTACGGGTGGTATGTATAATACGGTATATATAGTATATACTACAGGTATATATTTATAATATCACGTCGATGTTTGTTTTGGACCGCGGCCCCGCCGGAAGATTGCTCGGCCGCGATTGTAAAGAAACTCCACCGCCGGAAGCCGGCCGTGACCGAGTGGTGTTGTTTAGAGGGGCAATATAATATACTTATATATATATTTTATTTTTTTTTATTTTTTTAAATCTTTCAGTGTTTATTTTTCAGTTACCATTCGCGATATATGTACATAGTATACATACCATAATATTATATGTGAGGTTATATACCTAACCTACCGTACGGGGCGAATATAATATTATACATAATAATATAATCGTACGTTTTCGTATATTATAAATATTATAGTGCGGACGGATTTTATGTACCTAACTGCAGTTTTTCTCAACGACTGAAAAACGCTTCTCGATGTTTTTTATAAACTACAAACCGGCATGTATTTTAACCTATATTATATTATAAGCCTTATATGGTATTTTAGCAATGATGGTGTTTTTTATATCTAATATTTTTTTTTTTCATATAACGTAATAGTATTTATTATGAAGTACCTGAATACAACTTATCTATATTATTTGTAGGGGGTGGGTGGTGTAAGATAATTAGGCGCCACATACGCAGAAAGCCACTGAATTATGATACACTTATGCTCAATAATAAGCGCACTGCTCGCATTTTAATGTAATACAGTCTCGAGTTTCGATAACTCCGGCTACCTCAAAAGACTCGAATTTTGTTCTTATCTCTGGAAAATACTATACTCGATGCAATTTTTGTCGCGATATGTTACTCGAAAATACATTAATTTTTATCTCTCTTGAAATTCGAGTTGTCGAGATTCGACTGTATATAAGATGTTGTACTGTATCATATAAATGAATATGAATAAATGCACGATTCTCATTGTTGAAATTTATTGTACGATTAAGACGACGATCGACCTTACTTAAAATGCATTCCAAAATACAAATATATTTTTTCCTTAAAAATGTATTATCTCGTCAATATAATAATATATGTATAAATAGTAAATGCATTATGATATATCATTTGCACACAATTGGTATTATTATAGACACATGCACATTTCGAAGAAAACAAGTGTATTAAAAGCAATTAAAAAGTACGATATTATTATTTATTGGACAGGTTTTTTTTTTACTGTACGCGTATTAAAATGTATAACACATTATTTCAGGGCACTGACTTTTTTCAGAGCAACCTTAAGCATAACGTATTCGTACCCGATTATAACCGAGTGTGTAGTATGATATATTATTTCAAACACGCCAACAGAAGACAGTATTCTGCGGGGCCATAAAATTGTCAAAAAAAAATTCAAGGCGTCACTTATACAACTGATATATACGTAATATTATGCTATCCAGTTGAGTGACTCGGACCTCGACGACGACGCTGTGCCGCGTTACACAAGACGTGTGTGCATATTATTATACGTCTCGACAGAAAAATTGTATTAAAAATGAACGTTATAATATTATAGAATGGGTGATAAAATTATAGTATCGAGCTCTGAGAACAGTTGCCAGCAGAACAATCCGCGGCCGGTACATTTATTGTGCATAAAACCGGAGTCGATCGCATATTGGTAACATAATACGCGTATTATAATATATGATATTATTATAAAATAGATACATCCATAATTTATTTCGATATTGTACATTGTATAATAGAAGCGTCGTACGTCTACATATTATTATTATTATTATTGTTTAAAGAAAGAAGAAATCGAAAAATAGCACGCACCAGTATAATAATAATATAATACCTACCTCGATTATTTGGCTCGTCGTCAAGTGTACAACGGGGGCATCGGTTAATCTAATCTAGTTGACCGCCGAAGCGCGCGTGGGCTATAAAACCGAATGAGATAATATATTATTATATTATTATATTGTAATAAAATAATATTGTAAGTTTATAATCTATTGTAATATACTCGGCTATAGAGGATTTCGTCATTCGACCGACTCGCGTACGATTTTGCATACGTCGTGTGTAACATAATATTATTATTGTACCTACTGCAGATACACATTTGAACATACATATTATTATTTTTATTCGGTCGGTGCAGATGCAGTTCAGACGTACAACTGCAGACCATGTGATGGCGTTATCGCCGCCATAATAATATAAATAATAAAATACACATCCGAATACGAATTCGGAACGATATATTATACGATAACGAAAACCGGATATCTCGCGGGAACATCGTGCGCCTAATTAGCGGAACGAAATATTAATTAATATCGCAGCCGGCGGCGACGAATAATCGATATTTACGGATTTTCCGATTTCCCGCTGCACAGTATAGTGCGAAACACCGTGTTCGGTAATAATAATAATACGTAAAGAGTTAGGTTAGACCGCGTTTTGACAGGAAAGGGGAAGATTACGGGCGCCACATTTTTCATAAATGTATATGAACGCGACTTTATATTTTATAATATGGAACCAAAAACTTGTTTTTATACTATGTGTTCACACTTTCGTGACAAACAGTGGTTAGAAAAATCTACTATGGTTAAAAAAAACTTTTCCGCTCGTTTACTATTGTGTCATTTAAATATATACATACATACAGTACACGTTTGACATTATATTATATGAGTTATGACAAACTCGATTTTATGAAAAAAAACGTATAACATTTACAATAAGAAAATAAAATATTTGTTCATAGAAAGCTTATTGGCACGCTGTACTACAGAGTAATATTATTTCTACCGACGAAAATTTCGGTTTTGTGTTTTTTCTTAATTTTCCAAATCCTGTCGGAAAATAAAATCTTCAAATGCATTGATTTTACAAACTCGAAGCATATTCATATAGAAAATATACATCATAGATGTGTACGAAAATATTTACTATTGATTTACAGTCACAATATTTTAACAACTTCATTCCGTACGCAGGACGGGTACCTAACCTATCTTATATTTTTATTCAATTTTAGTAAAAATTGCAATGCTCTTACGGTTATTATTATATTTATAATCATGATATTCTCGAACTATATTTCTTTTACTTGGTATATGGGTTGTTCTTTTTTTAAACGTCTAAGAAATTAATTTTCGAATTTTAACTTTGAGTTATTGGTTTAATAAAAGTAGATAGGTACATCTACAAGCTAAAGAAAAAACTTAATATATATTTTACATTTAGTAAGCTTTTACATATTTTTAATAAAAATGCAGTCACTCATAAAACGATTTTAATAGCATTTTTATTCCATAATATCACATTTTGTGTAAATATTTAAAGTATAATAACTAATATATTGTTACGACGTTACTAAACGTCTACGTACCTATTTACTATATATATATATATATTTTAAAAGTGATTTCAACTTTATAAACACCAAAATAACTTAAATCGAGTTTTAATAATATCATAAATATTATTAATATTCTTTAAATTAATTTATTATTGATTGGGTACCTACTTAAATATTTTACATTGAAAAAAAGGTCACGAAAATGTTTTTTTAGACGCTGATGGGTAAGGTGTAACGTATTTACAACAAATCGTATAAATATATTACTAAATTATAACTTTAATTATTTAATTATTTCTTAATTATTTAACTATGCGCCCAAATAATTTATTGCACAATACGTATATACCTTCTCCCTACTCGTATTACAAAATATTAAAACACTGATAAATCAGTTAATAAATTCCCAAAATTTTTAATTCTAGATTATTATGTCTTAGATATTATGTCAAAAATCAAAATATACAAAAATTGACTAAACATAATGTCGGTACACAATGTTTACGTATTTTTTTTTATACTTTTATAATACTTAGTACTATTGGCAGTTGGTTTAGCATAATTAGTAAAACACTAGCGTGTATATAATATTATACATTTACATATTCTTGATTATACATTCAAAATATCAAAAGGTACAACATTCAAGCACTTGCGAACAATGTCAATCTCTCTGTCTACTCAATAATATTTATTTATTTTATGTTCTGCTAGCAAAAAAGCAACCTAACCAATGAGTATCACATACGGACATATTGTATTATTTAACCTACCCCAACTTAACTTGCGACGAGCGAAATATATTATTCAACTTCTTGGTACATCAGACTCTATAATACCTAGATAATACTTCATTTTAAAACTAAATCGTAAACCTACCTATTCATATTTTATCGAATTATTGTTCAATAAGTAGTCTAAAATGTTTTGAATGGAATTGTGTCGGTACAGCTTAATGATAACAATTTTTAATACCAATAATGCTTACTAGTAACATAATCCACAGGTATCTTATAAATTACTTTTAAAATGTTTTAGAGATTTATTTGCGTTATAAACACTCAACTTACTTTTACGACGTACCTATATATATGCATCCATATTTATTAAACATACTTTTGTTATTACATATTATAATACAACTAAAAAGATATATTTAATTATTCGCACATGATACATACTATTTATGGTGCTTGGAATTACCTAATGTAATAGCACTGTCAAGGTTTTCAATGTACAAAATTAATAATTTATCATTGGTATTCAATCAGTAGGTGTATGTAGAATTCCATCATGTGCAACAAAACATGCATACAATAATTAGTCAATTTCTAACGACATTTTTAAATAATTCTTAGTTCCTAATAACATATATAGGTACCTATATTAAAGATCAATAATCAATCATCGGCCATCTCCTAACCTTGTTCTTAATTTACTTAAATAAATAATTATGAAACATAATATTATATGATACAAAATCTATTTCGAACAGCTGTGTTATGAAAAATGCAAGTAGATGCTTATTAAATAACTATTAAAAAATAATACAAATATGTACATACTATTATATTATATATCACCTATGGTTGTACACGAATTTCGAAATCATTCGTCTACATTTTCAGACGAGCAAAATCAAATGTAGAACAGAGAAGTACCCACTGCAAGTTATTTCCGTCATTCATTTTTAGAAAATGTCTATACGATTAAGCAAGAACTCCTTTAATTTAATCAGTACTATGACCGATGCAAGATAATACAATTTTTAAACAACAATAGTGTATTCCGTTCATAGTTGTAAACATAATAATATAGATCGCCGTCAAATATCTCGAGTAACTTTTTCTAGCAAAACAATGATTAGTGAAAACTAAACATAAATATTAAATTCGACTTTTAACGGTAACCTATATTTTCTACTAATCGGCTATCTAAAGGTGTTTGTTTTAATGAAAAATAATATCTAGGTAAGAAAAATGTTCTGATTCTGAAAATAAGTCTGAATGGACTTGTAATTTTCAACAATAATAATGGTTTACAGTAATCTAGATTTGCCGCTGGTATTGTTCTTTTTCAAGTCATTTGGTGTATCAACTAATGCCAACAAAATTAAATTAGGTACCTACATTTTTGTTCTTACTAGGTATTTTGTTTGTATTAATTCTTAATATATTTTTCCTTTAATAGCCAATCATAAAATCCTCGTACAATGAAATGGAATGGTGAAATGAACGAATACAGCAAGACTATAATAATAAGTAATAATACTGATGTTTAAATGTTTCATACTTCTTGAACATATATATCAGTTGAAAAAAAACATATAATTTGCGGTTTTTTTTATTTAATTATTATAATGCATTTTTACATGGATATACAATTTATGTTTATTATTTTTTATTTACTTGAGCAGCTCAAACAATATTGTTCAAAGTTCAAAGTTTATACACATTACATATATTATACATATTAATATGTTGTTTTTTTTACTCTCCCTCTCTAGTGGGTAGATATTGTAAACAAAACATTTATTTATCTACATTAATTTAAAAAATGTAAATCATCCTAAAAACCACAATCAGTCATTGCGCAATTTTAATTTTCATTGAAAATATAATAACTACTGCTATTGACATTCTCTATTGTGTTATTGTTTAGGCTATCCATATCATCATTTTTTTAATTCCCCATAAAATCTATTGGCTATTTTATGTTTTGGATCTTTAATGTATTTAACATTTTTACTTGGTAAATTTAAAAAATTATTTATCAAGACTATAGTGTCTTTCTACAATTCATAACAAACGTGCAATCAATGTACAACAGTGAAAATGTTGTCCAGGATCTTGTTTCGTTTACAAACTGCAGGCACGTATTCAAAATCAGGCAAAAGATCAAACCCTCTCAGTCTTAAATAATATACGAAAACATTTTTTATATTATAAATTATTAAAAGCTTATAATTTTCTTACAATTAATATTTAAAGTTCGAAACAAATGTATTTAATGTAATGTATAAAAATCAGTTAAGTATTAAACAAAATAAAATTTTTTTTTTAATTATTATTATTATTATCGAAAAGAAACAAAGTCACGGCAGCTACAATCATTTGAAGTAAGCCGTAACGATTAGTAACAACAACAATAGGTACAAAAGTTTTTTTTAATTTCTATGAATATTTATAAATAACAATGCATAACAAATTATCAGTTATGCCTTACGCAGCATACTACTAATTATTAGCAATTTTTCATTATTTGTATACAATAATATATTAAATGTTGTTTTATATTGAATAAATGCAATTTCTTTCTGACCTTTTAATACATAGTCCACGATTGAAAAATGTATTAGTATTTTCAAATACTATACAAAATAATAATTTTACCAGTTGTTTAATATTTTCAAATGGTTTATTGAAATTACTTCGTGTTCTAAATTGAATTTAAGAACCTAATTTTTATATGACTTTAATAAGAATAAAGGCATGATGTCAATAAGAAATAAGAACGTGACACTGTATTTTCTTCAATAATATCTGTATTATATTAATAATAAATAATAATATATTTTGCAACGAAAAGTCATAAAAAATATTTGTTATTCAATTGTTTTCCAACTCAATTGTTTTGTTTTTTTTATATTAATTCAATTCAATTGACAATTTTCCTATTTTAAACATCTAGTCAAAGTATAATGAATTCAAAATGATCTTTTGGGTTGATTACAAAATTAATTATCCATTGGTGATTTGGTTTTATTAAACTTGGAAGTTCTAGAGAGACCAAAGCTCATGAAAATATTCTACACTTAAGTAGATGCGTAGGTACTTGGTACTCTATTTACTTGTTCTCTTTATCGTGACAAGATATTACAGTCACAACGAGATCAACTAAATAATTGCATCGTCTGGTAAAGTACTTATTAAAAATGTCTGAAGGTTGGCCTTCGGTGTTTTTTTTTCATATTTTAGTACAAGTAATAAATCGTGTTTTATTTTTGAAAACAGTGGTTTTAGTATTTATGGTGGTTGTTTAAAGCTTTTTATATTATTACGTTATATCTTTTTTGTTTTTGAAAAAAGGGAAATTTACAAGTATATATATACAGTAGTGATTTACTAGACATGATTGATGAAGCATGCTCACCCTCTATCTTCATCATTAATACAGTTATTCAAAATCTGATTTGTATATGTTTTAAATATACCTAAAGACCATATTATGAAATTTTCGAGATTTTTTTGTACTACTTAAGGTGTATTCTGTGGAGATATTAAACTTTAAGCTTTTCAAATTAAAACCCCCTTCTCTACTGTAAATATTATCTAGAGGATCATATTTTTAAAAATTATGACGTACCTATCAGAATAAAAAATCCAAACTGGTAGTTTTTGAGTTAATTAACTTTGTGACTAAGAATAATTTATAGATCCATGATAATAAGTTTGGTAGATAAGTGGGCTATAGTGATTTGAACATTTTAGTGATCAATAATTATCTATTTACATAAATAATTTGTAAAAATGGTACAAGTCTAATAAATATTAGATCCAATTATATTGCATAAATTTTATATTTTTAAAGTACCTACTATTATATCCTTCATGCACATACGCCAGTTTAGTATAGGTGTTACATAATAATCATTATCCTTAGTACCTACAGAAAGATAATAATAAATAAAAAATAACTCGTTTAAATTTTGAATTAGGTACTTTAACATTTTCGATAAAATTATCCACTAAATAATTCATAATAAAAAAGGAGGTGCTCATTTGAATAACAGAAGTTTCTATCACCATAAGATACACATATCACCTTAATAGTATAGTATCAAAAAATTCAACAATTTGTAAATATGGTCGTCGTTATGGTTTATACTCGTATGTATTCATACTGAAATTGTCAAATTGCGTATACATATTTTTTGTTCAGATGTCCTAAATATATGTGAAAAATATTTTAAATGTCAATTACAGGTATTGTTATTATTATCCCTGAATATAATCAATACTTTTAAATATCAAAATTATAATAATTGTATACCACCTACCTTACCTATACTCTTCTGCAACTGCCTAGTTAGTAGCTATGTGTGCCTATACTTAAATTATTCTCAATCGGGGATTGTATAGAATAACTACAGATATTCTGTACGTAGTCAAGATCTACGTATATAGTTTCCATTTAATTTTAATGTAAAAACTTTAATCTAAAATGTAGTATAGAGTATAAACTTAGTTTGTTAAATTATAGAATAACGGATTTCATACTTTAACGGTACAACATTTGTGTGTTTTACGTGGAAAATTACTCGAGTATTATCCTCGGGCGTAATCGTAAGCTCTTCCTGCCATTGATATTTTGATTCCGGCGAACCGATTCGGATTGAAAATGTACTGTTTAGCTTTTTTCCCCGCTAAACAATGGACACGATCGAGAAACAATTTCGGAAGAGTCGCAATGGAATTCCGAGAGCTTATTGAAACATTGAGCCCTTTAGAAAACTACTTAAGCCCCTCCGCGCAACACGACAATATTAATGGCAAGACGGAATCTTCTGGAACAAGGGGATCCAGTCTTGATGGCGTGACAGATATTAATTAATGTCGCTTTTGCCTTTTGCCCGTGGCGGTTCGCCGGTATTTGCGACACGCCGGTTTCTGCTGCAGTGACCGTATATATAATATTCGAATAAACATTATTATTATTATTATTATTATTATTATAATATCGTACGATTTCAGTCTATTTATTTATTTATTTGTTGATCACAAACAACACAACAACACGACGAGTGATATTTACACGACAAAGCGATAAAAATCAGTGCTATAATCTGATTTTTTTTTTTTTTTAAAACTGTACTTATTTGAAAACAGACGACGAGAGGTCGTCTAATTCTTAATACCTATCGCTATGTGCCATATACGAATAATATTGTTCAACTCGTTATTCATGTATAAGAAATAATATACAACAGTAAGAGTATAGTACCTTTATTGTATATAATAGCATATATAGGAACTAAAAAATACTTCAAGTGATATAATTTAAACACAGAACACCAGCTATTTAACTAAACTGTGAAATAACGCATTAATCAAATATTTCTATTAAATTGGGTCTCTGTGCGCAATAATTGTACACCTAACTGATAACCTTGGTTTGTGACAACAGTTTATTCATTCTTGCGAGACTGCACTTTTTGCACTCCAAAACGTCTTTTACTTAAAGACTTTTTATCAACTCTAAATATTAATCCTTCTTTCCCTATACTATCATATTATAAACACGCTTAAGAGAACGTCACACTCGCATTAGTTGTCTCCGATCTACATGTGCGTGTAACATAGCAAATTTACGATCGGCAGTTAACGTTTTTCATCGTTAGTTTAGGAATTAGAATGAATCGGAATATTATAATACTTAATGGTACGATCTGTGATCGTACGTCTGTTTTTTTAAGATGATTCAAATTTTGAACAAGTTATAGTTATGTAAAATGTTGAAATTTGAAATTCTCATAACTCACATGAAATCGAAATATCGTCGGAACCCTGCAGATAATTGTCTTACCTATACATTTGATAAATGGTCAAATCACACTCATATTAAAACTAACGACGCTATAAACGTGAACTTCTGGACATACATTTCGTATGTTATACGTACTTGTAAAACGGAGACAACAAATTCGACTGTGGCGTCACTTGCGTTCTCTCGGATTAATTCATTTTTCATTAACTTGGGCCGTATAATCTAATTTATAGAATGTTTTTGTAATATTATAATATCAATAAACTAATTATTTTTCTAAATTGTTTTCGTTTCAATATCTCCATATTCAATGTAACACTATCTAATATTAATATTTATAACGGTACAAACTTCCATCAGGCTTTTATAAAGTAACAGAGCTTGTAAAAAACGTGTTACAGGCTACAGCTAAAAGTTTCTCTTGTGGTCAATTATATTTACCTTGCGTAAGTGTTGAAACTAAATTTTAGCAATAATGTAAAAAAGTCATGCGCGTTTTTTGTCTTTCTTATTTTCTTGTTCTTTTTCTCATTTAAAATGTACATTGAATAATGTATAATATAAGACGTAAAATAACAGTTTTTCTATCTTTTTAAAGTTTTGTTGATTGTTTGAGTTCCAAAAAAATATTTGAAATTTACATTACAAAAAACAGCAGTTTATAAATTAATTTAAAAGAATGTTACACTTTAATTTTAAATGCTTTTTTTTCTGGTAAAAGCATCTTGCATTTAGTGGATTTGGACATAAAATCACGCTTAAGAGTCAAATAATTTTTTTTTAATTAAGATGAACAAATAAAAGTTCGAATTTTGAGTATGGACCCTACGATGATAATACATAATATTTAACTAATTATATAATATACATTTTTATAACACAAAATAATAGATGTATGAAATCTATAATTTAATTGAATTATGCATACTATTATTAGTAATATATTTGTCTTTGATCACGATCGTTGCTTTGGTTAGGTCAGGATAAAATGTTCTAATCCGGGCATGACTAGATCCGATCCGCTACTAGAAACCACTCTCAAAGTTTAAGATTGAAACATTTTTAATGTCCATTAGATACCAATAAAAAGAACACATCATTGTAAAACCAACACCTCTCCAAACTTCACCTCTCTGGTCTGCTCAGAACATAAAAACAATTAAGAAAAATAACATTATTGAATTAAATCAAACAATAAATTCGTGAAATTAAAATTCTCAAACGCATTATGGTTATATTTTAAATTCAAATATATTTTTCTTTTAAAATTAAACCTAAATTAATCAATATTTTTTTTTCTTTTGAAATATAAACCCTATAAAAATGACACTCGATTATTAACAACCCTTTTGATTATAAGTTATAACGCACACACTTAATAGTATTTGATCATAAATCGCCCACTCACGAATGACAATAACAAATGGTTAATGAAATGATTAAAAGTAGTTTATGGTCTTCAATAATATAAAATGTTCAAATTAAATGGCAAAGCTCCAAGAAATTAAATCAAACTATAGCAATATCCATACACAATATTATTGAGTATTATCGTTTACAATAATTAATATGTTACAATTTGTTGTATAAGAACAAAATATAATCAATGCGTACAAAATTGTTATCATTCACAACAAATTTTACTACCGACTATAATTATTTGTATAAAAAACTTAGACTTTAATATAAGTGGTGGCATTTCCTAGCACTAAAGCACACTTTTTCTAGTCAAAAAAAATAAAAATGTCTCATTAAGATAATTATTTAAATGTCTAATTATTCTTCAAGATATTATTTTCCAATGTGTATTTAATACGATACAACAATGGATATTATTTCGATATTCTCTCCTGGTAGTTTCCATACACATTGAAGAAAATCCTCCTCCCAATCACGTACATCTGAATTTTTTAATTTTATTCATTTACGGTTAAAACATATTTGGGGTTATTTATATTTTCATAATATATCAATGCGCAACCAAAAAAAAATTATTTCAACTTTTATCATATACCTGCTCCCAAACTGTTATCCATTATATTGTAGTTCGTTTTTAAATTTTTTCATTTAACACAAGATATATATTGTTATTATTGCTACGAGGAAGGAATTTCCATCACATCGTGGACGTAAGGAGGACATTGTGAGTTCATTTTTTAGTAAAAAACAAAACTCTGTATATTTTAATAACTTTTGTTTCAAAATGTGTAAAATGAAATTAAAATTCGAAACTAACTACAATGCGTCAAAAGGGTCGTTTAAAATCGTTAGAAAGAAAATTAATATTTATAGTGAAAAATATATCTTAAAAAATAAAATTTAACCAAATTATACCATAGTTAACATTTTGACACTTTGACTCCGATAACTAAATACTTACTAATACGATATCCAACGTTTAAAACCAATATGATTTAACGTCAAATCGTACAAACTATAAATAATAAAATATTACCGGAAGTTTTAAAGTTATAAAATGTACACCGTGCAAGTCGCATAAAGCTGCATGTAATTATAGTGGTCTCTAATGTTCAAACGTATTGCGTATAATATACATTATAATATATTATGCAGTATTTATTATTATCTATAAATAATAATTAGGTTAGGTCAATTTGCATATTATATGACATTCGTGCTTTACAATGAGGGCAGATGGTCAATGTTTCGGGTTTATATTATATAATTGTACATAACTCTGACTTTAATCTGACGTTTAGGAAAATACTTGCTAAAAAAATATGTAAAAACATTTTTAAAAATATTTACAAAACCAATTAATATATCCTTTCATTGTCAAAAACAATTAGGTACTGTGTTGGATTATTTGAAAACCATAATAATTCATACAAACCTTTTTAATCACAACTTATCGTAATCAACAATACGTTAATTAATTTAGGACGATCGTTAATACATTTATGATAGACATTTTTTATTGTTTCAGAATAATTTACAATATATAATTGTGTTAAATATTTAAATTGACGTTGTTAAATAAAAAAAAATATTTTTTAAAACACGTATTACATACGTACAATTTTTTTTTTTAATAGCTACACTTGAACAGGTTGTCCGTACAATTTTATTAGAACTACCAAAAAGAAAAAAAAATTGTATGTACTTCATATCATCAGTTTATAAAGTAAACATTAGTAATGACATTTTAATTATATCAATTAGTTAACGACATGTAAAACTGTGAAGATAGTTAATATATTAACTTTAATCTGTATAAATAATTTTTCTAAGATACACACAAATAGTGTTTATATTCTGAGTAAATTATAATCGGTAGGTAATATTATGAACGCGCGCTGTCACAAAAAAAGTATTAAAATATTGAATTTAAAATTATTCGTCTCTCTTTTATTGATAATAAACACATTTACAAGACCGATTTCGAACGTATACAATAAACAAAAGACGAAACACATTTTACATTACAATATTTTGCATTCAATTACTCGTATTGGGCCTTATCAGTAAATATATAAAAATAAAAAATGAACTTTTCAAGTTAAGTTATTGTTTTTTTACAACGCATCATACACTTTTCATAGAGGGCCCAGGGGTTATAAAATATACAAAAGACCTTAAAATTAATTTACTAAAAAAAAACTAAAACTAAACAAAGTTATAGTATAAAACTAAAAAAAAAAAACAACAAAAATTACCTTCTATGTAATATAAAACTCAAGACTGAAAAAAAATATGTCTGATGTAATAATAATGTTATTATTTCGCATACAACGCGTAATTGTTTCTATGTTATTATTATTATTTTATTTATTTTTTGCTCCAACAGCCTGTTGTAAAAATGGCTCAGTACCCATATCAAAGATTAAACATACCGAAATAAAATATAGTTAAAAACAGAATGACATAAATTATTTTCAGTATCCGATAAAATCGTTGAAAAACAAGTCCACAGATGAATAACTAAACAGAGAACGATCATCCACGGCCCAGCCTTGTATATAATAGGTATCTAGGTAGGTATATATTCACGGAATATGCTTTATTTCGGGCTCTCCTAAATATTATAATAACACATTACACCTGATGTAGTATTAAGTTAAAAATATCGATCGCGAGAAAAAAATAACAACAATATTATACATTCAAATCTCGACGTACGAAAATAATGAGCCAAACATAAAGCTGTTCCGCCGCGTTTATTTATTTTTTTCCAATTATTGAATATAATTAATACTACATTAAACTTATTTAGTTTAGTTAAAGTACATTTTTAATTTTTTGTGTGATTGAAATATTTTATAATATTATGTAGGATTTGTAGATTTTTTTTTTTTAAAAGAGCAGGAAATAATTTTCTTTTTTGAGATTAATATTGTCAATTAACATTGGTTGTACAACATGCACGCAAATTACATTTCGATTATTAAAATAATATTTTTCCGTTTTTTTTGGTTATCGAAGCTAGATTTTCTGTACTGGTTGTTACAATAATTTTGATTATTTAAAAAAATGTTATTTACATTTATCGAGTACAACTATCGGTGTATTATAATGATGGATTTCGTTCAAAATTATTACAAAACCGCGGCTCGTCCCGTCATGAATGTCCGTGGTGAATCCGAGATTATTACAAAAATATATTAAAGTGATGTCATTTACCTAATAATTATTAAGCTTTGAAATAATATGTCTATTGCCTATACGGAACGGCCACGTCGAGTCAAACACAGATGTATACGACGTTAAACATTTTTTTTCCGAAAACATTCGATTGCGTGGCCATTCAATACCCAGTAAATAGATAGATAGATACGGAATTTTAATTTTCAAAAATCGTTTACAAAAAAAAAACCGAGTCGATGTGAACAAACTGATCGCAGCTCCGATGCCATTATTGTGCTATTTTGGAATAATAATATTATAAGATATTATTATATTCAAAACGGTTAAAAATACGAATCGCGAGACACCGCCAACATATCGCATGCAGGTGACGGTGAAAAAATAATTAATAAAAATAATAGTTTATTATTATTATGATGATGATGACGATGACGTGACATGGGGAAGATACGCGTAGGTACATAATAAAAATAGTGTAACCGCGCGCGATGTTCCGCGGTTACCGTGCGCGATGTTCCGCCGCGGTTACTGCGCGCGACGACTGCTGCTGCACTGTCGCGATCGCTCAGACGCGATTGATCGAAAAACGGTTCGCGGAAAGCGCGAGCGACCCGGGTCGATACGCAGCAGCAGCGTATCGGGTTACGTGACGGCGGCAGGGCGTAGGCGCTGTCCGGCGGGCGGGCGGCCTTGACGACGACGATGACGGGCCGCGAGAAGAAGGAAGACGAGCGAGCAGCAGCTATGGCTATCGCGGTACTGCGGGACGGCTGCCGAGGACGATGTACGCGATGGGACGAGCGATCCGCGCGATAATGGCCGTCGCCGCCGCCGCCGCAACCACCTATCGCCTCGGGCGAAAGGAACAATAATAATAATCGCTCCGATGCCACCTGCCGCCGCCGCCGCCGCCGCCGCAACGGCAATGACATTGGCCGCGCGCCGACTACGGTCCTGCGCGGTATATAAACCGCCCGACGTCTGGTTCTTCTCACCATTCGTCCCGAAGCACCGTACCAAACCGTAGCAGCTTGAGCCGACCGAGTTCGATCCGTTCGCCTAGTACAACACCATCACAGTCACCACCAACCCATCCACAGTCATGATGTACCCACTGGTGAGTACCCGCATACGATAATATCCGACATTACAATATATTTTATTACGCGTATTTCTACGATGAAAAAATTATACTACACTCTGCCGGTCTTCTCGTCCGTCTAGGCACTGCGAACGATCCAAATATATTTTGCTATAGAAACGACGCTTTTTAAAAACAAAATTATCGTAATTGTATATTTCACGTTTGGGGCTGCAAATATTTTTCAGCGCCCCTCGTCGGAGCTTCGGCTTCGGCTGTTTCCACTTCGCAGTACTCGAACGAATCGATATCGTTTTTGATTTTTGAAAAGTCCAGACGCTCTCTAAGTATAATATTTCACCAATTTATCGTATATTATATAAGTATAATATTAAATCAAGTCTTAAAAGTCTTAATAATATTTATATTATAATATACACCCTTCGGTTTTGGGAGAACAATGCCATTTTTGGGCGATCTATGGTTTCCTTACGTGCTGCTATTTAGTAATACTCGTATATTGTGCATCTATTTGATATTCCAGACCGCATATAGGTAGTGTTTGTACAATGTACATTTGTTTATACACATTTGCACTTATCGTTCCGATATTTCATTTTTAAATTAAACTTACTCTTAGTCGTTTTAAACACCTCATTTTGCACATTTTGTTCATTCTTCATTTTCTTCTCGAGTTAATTTATGAAAGTCTAAGAGCCGGTTCATTTAACACACCAAATAACCGTGTAGACAAAATGGATGTATTGAAGCAATATTTGATTGAAATACATATTATCGTTATTAAAAATAGTTTATTTAATGATCATTAATTTTTACTATTTATAATCATCGGCTGTTCAATACTAATAAATTATAGTACACATTTTAATCTTCGTTTACATATCATTGTTAAAAAATACAAAACTGTGATAGACATTTTTTTTCATTTTAATTGTGATTTCAATAAATAATCTTAAGTCAATAATATTTTTGTATATATTTTTTTTAGTCGTAACTTCTATGAAAACATTTTAATAATGCATTTACATTTATAAAACAAATTTTAAATTTAATATTATTAAAATGTAATTATAGTCTTGTTACTAATATTTATTATCGGGTCATAATTTGTTTATTTGCAATTAATTGAATCCCCGCTAATATATACATAATAGTTTATACTTAATAAAAATAATAACTTATACTTCAGGCGAGGTTCCTAAATAACAAAAATGTGAATTTGTAAATGACATTTTAAAAAACAATATTTTAAATATATGTGTACCTATATCCATCAATATTTTTAAAAACGTATTTGTATGGACTTAAATATGATAAACTGCACTCTGAACTAAACGTAGGTAGGTACTTATACTTTGTACAAGTCGTCTATATAAGTTTAATTTAATTAATTTCATGAGTTGCTTACTCGTTTTACTCGGGTGAACGCGTATCGCACATTGATATAATATCTAAAACGGTAAATATTTAGTATTATTTTGAGTTTAATTTTTTCAACAATAAAGCATTTCGGTTCGTCTTTACTGCAGTCGTAGATTAAAAAGTGAACGACATAATGCCGTTTCGATTATCATTCATCCCAATACATATAATGATCTAAACGAGTGTGTAATATAATAATAATATAAACCCATTAACATGTTGACGCACGCACCTTTTTGGGAGGTCGGTCGAAACGGACGAACGTTCCGCGGTGTGACGAATCGCCTCATCATCGCAGTCGCCTATACATACGATTATCCACAGCCTAATCGTGAACCTATACACGCGCAGTGTAATCGGTTCGGAAATATAATATCCAAAACCACAGGCCGATCCGTCGTCGGTATCGTAATAATGTATAATGAATAACGTGATTGTTATCGAGACTGCAGCAGTATATTATGGTATACACGAGATAAATTCGATTCAATTAGATCTCGTCCTCGGAGATCGTGCGCCCCAAACCCGCGAACCCACCGGCATCCTACCGCGACATAACGTTTACGCGTATTATATAGTTATTATAGGCGTGTAACAATATTATTATCGTCCGCCTGATAATAAATCTTCTCGAATTCGATGAATTTGCCGAATCGGATTGGATTTTTGTGTCGAATCCGCTCTGAAAACTATATATATTATCCGTCGACGACGACAAAACGACGGTTTTGATAGTTTGCAGGTACTACAAACGCGCGTATTACACTATACTATAATAATATTATTATATTATATTATTATTGTTGCAGTTTTCTCTGTCTGCCCGTATCTTTTTCTTAAATTATATATATTATAATAAATCGAAAAAAAAATGACAATAATAATACTTGTTGAACCAAGAGAATATAAGGGCCACCGTAGTGGAATCGTATATGACCCGGCCAAGAATCGTATACACATTATAAAACTCTCTATATATATATATACACGACGGATCCATTGAATCGCGGACAAGACGCAGCCGCGACGAATGCGACAATGACGATTGATCTATTTGTCACGGTATGCCTGTGGCGACGGAAGAAACTATTTGTGTGTGTGTGTGTTTGTGTGTAATAATGCGAATGAACTGAATAAGTCCTATTAAACATCGAAACGTGTATGCACGTATGCGCGAATGTGTGTGATTAATTAAAACTATTATCATTCGGATGCGTGTTGAAAAACGGCCGACTGCAACAATAATAATAATATGATATAGCCTCGGAGACTTTAACGAACGGTCGCGATTTCGCTATAATAAATTATTATAATAATAATAATAATAATATAATGTATACCTCGTGTGGTGGTGAAAATCACGTCAGGTCCGATGGCATTTTTTTCCCAGTAGTTTACCGTCCCGATTCGAATGTCGGTCAAACATTGATAAAATATAATATTATAAGGGAATTAAATAAACAACAATATATAATGTAATCGTATATATACCCTCATCGCGATTGTTTCGACCCAAATGCCACAAGCATTAGGTCGCGCGTCCGGATCTGCTGCAGCCACCGCGATCGCCCCGAAGAACTGCACATTGGAAAGCGACCGAACGATATATTATAATCAATACACCCGCTGTGAAATCTCACATAAACTCTATAATATAATACACGGGAACGCCGCGGCGATCGTCGGCTCAAAAGCTTGGGGAAAAAAAAATTAATCATTAACAATTTTTGTTTGGCGCTTAAACGGCAGACGGCTTGTGCAGATATTCTAATACAATATATATCATAATAATAGCCGTCACGTACACGCAACACGTATGCACGGTCAGTCTATTGAGCGAGCGTGCGATGATGGAACGGATAAAAAAATACTTATAATTGATATGGGCGAGAAAATAATTGTTGGACGTTTTTCGACGTGTGTACGCGCGGCAGTCTATATTCTATATTGAGAAAACGAGTGTCTCGTATAAATACATGTGAATCATCAAACGGCGAATTCGGTGCGCAAGCGTGTGTTGAACTCGAAATAAAAAAAAATTCGTTTTTCAATATACACAACACAAAGACATACCGGTACACATATTATTATATTTATTATTACGTATTATTGTGTACAGCTCCGTCGTAGTGCGGCCGGTCGCGGAATATAATAGACCTTTGGAAAATCGCGAATCGCACGTCCGACGACCACCACTCCCGTCGTTTGTCGTCGCGGTATCAGCCAGCCGAGCGTACAATCCTCCGGTTATTCTTGTGTGCTGCCATTAAATAATATAATATAATAATATACCTGATATAAGCCCTCTCTGGACAGCGTATAATAATAGTGATAACAATAATATAATAAACGCGTCCTCTACAATGGGAGTCCCCTGAAATTAGCACGTCCGAATCGTCGCCGTCGAATGAGTTCCGATGATGTTCGATTGTGCGCGTATTGTATATCTGGGCCACTGTACTGCACGCATTGCGCACGTCGCGAGCACACACACGAGTAATTATAATAAAATATTATTTAATATAATACCGTTTTGTCCGACTGGTCTCCGCTGCAGTTTATTATATATTGCAGTCGTCATATAATTGAGAAAATCGATCGCGTTTTCAGCACACAACAGTTGTCCGAATTCCTTGTACACATATTGTGTAGGTATACGGTCTATACATACCTACCGGTTCGAACCTGACCTGCAAAAGCGTATACTCGTGGGGTACAGAGTGTCTTATTGTACTATTTGGCTTTTTTTTCGTTGATTATGGTTTCTCGTCGACACTGAAAAAAAATGTATAATAATTTATTGTTATAATAAAAATTTATAATTTCAATTTTTTTTTTCTGTGTGATTTTTATATTTCATATGAGTTAATGAGTTGATAGATAACAATACAATTCGTGATCAATTAATGATCGTTTATTTATCACGGATTGATTCACGTCGAGACGGAACTTATAATAATGCATGCATTTATACGAATTTCCCTTACACTCAAATATTATTATAATTAACTAGCCGCAGATAAATGCAAGGGACAATTTTGTTTTTTGTTTTAATGTGGCCTGAGCACATTCAAAAAATCATATCCCCCCTTTTTTAAAAAAACTTGAGTAAGCCACATAATCTAACCGTCTTAACCCAGCACAGTATCGTTAGTCGTGAATCGATGCTATCACATAATATATATATTATTATATATTATATTACATAATATATCACATTGTTGACCATCAAGATACGATTGATATACACACGCTGCGGAGTCACGGTCGTAATAATAATAATATCAATATTTAATATATTATGATAGTTATCTTAAAATATTATGTTAAACGGAGTGATGAAATATACGATTTTACATAAATGACTGTTGTTCGCAGGTTGTTGTAATTGGGCTCGTAGCCGCGTGCTCGGCCAGTCCGTCGCTGTACTTCAGCGGTCCGCAATACTACAGCGGTTACTACGCGGCCCCCGCCGCCGTGGTCAGCCCGATCAAGAGCCAATACCACACGCAAAACGAATTCGGACAGTACGCTTACGGCTACAACGACGGGTTCTCCAGCAAATCCGAGACCAAGCACGCCAACGGTCTGACCGAGGGCGCTTACTCGTACGTCGACCCCAACGGCGTTCTCCAGCAATACAAATACGTGTCCGACGAGAACGGTTACCGCGTGTCCGGCACCAACTTGCCCGTGGCCCCGGCCGTCCCGGTTGTCGAGGTCCCGGCCGCCCCGGCCGTCGAGTCCGTGATCGAAGTCAAGGCCGCCGCCCCGGTCGTCCAAGACGTCGCCCCGGTAGCCTACCAATCCGAGATCCCGCAGCAGGTGCAAGACACCCCCGAAGTGGCGGCCGCCAAGGCAGCTCACCAGATCGCTTACGAGGAGGCTAAGAAGGCCGCAGACGCCTCGCCCGCCGAAGACGAACCGTCGTCCGACGCCGTCGTCCAGGTCTCGGCCGAAGCACCCGAAGCACCAGCCGCACCCGCCGCACCCGCCGCACCAGCCGTGCCCGTCGCTGCACCCGCCGCCGACTACGCCAGCCACTTCGGACCGGCACCCGTTCTAGCCGCCGCACCCGCCCACGTCGCCTCTTACAGCTACCACCCGACCGCCGCTTACGCCGCTTACCCGTCGTACGCCGCTGCCCCTGCCCCGGTCGCGTCCTACGCTTACGGCCCGGTCGCGTCCTACGCATACGCAGCCCCGGCTCCGGCTTACGCTTACAACGCCCCGTTCGCCGCTTCGTCGTACTCGCCGGTGCACAGCCAATACCACTCCCAAGACGAGTTCGGTCAGTACTCGTACGGTTACAACAGCGGTTCGTCGTCCAAGGCCGAAGTCAAGACCCTCGACGGCGTGACCCGCGGAGGTTACTCGTACGTGGACGCCAACGGACAATTGCAACACTACAACTACGTCTCCGACCCGGTCAACGGTTTCCGCGTCGCCGGCACCAACTTGCCAGCACCAGCCAACGCTTTGTAAACGCAAACGACCGGCCGCCCAAAGTAAATATTTCCACGCAAACTCTATACCAACCCCCGACCCGCCCCCCCCCCCAAACCAATTAACCCCATCACGCTGCTACGATGTTTTTAGGTACCGGATGTAAACTTTAATGTCGCGTTCGTGTACGATACGATACCCTGACACTGTGCGACGTCGCGTACAATATAACGACGCGTCTTCGGGCACTTGCGTATAACGTGCGTAAACGAATACAATATTATTGTACTATTAAAATAAACGCGTGTTTATGACTCTTCGCCGAGTCTTGTACAGGCGCCCCTCCAAAATGGTCAACGGAGGGGGAGGCGCGACGTTGCCGAGGATCGTCGGATCCGTTTGCCGCCCGACGTCAAACGAAACCGGTGGACTTTAAATGAGGACATTTCGTTTCTCGGCACCGTCACGCTCGCAATTCCTCTTCCCCTCACTCCCAACAACGAGGTGGAGGAAAAGGGCTAAATATTAAAAAAACACCTTTTTTATTTTGTTAGCTTTTAAGTTTTTTTTTTTTATACTATACACTTTCTTCACGTGAACACATCAATATTATTATTGTATTTTTGGTAAATGAAAACTCTGTTAATAATAAATTCACGATTTTGTAACTGTACACATGTTTGTTCACATACTATAACCTAATATCTAAACCCAAAGCCGTATCTTCCTCAATGTACCTATTCAAGTCCTCCCTTAAGCCTCCTAACCACAATCTTCATTTCTATTTTTTATAGTAATACGCACCATCATACTCGGCATAATTCAAAAAAACAAACTGGACGCGGTGCCATGACTTATATAATATTATAATAATTTCAGTGTACCTTGCATTAAAATATTTTATGTGATGCATATGAAGTATCATGACGTATACATCATATTATAATGTCGAGTACCATGAACTTTCGGTCGTCGATATAATATTGTGTGTTGGTGCCAAGTATACATGTTAATACTCATAGAGTGCCATATTATTCTGATTTATGATACCTACACCATTTTTCAATTCAGTCAAATGATCCAACTTATCAATGGATAATTAATTCGTAAAATTGATTTCGTGATACATATTTCAATATTCTTATATTGTTAGTTGTTGCGCAATGGAAGAGCTGCAATATGGGATACTATAACTATTATAAGTATAATATCTAAAAGCAAATGTACAACAACGTTAACAGTCAACGTCTCAAGAATTATATTTTAAAATCCAATTGAGAAAACAAACGTTTATCTGGTTGATATTTTTAAAAATATATCTTCCTACAATTGATGATTAAATATTTAAATTTAATAAATAATGATAAAGTGCAACTGCTGTGTTACTTCTTATTTTCACGTCGTCGTGCAAATAAATGAATATTCAACCCTAAACGCTTATTGTAAAAACTTTTACGGATCGACAATACGAGATTGTATATTTGATTAATACATAGTATACAGTTAATCAATACAATAATTTTAATAACAGGTTTGAACACTGAAAGCAAAAATGATGAAACAGCAAATGTATAATAAAATAAAATATAAATGACAGGTATTTATATTTACTATAGATAACTGAGATGTATTATTGCGTTGATTTTTAATGAGCATATTATGCTATACGGCATTCGATTATTTACTATAATGTCCTAAAATTTTAATTAAGTACCGTATATTTTCTCAAAATCCCATTTCAATACATTGACACATACATTCGTGTGTTCATATTATATTGCAATGTATTAGCTCGCGGTAATTTGAATTATATATGGTATTATGACGATGAATATTATAGCAGATGCCTATATAATTCCAAAATGTGTTATAAAACGTCGAAAAAAAATATGACATCGGCAGGTAATTTATTTAATAATGACACATTAACAATATTGCAGGTTTCATAACGAATATATTATGCATAACCAGCAGCCAGTGTACGAAAAAAATTATTTACTATATAATGATAAATCGATGTACACGGTGCGGACGCATTCATCAAACTCTATTATACCCATATATGTGTATATATATGCTGTGGCTGGGGTGGATGGAATTTAAATTCGTTCAGGTCACGTACATAAAATATGTATGTAATAATAATAATAATAATAATATGTACTATGTAGTGTGACCATAATTTTACCTGTCCAAAAGAGGGACACTTTCTAAACAATTTTTTTAAAATTACCGATAGCAATTATGATGTGCTATTATAAAACGCTTAATTACTACGCTAATTAATTTTACTTTTATATGATATTAATCTCAGTAAAATCAAATAAGAATACTACCTACTTTTCATAAAACATATTATACATCGCATAATACCTATATGTATTTATAAGAAATTATAACGTGAATGTGATTGATGATTGAATAATAATAGAGGACAATTCGCATCAATGATGCCGATTTTATAACTAAAACCTGCACGGACTATTATTAATACTAAAATATTTATTATTTATCACACAAATTAGATTATAAAAAATCATCATTTTTAACTTTTTTGAATGAGGAGGAAAGGGGGATGCAGATCTCAAAATCGTAACAATTCCCCTGGTCACACATTATGACCATCAGAGACTATATGTGTAGTATTAATTTATATAACTAAATAGAGGTATACTAAGAAGTTAGAACGAAACTATAATATATATATATATATTATGCGTTTAACGACTTCGAGTGAAATATATTTTGTCTTTCTAATTAGAGAGCAAAATATGAAAACTTCAATTTTACAGATCAATTTATAAACGGCACATCGCGGCACGTATTAGTTAACGAAGACACGAAAAGGGATTATCTAGGCGAAGGGTTTGCTTTCATGATTATTTCGTTCCCAGGTTTCCTACCTGTTTTAATGCCGCTCGCATATTATGTATTTATAAAATTATAAATGTAATTTCCATAAGTCAAACTCTTGGTAATCCTAATTCCCTCTGTCCTTCTAATTGAAATAATTAAAAAAATCCAGTTGCTATACATCGTGCGACGAAAGCCTATATCTATTTAGTACCACCCCACGCCAATAATATCACCATAATTACGACGATAATAACACGTAATGAAAACATTGTAGAATATTTTTAATCGCGCTTGACGCTTATATACGAGACCTTCGCAATCGTTAATTTCTTAAAACAAAGGCCATGTTTAGACGGTTAGAGCACTGCAGCTTTACGGTTTTCTAATTTTAAGTTTTAAGTTTTCTAAAAAATAAATAACTATATCGTCCTCTCAGACTTTATATATACCTACCTTTGTGACAGTTTGGTGACATTATTAAGCATTCAGTCGTTCGTTATTATATTATGGAAATAATCTTTTATGTATGTCAGCGAAATTAGTTGATCTCGTATCCTGCGTGCATCTGGTAAAAACAATATCAATGCATTTCTTAATTGACTTGGCGCGTGACGTAATCCATTGGCTTGCATTTTGCTGACATACCTACTTAGTTATTTAACTGTGGATCACAAATAGCTTATAGTAGTCGTACTTATAAACATCAAGTCGTCGTTTTTTCTCCTTTGATGCTTTAACAAGGGCCACACGGCGAGGTAAATTTTTTACATTATTAATAATATGTATCTTAAAAACGTATTTCAAACTCTCGACTTGGCGGAATGGTCTCATTTTTTTAAGCACCACGTCAATGGAAATATATAGTCACACGTTTCAATATAAATATCAAAAACTCAAAGTAATAACATATTATATAGAAATTGTAGCAATGATTAGAAACAATGAGTATGATTAAATATATATTTATAATTAAATTAATCTATTATAGGGTGTTTTATAAGACGACTGAATTTCGGAATAGATTTCATTCGGGATCTTTGAAAGATCCTGCTCGGGTACTCCGCAGCATCTACTCAATAGGTACAACAGCAAACTAATTAAAACATCGAATTATTATGATAATCATAATGCTGCAGTATTGCATAAAATGTTTAAAAATTTTAATTTTTTAATCCAAATCTAAGCACAGAGTTTATTGAAATTTATCGAAATCAATTATAAATGAAACCAAAATACTTGCAAATAACTGATAAATAATTGTGTATTATACTTGCCTATAAAATACCTATTTCGCACCTATTTGATATTTCTACTCGGGCGTAAAAATTTAACGACCTAAGCACTAACAGAACATATCGTTAAAAATGCAATTGACAAGTGTCAAGAACAAAGTTTATTCCGTTTTTTAGATTTCTAAAGAAAACAATAATTGTCAAACGTTAGCAGATACTAAAAACTTGTGATTTTCGAAAAGTTGTATTTTATTTTACATCATAGTAAAGTATAATGTTTCTGAATCATCAGTGAATTCATCACACATTATTCACTACCAAAACCGATTTTAATTTGATATGTCTTAGGCTTGTGAAAATATTATGGTTTAAGATATGCAGATACAATAATGCGACATCGGCCTATGCATTTTAGTATTAAAAAATCCCGTCAATATTGATGAATCGTCGATTTTGACAAAACAAATGATCGTGCTTTATTCCCGGTAGCTGACGTAACGATTTAATTTCCTCAAGAGATGATCACTCGCCGATACATCGACTTAATATTTCAATACCAGATTTAGATCATCGTTGCCTGTAACACAAGCTTATAAATATTGTGTACAAGTATTATGTAATATTCGTGTATAGTTCAATTATACAATATTATACGTGTAATAAAATAGATCTATAATAATTTATAATAATATTTAAGTCGTCTTTGTGTGCTTGATTTTTTTTTTCTGCGTAATTTAACCATATTTTTTGCGTGTTTCTAGAACATTAATATTCTTTGTTAAAAACTATATGTACTGCTGTGTATAATATGTACCATATATAGTAATATTATCTACGCGTGTTGTGTGTAATATCAAACTACATACGAAAACCGACGAGCAAAAAACACGTTTCCTCGGGTTTATAAGCTGATCTCGTTGTTTGGATGATGTTTAATTAAAATACGATCTGTTTTTGATTTTACAATACCTACCTGTACAACTTATTCACCTACGCTGATTTGTGATTAATGTTTTTTTAATGTTAACAAATTGTTCGCCAGCAAAAACGTAACATCTAACAAATAATTAACAAATAAATATTATTGCGTTCGAGTAAACTACCTATACATGTACATATGACATACGAAAACAATTTATACAGAGGATATCAAGTTTTGTATGATATAATTGGTTCAAGATTAAAATGTTCCTGTGAATAGAACTTATTATTTATGATTGCTCGAGGCCATTAAATTTGCTTTGAATAATTATACTAATATAAATATACCTATTTATTATATTATTGAATAAATTATATGGTTAAATTTAATATTTTAATGCTCTGAAATATCTGTAGGTACCTCCGGAGAGCGAGAAATAAATTATTTATATTAATTATGGTTTTCTTTCATTTATCGGATTTACTCGGAATACCCTGCTACCATTTAAATTATCATATTACCATCAAACAACAACAACTCTGATGGGAATTATTTCCTATTATTTCATCATTTTACGTATACCCCACAATACAGAATATTGTGTATTCCTCTTTTTAATTATTATGTATTCTATGTAAGAAAATCAATAAAAAACTTACTGCGTAATCATAATAGTCATATCAACGAAGATAATAATATAATATAATTAAACGTATTACTGTATTAGAATTGTGAAAAAAGAAAAATCCCAACAGAAATCATAATATTATCAAAACACTAGACGCTGAATACTTACGTATATTATCACGGCCATAATATTGACTATTGAGTGATACTCGGCTTCATTTTTTCCTTTAATAATTACTTTATTCAAACTCTGATTTTTGTAATTTTTAAGTTTACTTAAAGACCATATTTTCAAATGCTTGCATACCTTTTGTCACTTAAGAAATTGTAATGAAGCCAATAATACAAACTTCTATTTTTTTAAATGAGACACGTGCTTTTGGCTTTTTTTATGTACATTTTTAAGCAGATAATTTTTTTAAATTCTAATGAACCAATATAAATTGAGTTTTTAACGAATAGTTTTTCACTATTTTCTGAATTATTAAACTTTATGTCCCAAAGATAATTAATAGTCTATGATTACAGGTTAAAACATATTGGGGGCTATGATGGGTTTAAAATTGTATTAATAGATAATATATTGATGTATTACAATTTATAGCATTTTACAATTTGTAAGAATTAACCGAGTGTGATACCTATAACTAGGTATGCTAAGCTAAATATTACGTAAATTTGCGTAACCCTGCAGTAGTTCGCCAGTGGAAGACATAATAAGCGCCAAAATGAGATAAGAAAAAAAAAGTCGTATAGCGTACGAAAGCTCCAAAATCGTATCGTACGAAAAAACCAAAATCCTAGGTACCTGTATGCCCCGGCTAATAGCTGATATTAAATAACAAATATTAAATTCATATATAGTAGTTCCACTCGTAGTATAGTAATTGATGTATTATTAAAATTGCAAAACGAAACATATTTATTTATGAACTTTCCTCCTAACAAAATAGTAACGATATCTCACGAAAAAATAAGTGTACAATGTAAGTAATACCACGGTAAAATAAGTCGTGTATAAAATATGTGAAAAAGTTGGATTAAAAAATCAACCAATTTATTAAAGTGATGTATTATTTATTTTCATTTATTTTATGTAAATTATATTTTAACGATTATTGGCAATTTTAAATATTTTTAAATACATAGTTACGAAATGTATAAAATATTAATTTTAGCGCAAATTATAATAATATGTAATTTTTGCACCTTTAGCGTTTATGTCATATTATAGCCCTGCAGTGCGCGCGTACCGCGCAGGAACAATGGCGGTTCTTGTGTGAAGAAAACTTTAGATATTTTATGTCACCGATGACGCGCTATTAATATACTCATCCAATGGCAAAAATTATCTCGATTTTCTTAGAATACGATGTCCAAGTAAATATTAGGTATATACCCACTAAAAAGTTACGAAAATCACGGTTTGAACTGTAAAATATTTAAAGGATTTAAAAGTGGGGCGGACGCATGCACGGGGGATATGCGTAATATAATAATTGTACCCCGCGATGCGCGTACCGCGCGTGCGTCTCGGTCGTTTTAACAAATACGGGGAAGCTGCGTATGGAGGCAATAATATTATTACGTCGGCGTGAACGAACTAAAAAGTAAATGCCATCCGTTCGAATTCAATAGCTGTTCTGCACACACGCACACACACTATTGTATAATATACGTCGTATAATAATATTATGTGTATTGTTTTATATACATATACGTACGTAAAATATATATTTTATCGACTGCAGTATAAATATGTACGTATAATAATAATAACACCATTGCAGTGCAATAATAATATAAATCAGTGTATATAATATACACAGGCTGCACGTGTAAAGGGCTTATGGTAAATCGTTTATTATCGCCGTTACATCATATTATCTTTATTTTATTACAGTACATTGTTATTTATTATTATGGCACTATTTAGACCGTGTTTTATGACGAATTTTTCGATCGGAACTCTGTAGTTCTAGATACATTTATGTATACATATATATATATATATATATAACACTACATACATATATTATCTGCGGTACCGACATTACACGTGTATAATGCGTATATATATTTATAAATTTATAATATATATATATATAGACAGCCGACCCCCGAATTCGTTATACTTTGTACGTGAATCCACTCTGAAGGTTTTTTTTCCATATTATATATATAAACTTTCATAGTCTCGCCACACTGGTACTGAATTAGTTAAAATGTACTTATCGCGCACTCCCGACCACGCGATTTTTTTTTTTTTTTTGTTTTGTTATTGTGTCCTGTGACCCTAAATACCGCGTCGGCGGGTTTTCGCGAAAAAAATAATCGTGTTTGGAGTGTAAAAACGCAAAGTCTGTGTAATTTTTTTTTTTCTTTTTCAAATTTATACGCGACCTTTATCGATCGATGTGGGTTTTTTTTATATCTTTTTTCGTTTTTACGTGCTTACTCGTACCTATTATTGGTTTAAAAATATGCAACCATACTGCTCCGAAAAGTGGAAAAAACCCGACCTAACCTAATGCTAAAATCACCACGTTAAATTTCGATCGGTGAGTCTAAAAATCGATCTGGAAAAAATCAGAGTCATATTATAAATCATAGTAGGTACATATTTAAAATGCAACTAATGAAATATCTTTTAAAATAATCATAAATATCAAATTATTTTTTTTTATGTACGGTATAATGGGTGTAGGTATATATAATTAGATATATTATTATTTAACTAGCTAGCTCAGTGGGGCCCATATACATTATATTTTTATCTATATTCTGTAAATAAATAATAATAATAATATATAATATATGTATACCGGATATAATAATATTATATTATGTAAGCAAACAATATTATGTATGCGTACCTACATAGTACACTATAATACATAAATATTATATGGAATAAATCTTTGTAGACTGACATAGGTATGATATGTAAATGGGAATAGTAGAACGAGAAGGGTTACGGCGGTGACGTGGTGGAATAAAAAAAAATAAATATATATTTATTTTCAAAAAAAAACGTCTCAATTGTGTACCTACAGACTTGTCAGGTTTTTTTATACGGGTCAAATGCCACAGGAAATCTCTAAGGAAGTTTTCCGAATCACATGTGCTTGTCCGGTGCTGCAGCAGATATCGTAATAAAAAACGAATTAATATATCAATAAAGTATAGACACCATACATATTATATGTTTGATGCACGTAACTTGTGTATAGAATATAATATTATTCCTAACATTAATTATCGGACGATGAATTGTAATATTGAATTAAATACAATCGAGAATAATTATTCTAAAACAATGAAAAAAATAAAAAATGACACATAGGTATTGTCACAAAATATTGACAACTAACCTCACTGCAGTTATAATAATATAATATTATAATGATAATATAATAACGTTGAGTTTTGAAATATATTATCTGAACTAAAATGTGTTTTACGTTTTTGACACTTAAATGTGGCAGTATAGTTGTGCATTGTGCTATTACAATGTTATATTACGGCGGAGCACAATACTGCATAACTTACTTACAATGCTTACTTATAAGTTATAATGCTTACTGGTTGGTTTGATATTCTGTACAATCCTGATAAATGGCAAGTGATTACTCATAAAGTGATTACATACGCAATATACATAGTTAATATTATATTATTATGTTCGTCCAATCAATATTTGGAAAAAATGTATAAATGTATTATATACGTACTATAAATATTGTTAATATTTTGCTAACTCAGTTTGCCATACGTCTTGAACTGATTGCGATTCACTATTATTTTGTCTAACCTTGAAAACTGATCTGATAATGCAATCGATAACTTATTTTCAAGGGAAGCTATTGCGAAATTAAAAAAATTATACATTACTTATATTATACTTATTATTATTATTATTATTATTATAAAATTACGCATAATACTGCTGCAACCGCCAACACTTTGGTCGGTTCGAGTTATTGGCAATATTGGAACTCACTTTTAAAATATTGCAAAATAATAATTAAATTGTCCGTAACCGACAAAACTGTCATAAATTGTACTTAAATATATTAACTTCATGGACAAAGTTATACGGCGTGACAGTTTAACCAGTGGGCACTGAGCCTGCAGTATTTTCTTGTTTTTACATAATTTTATAAATCTGACACCCTTCCAAAAACTTTAACTTTCCAGCACCACTGTTGGTTGATGCACAAATATTGTTATTGAATTGAAAAGGATAATCCTTTTTTGCTATATCTACATATAAATATCCTTCCGGTATTTTTCGGTTTTTCGTCATATATTTTTTTTTGCGGGGACTACCTACCTATATATAAATGTAATACATTTTTTTTTGTAATAAATCGATTTCATAATTTTATAGGGCCATCTAGGAAGCCAAGACGATTCATATTACTTATATGAGTAAAACGATAATCATACGTAGGTAATAAAGGTATATCTAAATCGTTGACCGTGATCAAAGAATTTAAAATGTTCATACCAATATCGCAAATTCTAAACAATGCATTTTAAACAAATTGTTTTTATATTCGTGTTCAGAGCGGATCAGGCCATTCATATTTTTCAAAGAATTAAAACAATGTAGGTAAATCAGCTTAAAGTAGGTAATTAAGTTAGCAGCATCCAATTACCATGTAAATATAAGGATTAAAATGACTGAACTATTATAATATTGTGAACCAACTGAATCATTTTTAAAATACTGTAGATGTGTATTATAGTATATACTACTTACTTATAAACTACGTATATATACACAGGGTGATTCACCAAGCACGCTCAGTACTCTTTTTCTTCATTAGGTAATCAAAATCTGATTTTCGTATATTTCAAATATTTTCAAACTCTTAAGATTTCTTGATGATACAAACTTCTGTTTTTCAAATGATAACCCCCCTTCTCCTATAGTTTATTTAGTGGATAGTTTTTTCGAAAATGTTATTAAAAGTATCAAAATCAATATTCAAACGAGATGATAATGGGTTTGGAAGAAATTGGGGGCTACGGTGCGGTGATTTGAAAATGTTAGTCCACCTAAATAATATTAATCCATTAACATAATACATAGTTTGTAAAAAAAATGGTCTAAGTTTAATAAATACTATAATCTGTTCAGCGTGACACGCTTCAACCCTACGAAAATCGGTTGTTCGTCAACACGCGACACTCTGCCATGCCGGAATCGGTCTCAGCGGCAGGGTGTAGCGTGGGTATGCGCTTAATCAGCGTGTTCTCTCCCTGGACAGAGTATGGATCCAATATTATTCCATTCATTTTATACTTTTGTAAAACCAATTTTAAGTACTAATATCCTTAGTATAAACATTTTAGTAACTGAGAAACTACTCGTTAAGTTTTAATTTTGTAGGTACCTACATTAACATTTTCGATGAGATTATCCACTAAATTTAATAATGTACAGTGAAAAGGTGAGGTTTTCATTTGATAAACAAAAGTTTGCGTTGCCACAGAATACTGCTTAAGTAGTACGAAAAACCTTAAGGATTTGAAAATAATAAATTCCAAAAATATTAAAATAGTTAGTTTTAGTCATTCGGTACTACAATAATTAAAATTAAGCGAATCCTGCATATACCTACATATTTACATAAGATATTATTAACAATTATTTACAAATGTATATCTAAAGTAAATTTTGAAGTTATAAAAAAAGTATAAAATTAATATTAATTTTCCTTTTCCTTTTAAAAATCCCTTTTAGAAGGGAGAAGTTCACAATTTTCTTTCAAGTTAGATTTGGGTCGAAAATCACTCCAACATATTTTTTATATACTGTAGTTCATACTTCATAGCCCCACAACAAAAGTGGCCCTGACATATTATAATATAAATTACTATAATAGTTAAATTTTATAAATGAGTTTGTGTTAGGTAATCCGAGGTCAAACTTATTACTGGAAAGGCAAAAAAAAGCTTCTTATATGTAATGTCATATTAATTAAACTAGATATACATAAAATAAATCATTTTCGTTGTGTCCACCTTCCACCGCAGGCTATGATTATAAAGCATTTTGTTAGTTATTTAAAATGGTTTTTAACTAATTAAAAGTCAAAGTCAAATGTGTTCTACAAGTATCTTTAAAAGCAAAAACCAACGAAATGAGAAACGTATCCATGTACGCAATATACAACAGTTTATGTATAAATTTTACCTACTTGTTTAGTAGTTATTTTTCAAGTCTATTTTCAAGGATAATTCAAATGAAATTTTTTTTAATAAATCCACTGCAATAATGGCCATTCGGCGATATTGAAAAGATTGAATAACATAGAAGATAATATAAAAGTATACCGAATAACGATGCATAAATGCGATTATATAAAAGCTACAATAATAGTATAGAATATAGATGATACGTTAGGGAGAGTTATATCTTGTTAAGTAAAACGGCAACGGCAGATGTCTGTACTACATTTTATCTAGATAAAAATAAAGATAGTTATACTAAGTTTTATCTAGATAAAGGTAATAATAAATACATTTTAATATTCTTAAAATAAATCAATTATACATAAAAAAAATATATATGTCCCATATAAGCCACGAAGTCAACACAAGATATATGCTATGAATAACTTTTCCTTAGACTAGCCAAAAAAAAACTAGTTGTAGTAGGGTGTTTGATTTTTTGGGAACCAACATTTATAATTTAATGCCCTGTGATTTGGCCAATAGTCCATTACCTTCATTTGAAACATTTATAACATACTGGCTCAGACCTGAATATTTCCTAACTAAAATTAAAAATATAATTAAGTATACTAGCTGAATTTCATAACCCGGCTTCGACCGCGTGCTTATTTTTTTTTTTCATATTTACAAGAATATTATTTTAGAATATTATGGGTAACATTGTTGAGTGCAAAATATTTTTTATGCACTTCGTTCTAAAGAAATCTTCAATCTAAAGATCGGTTTTTTTCTATAAATTTGTTTGCCAAAATGTGTATAATAATATGATATAATATATATTATAAATTATGACGTAGATGTCATGCGCGTCCGAACTGCTAGAAGTACGGCGTACAAATATGAAATGAACATTCGTTCGCGTGCACGTAAGGAGATTTTTTTTATCGATAAACTTCTCGGAACAATAATTCATATCTACACGCCGGTATCAAACACATGCCTGAATACCAAAGATAGGTTGCAGGTAGCTGGAAACCCACGGGTCGCCGCGCCGTGCAGCACAATACGTATTGGCTGTGAATAATTATTATGAATTAATCCACTTAAACTCAACATTTTTTAAAATCCTTTCTTCTTGTGCACGGTGAAAGTATTAGAGAAACCACTATTCCAAATTTCAAGTTCGTGCGTTGAGCAGTTTTTGAGATACAGCGATCAGTGAGTCAGCGGTATTTGGACTTTATACATTAAGATAGATTCCAAAATATTGTACAATTCATTACCATGAAGTAATTTTTCATCAATTTATTATTATTTTATTATTAGTATTATTATCATTAGTGAATATTTTTAAATAAGATGACCCTGGTCCTTTACACGAGTTTATTCTCAGTGAGGCCCTGTAATCTTTAATAATATAAACTTAAAAATAAATAAAAATAAATTTTATCAAGATAAATTCATGTTGAATTTTGCACATTCTCGGCGAATTTGTTTGATTTTGAAAGTGAAGGAAGGTCTTGCGAATTTACAAATTCAACATGCACATTTGCAAATAAGACATAATGAAAATTAGTAAAAATAATTATTTTTTCCTCGTGGAGCAGGTGGTTACCTGTTGCTGTCCCTTTCCTCGTGTTTATGTGTTTTTAATTTTATGATGGGAAGTCTTTTGGATCGAATTTTAAAACTATGCTTAGTAGTTTACAGGTATAATATATTTAACTAAGTATATGCAAAAAATAAATTTTTAAAGTTGATTTCAAAATATAGGGAAGTGACGGAAACACTGATTGATTTACTAGTATTTCCTAATTTATATAAAATTCCAATGATTTTATGTTCATTTTTATTAAACTATCAGCGAGCTTATCACTCGTACATTTTTTTCTATTTTTTTAATACATTCCGCGTGTTTTTCAGTCGACCTTTGTTGTTGATATATGATTCCTTTTCTTCAGTAATCATATATTACATCAAACACATATTAATATTATATCGAGTATTCTAGGCCATAATATCGTATCATTGTGAATATTACAATTACCTACTTCAATAGCACTTTAAGTTAGAATAAGAAATATTATATTAGCCGTATCAAGCTATTACAATTTTAATTGTTTCACTAATACAAAATAATATACACGTATATCGTATAATACCTAGTGTAATAACTAATAAGTAATAAGTAATAGTCGTTAAAATCTGTAAATGCGTAAAATATTATTCATAACGACCTACTCGTACAACAGGTTTACCTACTCAGTACAGACTTTTTCTTTTTCGTCCCAGTTTCCGCATTATATTATATCCTTTTTTCCGATAAGTACTTGTATATTATTTACAATATTTTTTCAATGAATATCGATAGTAAAATTACCGACGGCGCTGTATATAGACCACAACGTGCACAAAATGTAAGTTTGTCGGTCCGTTTTTCCGGTAGTATAAATGTATAATATGATAACGTAGTTTTTAAATTTAATCTATTCTGTGGTGATAACGCTTATCAGTAGTTATCAACCATTATCATCTTTTAAATTTATGTTGAGATAGTAAATATTAAACAGTATGTTGTTTATACGATTCGAGTCGTTTACATTTTGTATTTGTATTTTGTAAAATTAAAAATGCAAACTTAAGTCTTAAATATTATTGTTTGTTTTTTTATAGGTTCATTTAATAATTTTACATTTGAACCAACAATGTCCGAATTCAAAGTACCGCATAAGGTAATTATAACTTAAACATCATGGTTTTTGAAATATTATTTCAATCATTTAATTGTGTTTCAAGTTTTTACTATTGAACAGTTAAATTTAATTTGTGTTATTTGCTTCAGCGGTATCGAAGAGACGATGTAGAATCCAACTCTGACGATGAATATGTACCATATGTGCCTGTTAGAGAACGAAAAAAACAAGAGTTACTCAAATTGGGTAGACTTTCAAAGGTAATATTAATTTTAAACTGTACATTTTAAATAGATTTATCAGTGAACTATATAGGTAATATTTAAAACGTTGTTTAGCTTAAAGAAGAGTCTGGAAAAGTTAAATCATCTAGTGATGAATTTGATGATGATGAAACTGAAGGACAAGTATGGGGTAGAAAATCAAACATTAGTCTTTTAGATCAACACACAGAACTTAAGAAACTTGCTGAAGGTAAAATTATTTTATTTTTACTAAATATTATGAAAATATTCCTATTATGTGTGTCGTGTAAATTACAGCAAAAAAAGAAAGTGAAATGGAAAAACAATTAAAAGAAGAAGAAAAAATTTTGGAAAGCGTCGCAGAGAAAAAAGCCTTGATGGGTGTTGCTGAGTTAGCCAAAGGCATCCAATATGATGATCCAATTAAAACAAGGTTATAATACACATTGGTTAAAACAACATTAAAATGTTATTTATTTTAAAACTTTGTTGAAATGTTATTTATTCATTCCAGTTGGACAGCTCCTAGATATATTTTAGCCATGACTGAAGACCGCCATGAAAATGTACGTCTTAAGTTACGTATACTGGTTGAAGGTGAAGAAATTCCACCTCCTCTTAATTCATTTAGAGAAATGAAATTAAACAAGGGTATTATGGCCGGACTTTCCCAAAAAGGTATTAAAAAACCAACACCAATTCAAGTCCAAGGAATTCCCACTGTGTATGTATTATGCAAAACAAAGTAGTCTAATGAAGTTATTATTAATATAGATTAATATTTATTTAACAAAATATTTATATGTTATGTATAGATTGTCTGGAAGAGATATGATTGGTATAGCATTTACCGGTAGTGGTAAAACATTAGTTTTTGTGCTGCCACTTTTGATGTTTTGTTTAGAACAAGAAATAAAATTACCATTCAAGCCTAATGAAGGACCTTATGGTATTAAAATTAATATTCAATGAATATTTTAATAAACAACGTTTAAACTGTTTTATATTTTATAGGATTAATAATTTGTCCATCTAGAGAATTAGCAAAACAAACATTTGATATTTTTAATCACTATATGACATTTCTGGAGCGATCCAATTACCCAAGACTTAGATCATGTTTAGCTATAGGAGGCATACCCGTTTTTGAATCACTTGATGTGATTAAAAGGTAATTTTTAAATAATCAACTTTAATTTATTATTGTTTTATGTATTTGTATAATATTAATACAAAATATTATATTTGTTACTTTTATTTTCATTATTTAGAGGTGTACACATAATGGTAGCAACTCCTGGTCGACTAATGGACATGTTAGATAAGAAAATGATAAATTTGGAAGTTTGTCGGTTTGTTAATACATTTAAATTATACATTTTTAAAATATTTAAATTTAATGAACATTAATATTATTTAATAGTTATCTCTGTATGGATGAAGCTGATCGAATGATTGATATGGGTTTTGAAGAAGATGTGAGAACAATATTTTCATTTTTTCAAGTATAATATCTTTTATTATTTATAAACATAATCTCAAACACTGTAATTATAATAATTGTTCATTATCAATTTATATTCTAGGGTCAGAGACAAACATTGTTGTTTTCAGCCACTATGCCAAAAAAAATTCAAAATTTTGCTCGTTCAGCCCTAGTCAAACCAATTACTATCAATGTTGGTAGAGCAGGTGCAGCATCTATGAATGTCATTCAAGTAAATTTTTATTTTTATTTCCAATTTATAATATTTTATCTAATAAATGTATATAATAATAGGAAGTAGAGTATGTTAAACAAGAAGCAAAAGTTGTTTATTTGCTTGAATGTTTAAAAAAAACTACACCGCCAGTTTTAATTTTTGCTGAAAAGAAACAAGACGTTGATGCAATACATGAATATTTATTGCTTAAGGGAGTTGAAGCTGTGGCTATTCACGGAGGAAAAGGTAGAATTAGTTTTATATTTCCTATATAGCTTTTTATTATATTTTTACATTTTTGTGTGTTTAGATCAAGAGGAACGATCAAAGTCTGTCGATGCGTTTAGGAAAGGCCAAAAAGATGTGCTTGTTGCTACTGATGTAGCTTCCAAAGGTTTAGATTTTGAAGAAATACAGCATGTAATCAACTATGATATGCCCGATGATGTAGAAAATTATGGTTTGTGATTAGAAACATAATGATATGTCTATTTTTATGTCCTATAACAATATTTTTACTTTTGAATTTAGTACACAGAATTGGTAGAACTGGTCGTTCAGGTAAAACTGGTATAGCTACAACATTTATCAATAAAGCAAATGATGAATCTGTACTATTAGATTTGAAGCATTTGTTGATAGAAGCTCATCAAAAGGTTCCATTATTTTTGTCTGAATTGGAATCAGAAAATGAGAAATACTTACAACTTGGAGGTTCAAATTTACTGTTTTCTTTTGTTTTCTGTGGAACATATTTAAGTAATTTTTTTATTTTAGATGAAAGAGGTTGCAGTTATTGTGGTGGATTGGGCCACAGGATTACAGATTGTCCAAAATTAGAAGCAATACAAACCAAACAAGCATCTAATATCGGTCGTAGGGATTATTTGGCAACTAGTGCAGCTGATTATTAATTTTACAATATTACTCAAACATATTATGTATTATACTGACAATTTTACAAGATTGGTTTACTCGATAAGAATGTATTAAAATAAAAAATCTAATATGATATTGTTTTATTTTTTGAATTGTTCAATAAATCAATCTAATATGATCAAAACTTGATTTTGAATTGTGAAAATGTAAATTTTAACTAATAATTATTAGTTATTAAAATATTATTTTTGTACCTGTATAATTGCACTGTAGTGTAATGTAAATATTATATAATGATGACTAATTTTAATATATAAAAGTTAAATTTATAATATGTTATCTTTATTTTGAGTTGTCTTATATTCTTATATCAATGATTATTATAAACTACTAACATTCTCAGTTATCTAAAATGGCATTTAGTGGTTTGTAGTAATTCATTTAATCATAAGCGCAAATAGTGGGGGGGGCCTGGGAGACTCGGCCACCCTAAAAATCAGCCAAGTCCCTACAGTTCAAAAGCTAGTAATATGAGTACTACTTAATTGTTATATTCTGTGGTACTAAGCATGTTGTTATGTAAGAGGGGGCTTGATACCCTCAATAAGTGTTAGTCAGCCTGTGCATTAAAAAACACTTTTTGAATCTACACTATAGTCGTTTGCTTTTGGAAATGATTATGCTCCCAAAATACTTCCGAGTTCCGAACATTTTAGATCTTATGATCTAATGATGATAATATTTTTGAAAGGTTTCCAAAGTTTAAGTATAATAATAGGTGTACTCGTGTATTATAGGTCTATGTCTATGCCTTTAACCTTTTATTCCAGATTTCCAACACAGAATCGAATAAATAAATAAATATTTCCACCCTCAAGAAGTTTTGACCGTTATCAAAGAACTATGGAAGTATATTGTATAATATTGGTTATTACTTATTGGTATAATCATTAATTATAAATTTATAAATACTAGTATTTATAATCAATGGTATAATTCAAGCACAGATGTCTATATTATAATTTAGACTTCTATTCTGTGAATTTATGAATGGAACAAAATATATGAACACTGTTATCACTTATCATTAACTTTGTAAATATGACTGTTGATAACAGATGTGAGCTGATAACATATGGGATTGTAAACATAAGACAATAATAATAACACAGACTATAGCTTAAATAATATTATTAATAATTTTATTTTTACTACTTTAGCCACCGAACGGCAAACAGATCAAATTTAGTCAATATTTTAATATTTAGACTTATTAATTCTGCCAGACACACTAGATCTAAGTATCAGATTTTGTATTTATATTTCATTTATTTTATTAGGTCTTTTATCTTTTTTTATATTTTTACCTTTTTCTAGTCATGATTCATGACTTATGAAACATAACCAGTAATGCTCGACGTTCGACATCATTTTAACATTTAAAAAATGACACAATATTTATTTGTGTTAATCATTTTGGCGTTGACTTATGTGTTTGGACATTGCTCTCTGGGAGACAGCTTCCCATCTTACAGAAATTGTGTTGTAGAATGTTCACAAAAACGATGCGACAAGGGTAAACATTTAGTTTTAATTAACACACAATATTTGATTCATATTATCACTGATCTTATAATGTGTATTTAGATGGAGTAAGATACAAGAGAAGCTGTTGTCTTGTAGTGTTAGAAGTTTTTAAATGGAAATGTTCTGAAAATTGCAAATATGATTGCATGTGGCCGATGGTTGAAGGTTTAGTAGAACGTGATTGGCCAGTTCCACAGTTTCATGGAAAGGTTGTACTTAGAAACTATTAAATTGTACAAACTATTTGAAATATTAACTTTTGTTATTTTTTAGTGGCCATTTAAGAGATTACTCGGTCTACAAGAACCTGCTTCTGTAGCATTTTCTTTATTAAATTTATTTACAAATTTGGTAATGTTCAACCGTTTCAAAGAGCAAATTCGTTTCACTTTACCATCATGTAATATATGGTCTCTGTACACATTGGTAAATTCAATTTTATTTACAAAATATTAATAGCATCTAGCTATAAGAATGTCTTAAATTAAAAATATGAAAAATATTATTTCAATTTAACCCATATGCTGGTATGCAGTATAAATTTAAAATTTAAATCATAAGACTACCATAAAAATATGCTAATACTTTAAGTAAGTAACAATGATTACAATTTTTTGTGTAAATGTCGAATAAATATTTTAACACAAGCCAGAAGTAATTAGTGGTCAGTCCCATCAAAACGTGTTAAAGGTCTCTTCAAAAATTGTTGTTCAATATTAATTTTAATGTATCTACCTAATAATTTTCATTTTAGTTTATAAGTTCATTAACAATAAAAAAAATTAATCATTTCAAAACGTTATGATAAGTTTAGTGTTTCTATGAAATTTAATTCACTGTATACAATTTTAAATAATAAACTCCCTCAAACCTTATTTAAAATTAACGAGTAGTCAGAGTAGAATAATGAATGAATATTATTATACTTCTAAAAACAATTGATACTTTTATTGACCCTTGATTAATAATTTTCCAGTTTTATTACATATTAAAATTTAAAATTGTACAATTTACAAATTTTAAGTACATGTTGATGATTTGCTATCTTTATTTTCATTAATGTATATTTTTTTAGGTATCAGCTAACTGTTGGTTTTGGTCAGCTGTATTCCATGGTCGAGACACTATGTTTACTGAATTAATGGACTACATTAGTGCTTATGCTATGGTTTTATTTGCATTTTATACAATTGGTCATCGAATTCTATTGTACAGTAATCAAATTGTAAAGAATACATTTATGATTATCTGTTCCCTTGCATTCATCTATCATTCGTTATATCTACTTACTACAGAATACGATTACAAGTACAACATGACAACAAATCTTCTCGTTGGTAAGTAGTGAAAACGATTAGCAATATTTTGTGCACATTTATTAACAATTACAATTGTAGGTGCTGTGACAGGCACAGCCATGCTAATATGGGCAGTGTTGAATCGTCGCAGAATGGGCCATGGTAAATATTTGATATTTTATGTGCTTGGCATGACATTGGCTTCATTACTAGAGCTAGCCGATTTTCCGCCACTTCTGTGGACATTTGATGCACATTCACTCTGGCATTTAGCAACAGCCCCGAACGCGTATTTCATGTACAAGTAAGGCAAAAAACAATTTTAAGATTTGTTACTAAATAAGTACAAACTATAAAAAATAAGTAATAATAATTATATATAATAAATATATAGCATCATGATGTCAAAATATTTTTATATACTTGTACCGTTGATTATACATTTATAAATAGTCTATTTATAGTACTATAGATAGTAATACTATCTTACTTAACTAATAGGTTTATTTATGTTTAATTCTAATGTTGATTTAGAATATTGTAATTCTTAAAATTCTTAATTATTGGGCATTGGTATTTGGTATCAATTATCTAGAAGTTCTATAATTTATCATAATACACTTGTGTAGTTAATATTTTCTTTATGGAAGAATACATTTTTTTTTCATTCTCAATATTATGTGAACACATTTTTCAGGTTTGCCATTGAAGACTGTAAACATCAGCGCCGAATGTTGCTGAAATGACAGTTTCTTGCACTGGGGATACCTCAGATACAAGACGAATAAGACTTGAATGATGAATTTAGTTTTCCTGACCTATATTAATCTCTACCTGACATGTTAAGGTATAAATAATTTATTTTTACTTCCTGAATAGAGCTCATCATTATTTTTGAATGAGGTATAGTGTAATAATTAGCATATTAAAATTATATGACTATTTCCTCATTTAAGTAATTTATTTTATTTTTGTATACAAATTTTACCACAATATGTTAACCCTCATCAAACTAGATTTGTAAGTATAAGTTAACCATGACATGTTAGATGGTATACACAAATGTGACATTTATTTAACTATCGATCAAATATTAATTCTTATGTTTAACGAGTCACCATAATACTATAACTTACCAAAATATAACTACTACCCGTACCCATTACTACTTACTAGCTATTACTATATGTTTATGAATCTCACAAAAGTTACTCAGTTATTGTGATAAAATGTTAACAAATCTGTTATATAATTACATATTAAGTTTCCTTGTATGTTTCATTACCATGCAGTTATTTTCTTTTGCCTATTTTTGTTGATGTTTTTATGCATACAATTTAGTAATTGTTTTTATTTTGATATTAACTATCTGTTACATGTTTTATATTAAAGAATTATTGGCTTCCAACCAATTTATTTATATTATACCTAAGATCAATATCTACTTTACTAGTCTATTTAGATTTTTATTATTACCTGTGAAGATGTACTATGTATGAAGATATTAAATATTTTGTATTATAGAGAATTATGTTTTATTTTTAATTTGGTTTTCATATTAAAAGATCTGTTATATACACTGACTGTTTTTTTTACTCTTTTATTACTCTTTTATTATTTTCTTATCAGTTTCAACCATGTATGTATGAATATATGTTTGTTCTCTACCTTTGCTGTAAATATTGAAAAAATCAATATTCAGCGAGTGGGACAGACTACATTTATAATTTTTTCTTGTGAGAAAAATGCTTCAATAAAATGTATAGTAATACATATTTTATTGATGACTTCAGTTAATTAGTAACTTGTATAATAGTTTATAAGTCTTATAAATAATAATGTACTTAGCTACTTATATCAACACTATAATACAAATATTATGTATAGTTCTATGCATATATTTTGAATATATATCAGATACAACTATTAAATGACATGATGGGTTATTAAAGGCCATATGACAAAGAGAACTTTAGATATCTTCTCCTCATCAATAATGACTTCAATATGCCACTGAGCAGGCACATGATTTTATAGAAATGCGTGTTCATTACCGTTTGCTGAACGGGACAGACCGCATAAGAATATAATAATAACAACCACTAACCAAGGCTTAGATTCTATACAGCTAATATTACCTTAGATTGCAGAAAACAATAGCAGATTGAGTTTGTTTCGAGATTTTCGACGTTCCAGTTTTGTATTGGACGTTTTAAGAATTTTTCTAGACAGTAAACCCATCACAGAATAATAAAAAAATAAATTATATTACATGGCGTCGTGGATAGGCAACCATTGTCGTCGCACATTCGTGACGGCATTAAAAATAAGAAATCCAGTTTTTACCAAAAGCGTGAGAAAATGAACAATGTTAGAGTTTGCAGCTCTGGCCGGAAAGAGGAACTAGTAATTAAAGGACACCGTAAATCGATGCTTCGTCGTCGTCGTCGTGAGAGGCACACAGAAGTTTGGATTTAAACGACAAAAACCCAAGTGAACTGTCTTTACGGCATACTTTGCTCCACGAGTTAAACTGTTAGTTTACGGGTGAATATCCAATTTCTAACTTCAAACGATCATAAAAAAAACTAATTTGACTTACCGGGAATTTTTTTTTTTATAAAATGTGAGAAAACTCATGAGGACTCTCGTATTAAATTTTCAAATCTTGTAAAAGGTACATTTTTTATGAATCTCTAACTCGAAACAATGTGCAAATGTTCGTGATTTACTCGAATATGATTATTTACTTAATCAAGTCTAGATTCATTTTTCTCCCAGAAAAGATCCTGATGATGAAAATCGAAGCATTTTTACTATCCCAAAAGGTGAAACAGATACAAATAGAAAAAAAAAAACAAACTTATCATTGTAAAATCAAAACACTCTTTGCTCCGCTCAGAATTTAAAATATCATAGTTACCAAACGCACTATAATATACACAATCAATAAACCCTTTGGTAATAAAATTGAAGTTTTACATACAGTTCAAGCAGTTACTTCAAGCATACATCCACACTGGCCGTACTACATAATTACGTCACTGTAGCTATACGCAATGTTCGAATTGAGGGGACGAAATCCCACTTATTTTTAGAAAATATTTATGCTGACCCATCTAATCATATTCTAAACAATAAGACATTTAAATAATCAGGTACGTACAATTTTTTTACACTTTTGCATCCCCTTCTAATTTTTTCCCAATTCAAGCTCTGGCGCTATACGCATAGCCGGAAATCCATTCAAATTTCAGGGGGGGGGCTAAAATGTTTAATATCAATGCGAGTGGGAGGGCTTTGATCCCACACAACAACTAAAAAGCTTTCTGTTTTGGGGGGCTTATAGGATATTTGAGGGGCTAAGCCCCCGTCCCGATTTCCGCCTATGGCTATACGACTATATACATGAATCCGTAAACGGTCTGTAATCGGTCCATATCCATATGTTCGAGTAATATTTAGAAAAACGTAAATGGATTGGCACGGGGACTGTAATAGTTGTTAAGTGTAGGTTATGACGTATATGTTATTTGTGAAGAGGTTTTTATAATGTGACTTGTTATACCTCGCGTACTTGGCGTGTATATTTTATCATTATTTTGTACAGTTATTAAACTCTTGTCGAATATTGTAGAAATATTAACGTCAACATAATATTTAAATTATATAATATGTTTTTTTGAATTCGGGTTGCATGATATGTTTATGCAATTATATGCGTATTATAACATTTAAATATGTCAACAGCAACTCGTATTCCACCATAGAAATTGAATTTAGGATTACCCTGGGGATGACTATTCCTCATCCTTAACGGAGACGCCACAAATAATATTTAAATATTCTCTTTTTATATGAGAAAAAAAATATTACTATTTTATAATACACCCAACCGGCAACTCTTGTTGAAATGTCGCAAAAAACTACCGCACTATTAATTTATCAGATTGGGTTTTGAATTCTAATGATTTTAAGAAATAGCTAGATAATCGTTGTACCTAAATTTTTTTAAAGAAAATACTTTACACCGAAAATGATTAATCGTCTCAACATAATAAAAATAATTATAAATTACATATAATATTATAAATGTATAACTAATGCTAAATAACTGAAAGTAAATATCATCAAAAAAAAATAAGAATAATATTCGCTCAATACCTGAATAGTGAAAATTGTAATATTTATAGGTATATGAAGTTTGGTGACTCTGACAAGACTTAAAAACTTTTGAGACAGACGATATTTTCAAAGTACCTTCTCTGGTATTGGATATGTATATAATACTATTATGTTTATGCGACATTTGTGTATACTGTACGAATTATATATCAAGTTTTTTATGAAAATGTAGATATTCTAATTTGTTATTCCGCGTAGATTTGAAAGCTGGTCTCGGTTTTCATTCACTGTGCTTACAGTAATTTTTTAACTTGGAAAAAATCCGTTTTTCCAGTAAAATAATATATAGTTTACCAACCGCGTACACATAAAGGTTTTATTTTTTAAATATGAGAAGTATAAAATGTAATTATATTCAAATTGTATTCGTTGTTTTTTTTTTTATAGTATTTAAAGATTTTTTTAGAAGAAAAAACTGAATAATAACAAGTATGCTATGACTCAATGACTGGTAAATAATAATAGACGAACAATATTGGAAAATGGCGTTTTTGCGAACTATGCAGATGACGTGTTGAATGAAAGACCCCGGCGAGTGTGCGTGTGGATGTCATTAATGAAATCAATTATGGTAATATAAACACGAATTCGCACGCTTTTTATTCCAAATTAAAAAACAACACGGCGTGTATGCGAGTGGTCAACTTGGTCGGACAATTGTACTAATTATTATTGGTTTGCGCGACGCACTTCTGTGATTACCCGCCACACATATATATTGTTTTCGTTTTCGAGTACACATTATACTAAGTATAAGGTCTTATGCGAGTACCTTTAGTAATAACTAATAATGATACTTTGATAACAACGCCCAGGTACGCACAAATAATATTACCATATTATAGGTCTTGGAAAAGTGCGAAAAATATGACATTAGTATGATTACAATAATATACAGCATTAAAAAATACATATAATAATAAACCTATATTCACTTATTTCTTAAATTTATTAGTTTACCAAAATAAATTTCAATACCTGTGCTGAACAAATTACTGAAGTTTGGTGGGTAATCAACAGAATAACAGAATACATACCTCCACGAAATAACTATTTCACGGACGAACGGAGCCCCATCGGGAAATCTCATATTTTCTTTCCATTCGATTTTGTTTGATTATTTTACTACCCACATTTTGTGCACCACTATAACTTTCAAATTTAAATATTGTGTGTAATAAAAGTAAAACTATGCCCTACAGTTTAAATAATATATATTTATCATAAAGTTTAAATAACTGTTATAAATAATTTATTGGAAAATCGCTGATATTGTAAAGATCAATTTTAATAGGTTCTGTTCGAATGTTTTCTGTGGCTTTTTGTTTTATAGTCCTCAAGACCATTTCCCATACTAAAATAACTATTTTTATTTATATTTAAAGTTTGTTTTTTTCATAATGTATTTTTTGTTACCAGTGTTGTGTTTCAATTGTGTGTAGTGTATTAATTAGTATACCAAATCTATAATATGATATAACTTAAATAGAAAAAAATATAAGAAGCCGCGTTAGTGTATCATCAGTGGGTGTCTATCTAGTTTTAGACCATTTTTAAAACCAAATTTAGATATCTATAAGTTTATAATATTGTTTTTACACATGAGTAATGACCTAACATTTAATACATCTAGAAACTAAAATGATTTTATCTACAAATTTAAGTGAGATTTATAAACGTTCGTTTTAAATAACTCGTATGAGTCGATGAACGTTCCGTTAATTGATTTCTTGAAATAAACTAATTTACCATCCTTTTTAACTTTTATATAGAATGTGAAGTAGAACTAAAAGTTAAATTCAAATTTATACACATGTCCAAGCAACTATGTTTGTTTAGTAGGGTAAATACCAAATTGTTGAGTAAAGGAATTTGGAAACTATGTGATATTTATTGGTGACTATTAGGAACTTTATATATTTATAAAAAACATTAATTCAAATCGTGTACATTAAAAATTAATACATTATACAATATACATATACTGCACAGTTTATGTTTCCTAGAAATTTAGACTTTTTAGAAATTATAATATTTGTTATAAGTTAAGACCAAACTAATACAGATACTTACATAAATTAATAGGATATATATAAATATACAGGTGGTTCCACTTATTTTAATCCCTTCAGATATAATATCGTAACCCGTTTACCTCAATTAACTTACATAATTAACCCTAACATAAAAGGTGTGTTCAGTCACACCATAATCATTTATTATAAAATTTTATTTATATATATATACAACATAATTGTTGATTATCTCTTGCATTATTAAATTAGTTTAATTTAATTGACATGTATAACATAAAGTTGTGTGCATGAATATAAAATATAAATACCATGGTAGGTTTTATTCAATAATGAAAAAAAGTGTCTGTGTTAATCCAGGCCTGGACATCACTATAATTTGCAGAACTATATAGGTGCCTATAATACTACCCAATACTTAGTATTTAACTTAATTCCATTCAATTATAGGTCCTGGGCATCTCCTGATATTTTGCAATTGGGGCCTAAAAGTTAAGCACCAATATTTTATCTGCTGTTTCTAAAAAAAATGAAAATTTTCTTAAATGTACCATACGAAAAATTAGTTATAAAACTGTTTCGTGTTATTACATAATAAACAAAATAATAAACTTTTACATTAGTATGTGAATAAGCCATCGTTAGTAAAAAAAAAGTATCATGACCCAAATTCATTATTAATCATTAACTCTACTCTAATATTTACAGATCAAGAAATGGCTTTAAATAATAATCCAGATTTATAGCAATAATCAAGTTTAATAATTTAAGTATGTGCTTGCCTAATATAGTCGTTTTTTGTTATACATTTCTATATTATATTACTATTATTAAGATTATTAGTAATTTATACTTATATTATATTGTAGGTACATTGTATAAAATTGTACATACAGAAATTAATCTAATAACTATACTCAGTCAATGCGATCCAAATTTGGAGCTGTGCTGAGCCGTCCTTATAATTCGAACTGTACAAGCATTCCAGGCGATCACTCTTCGTATAATAACCTCCACACCTTGGTTCCAACTCCACACTACACCCTGACCTTAAAATCGAATCAATTGACCAATTAACACCAAATCTTATCTAATCTAATCTAATCTTACAGATCTTTTTATTCCAAGTTAATGGGAATGTAGCTAACCCATTGGTATCTCAAATCTCATCCAACACACAACCCATAAATCCACCCACCCATCGACTCGAGAGAAAATATTGCAGAGATTTACTGACCTAAAATAAAATATCACGTCGGGTTCCATCACTGGTTGGCCTCCCTCCTCATATCATTCCACAGTTAAAATGTACATAAATTATCATATTTGATTATTGTGCTATTCTAACACAGATTGTAAATATTATTTTATGAATAAAAAAAAAAAATACCTACATTATTTTCATACGCAATAATTTATTAACGTTGGGGGAGGGCCGAAAAAAAAATCTGGTGGCCCAAAATACTGCGAGGCACGCCACTCGACATTCAGTTCTGCGCACGCCTATATTTAACATTTTACTGCGGCAGTAAGAAAACACACCTTATAAATAGATTTTGATTGTTATAATATAATGTAGTTATTAAATACTTACTTATTATAATGGCCGCGTAATCGCTAATTCAATATTCTATAATATTTAATATTCGTATACACGTAGTATACGCATATTATAGATTAAATTAAATTACATTTTGAACGTGTAAGAGCTAATAGCCTCCGCAATATAGCTAGGCCACCCATTTCTCGGTATAAAGTAGGTATGCACTCAAATATGATATTAGATATTTCCAAGTCTTAACTAAATATTATCTGATCAAACACTTTATGACTGGATCCATTAGTATAGCTAGTTTAATATCTTTTTCAAGGTTTTAAGTAGAAAAGATGTTTATGTAAGTTTAAAAAATATATATAAATAGGTAGACGGGATGTTTTCGTACGCAAAAAAAGATAAATGAATAAAAAAAAATCGGGGTTAAATAACAAAGCTAGGCATTGTTTAAATTCGATCAATAAATCGAAACCTAATTAAACCAGTCTATTGGCTTCGTCGGAACAGCAATGAGCGAAGACACACGGTGCTGGAAGGTTTCTAAAACAATAAGGGGAAAAAAATGAAATATCCAGATTGATAATCAGTTGAAATGATTAATGACATATTTTCTTTCAATTTTCAAAGCAATATAATTCGTTTAACCAGTCGAGTATATAGAGTGTACCGTACCGTATCAGAGACGGAACTACTGCGTAAACGATTATCATCAACAAAAAGAAAATAACACACAACGCATAATAATTATTTTGATATCACTGTTGCATGTCTGTTAACCGTATATACCGTACTATGGCATAATAATAATAATAATAATAATAAAAGGATAAAAAAGAACTGAGCAGAAAACTACTGTATTTTTAAATGTGAAAACAAGTAATTTGCATTTGAACATTTGCGTCATCGATCCCCGAAATTATAGCAGGAAATGAAAGCCTCGACCTTGGGAGGGGGGAAAATGTTAAATTAAAAGTTTTTCTTATACTATCATCTTATGTACGATCCGGGTCAAGGACACACCTCAAAGAGTGAATAAAAAGTGTTTATTTTCCTGACTACAAGTATAAACGTTTTTTCTTTTCGATTAACGACCTTCTGTATGGACCCTTTTTGTACGTGTATTATGTATATATTATAATACTAAACACAATAAAATATATTGTGTGCACGAAGCGACCAAGTTGAATAATATATGAGACAATTCGAAAAACGATCGTATCATTATACGATATAATAATATTATATTTAGTCCCCACCAGAGACCAGTCAAGGGCAAAACTACGAATTAGGGGACAAACTTTGTAGTTGGATCCATCTTTCTTTACAAATGGTATCATAATATTGTGTAAACAATTAACCGTTAACCCTATGGTATAGGTATAAATAATCCGGGTTGTCACAAAAGCCACAAATTATTTAACTGGAATGTTACAGTTATGAGGTAAATACATTAATATGTATATAAATTATGATTGGTAATAATATCTATAATTTACAAGCATATTATAATATGAATATATGAACGAAATATATTGAATTTATTATGTACCTACTAATTTCCACATAACAATAAACATACCAATATACCAATATTTTTCCGAGTAAACACACTTACTACCTATTGACTCCTATTTCGATTATTTTAGTTTAGTTCGACTGAATTTGTATTTATTTGTTTTCTGTGTGTATCTACAATGTTTGTCGACAGCAATCGTTAACAAATAATGTTGGAAAACATTGTAAAACATCTTTAAAATTGTGTATTATCAATGTTATCGATTTATTATCGGTACGTATTATTATATTATAGTAGTATATAATATATCGTTTCAAACTATTAATTTCACAATATGTAAATAATAAGTGGGTGTATACTGACCTTTTATTGAGATATTGAAACAATAATAATTATGACTTACGGCTTGAATGTACAGTAGCAGGTATCAGTGGCGTAATTAAGAATTTGTCTTGGGGGGGATAAACATATTTTTCACACAAAATGCTAAATTTTCAAAATTTTACACAATTTAGTACCTATAATACAATATTATAATAAATTCTTCAAAATGTAAATATTGAATAATATATTTAAATTAAATAATAATAATTAAAATATTAAATTTATTTTGCTTGTAATATGATATAATGTACATAGCTTTTTTTTGTAGGTACTGCTTGTAAAAGAAATTCTAATTTTTTTGGCTGTTTAGTCAACTCGTCAATCATATCATCAGGATTTAGTAGAGTTGATTTAGTATATAAGCTCTGGGGGAGGATCTATCCCCCTCATCAACCCCCTTAATTACGCCCCTGGCAGGTATACCTATACTCCGCGGGGTGTGGACCGCGACTCAATATTATACGCACGGAAAATAATAGTTTAAATACCTTTATTATAAATTGTACATGACTACTATATAAATATCGATCTACAATCACATAAACTATATCAATAGATGTCCAAGTAAAACATAATATGTATTTAATTTGATTACTAAACAAAATATATAATCATCAATGGAGTTCGTAGGAGAGTAAACGTAATTTATGAACTTGTATTATTTTAACTGCATTCTAAATAAAAATCGTTGTTACAGACATCCGATGAAAATAAATAAACATAAGCATATATATTCATTTTATCGAAAACTGCAGAATAAATAGACAAATATTATAAAGATGTAGAACTGCCGATTTCCATCAAAGTTATAATATGAACAGATTCATTATGTGACTCTGCATGAGGATGTTTTAGCTTATTTTTCATTCTTTATTTAGGTTTGTTGTTTTTGGTGGCTAACGAATGAATTTCGTTTTAGCTCACGAAAAACGAATGATTAGTTGTTTATACCATAAGGTCGCCATTGGCTCAAAAAAATAAAATAAGATTTAAGAAAATAATTTGTTATAGACCGACTGACACGCCATGCGTTTGTATGGGGTTTTTTTTTAAATAATTTAAAATAATATAAAATGTTTGTTTGTCGTTCAAACGTACACACAAAAGGCAACGTCCTTCTTATATTCATAGCTATTATAAACTACTATACTAGACAGATTTTGACGATAGTTTCGGAGATGGTTCTTATAGAGATATCAGGAAAGTTAAGAAAGTACCTTATAGTATGAACCGCGTTCGAAAATATAATATACCAAGTGCTAATCCAACAGGCCACGGGCGGTTTTCCCATTTCAGTCAAATTAGTTGCACAAAGCGAGATACACCGATGCCGATTTTCTCGTGAACAGTGAAGTACACTAAAACCGATGTACACTGATATAGTGCCGTATTTTATGTTTGCTCTTTCCCGGACGAAGTCGTGTTTCACAGCTCTGGTATAATATATTATGCGACTTTTGTAATTTTATGATAAAAAAAAAATGCCAGCTAAAGATTAATTCACCCAGCCAAAACCGTATACATTATTAGTACGATATACGTACTGCAGCTGCCAGCTTGAACCTAAGAATTCTATACTTTATTTAATATTTTATCAATATTTAAAGAAAAACAAAGTGATTAAATGATTGCATACACACGTTTGATGTATAATACATTAATACACTTACGCAGTATAACACTGCTTACACATAAATTAGAGGCCTTTAAAAAAAATACCGACTCCTATATTACATTAGGTATAATATACCATTATAGGTTATTAGTAGTTATTCTTCGTTGCAATTAAATATTGATTAACTGCTCGTCAACTGTCTGAAAAATTTGATTTGAATTTACACAACATTTTTATAACGTGTACAAACCAAATTTGTATTAAAAAATAATAACTACGATTTACGAACTCATATTGTCAAATTTACACAAAACCCTTGCAAAAATCTTTAAATACAATTTCAAATTTTTAATACAAAAACTGAAAAATGTCCTAAAAATGAAAAAATGTAAAATTGTCAAAAAATGCAAGATTAAAACTATTCTTGTTCTGATTCAAAAATAGATGAAACGTATATGACATAAAACGAGCATCGCGTAGCTAGAAATCCCAGCCTTAGTTATAATACCTATTTTTTATTATCGTTATTATTATACAAATTATTGTAACAAAAACATGTAATTATATAAATAATTAAATCATGATTATTATAGCAAAATAAGCTTCTACGCTATTGTTCAATTTCCCGAGCCTATAACAAGACAGCTAGAAATTAATTAATTTATTAATGAATTGATTTTTAGTTATTAACTTTTACACGGACGGCATTATTACCTACACTATTTTGATCACATTTACACGCCATATATTTTAAACATCTATAATCAACGCAGCATTATAATTTAGCGTTAACCTTAAAACTTTAAACACTGCAAAGTATTATAAAAACTTGGTGTATGGTTGCCGTTCGTATATACGACTATATAGAGTACCTATTATAGACTATAGTTGTAGCTATATAGTACAGATAATATATTGTACTTTATGGTTGTAATATGTTAATTAAATATTGACGATGATGAACAAACATAATTTGTTGAAATAATAAAATTAATTACTCCCTCGACCGATATTTTATTGATTTATAACATAAACATAATTTATGTATTAAGAGGACGTTATATCCGCATATTATGTTGTCTCCGTCTTACCAGTTAACAACGCATAACGTGACAAATTTAACGTTCAGAAGGATCCGTTTTATTCTGTTATTTTAAATATTAAAGTCAATTTTCCTTTTATAATATTTGAAAGTAATCATATTACCAAGGGCACCACAAAAAGTTTTTTTTTATATTTTAATTTCGAAGCTCATAACTTATGAGCAATTTAAAATCGTAATTTTTTTTTACAAATATTAGAATGCTCATAAAGTCATAACTTATTTCAAAATTAAAATATAAAAAAAACAAATAAAACGGATTCTTTTGAACGTTCAATTTCCCGTGTTATGGGTGGGTAAGACAAAGACAACACATGTGGGTTAACGTCTTTTTAAGAAATATTCAAAAAAAAGTTCTATTGCTGACCTACATTTATAACGGCCTGTAATGAGTTCAAAATGAGAGTTTTCTAGAAACAAAAAGTCAACCATTCTCAAACATAGTTTCCTATGAAAAACGCAAAATTTATTTTCCACAAATCTTAAATGTGAACGCCGTACAACACGTATCTGTATAATAATTAATAATTGTCATCTATTATTATTATTAATAATGTGGTGATTCCTAAAGACGGATGCTGTTCAATGTAACTCGTTTTTTTTTAAATACTTAGTACATAACACATGCGCAGAATTCGAAATAAATTTTAAAGACGCCCATAGTTTTGTAAAATCAATAAAACTACAGAATTCTATAATAATAATTAATATATACGGCGCAGGTGGTGCAGGGCGCGAGCGTGTATTCTGCAGATATTTCGGTATACCAAACACAACATATTGTATTATTTAATAATACAATAATAATACATCGCTGTCGAAATATTATACGAAAAGGGAATTCGGGTTTTCGGCGTTCTCGAATATCGTTGGCGAAACCATTAATATTATATATATATATATATGTAATATTGTGGGTATTTTTACGCAAAACCGGACGTCCTATAGGTGTACACGCTCGTTGGCCCGCCCGACGGTATGCCGCAGAAGAGTTCAAATAATTACCTGTAATTAGTTTTCGATCAGTATAGGTATTATTATCTTCGGGTGCCTCGCGATAGTTAAAGGAAATAAGCGAGTATTCGTATAGTATTATGCGTCGTTTTATATGATATTATATTGTTTATTCGATATAAATCAAAAACTACGCGCATACAGTCGCGTGAAATTCACTGTTGGCTTCGATATATCCGCAAGGGCTGCTGTCATTAAACTGTATATAGACAGGAACTATTATGACACATTATTATATAATAATGTATAGCAGCTGTTACGTGGCCGTAACTTTAATAATATACATAATATAAAACGTCGACTGCCCTGCCGGTTACATCGTATACCTGTATGATGGCGAATACATATCGGTGACAGATAAATACGAGAGGATTTTGCAGATGTTAAATTTGACGAGACACGCGTATAGCTGATACTATCATACGGCGCGGAGTACGATTTAACGTATGGGTATATTAAAATGAAATGTACAGGGTGATCCATTTAACGTAAGACACTCATTATTTCAAAATGTATTTACATTCTTGGAAATATTTTTGTAACATAGTCGTTATAAAACACAATTTTTCAAAAAAAAAATATTTATTAACCTTTTTAGGTATATTTTAAGTATTTTACTTTTTTGAATTACAACATACAGTTTTAGTTTTATAATCCAAAGCAGAATATTTTTCCGAGTATTTTGATATATAAATATCGAATTTTTGACGAGCAATTTGTGAGTTATAAGTATTTAAAGCTTAGATGAGCAGTGTGGGGTGGTATGCGGGCACCCCGCCAAATGTTGGTCCGCTACACTCATCTAAACTTCAAATAGTTATAACTCATAAACTACTGGTCCAAAATTGATTTTAATGTATTAAAATAATCAGAAAAATATTCTGCTTTGGATTATAAGATTAAAACTGTATGTTGTAATTCAAAAAAGTAAAAAACTTAAAAAGTAATGAGGTTAAAAAATTATTTAAAAAAAATTGTGTTTTGTAACGACTTGATACCATGTAATAAAAATATTATCAAAAACGTAAATACTTTTTGAAATATTGAGTGTCTTACCCTTACGTTAGATGGATCACACTGTATAATTAATATAATATTTTACGCTTTACCAGATTATACGATATGCACGGAACACGTAATCGTTTTGCGGGCCAAGGATAATATTATTTGTATGAATTTTGTAAATTAATAAAAAAAAAATAGTTGGATGTCGTGGGACTCCGTTCCATAATAATATGGAACAAAATATTTTAGACGACACGAGTGTTTAGCCTCCTTGATATATAAATATGTATATGTAGTAAGTACCTATATAACAATAAAAATGTAAATATTGCAGTAATAGTGTCATAGGTACCTAGTAGGTACTACCTACTATCGTCTCGCGCTATTACGCATACAGTTTTAAATTATTTTACTAAAATTCTGTTTTCTTAACATTTATCTTTGTGTCTAATACAACTTGTTTGTTTTTCCTGACCGATTTCGCGCTGCCTATTTTGCGTGACAGTTGCCGCGGAAACCGAACATCTTGTTATAGTACCTAGGTTACCTAGCGAAAGACGAATAATATAATATTAAAGTTACCACAGCAACAAAATGCCAACCACCCACATGATCTGTATACAATTTTTTTCTTCGTAGGTCTTGTAAGGTTGGCCCTAGAAACCGATGATTAATATAATTATGTTACCATAACAAAGTCGTTGATAGGTACATTAATTAAAAATACATTCATATGATTAAATGGTTTTCTGTGCCGTGAAAACAGGTAGCTTCATTTTCAAATGAAAATTTTTTTTAATTCTATATTTTTTTTCCTATATCGGTGTTTGGAAATATTGCTATAATTTCTCTGAGCAAAAAAAAAGACCTATGTTATTTTTTCTGTTTTTATTACATTTTAAATATTATCTATTAAATACCTACACATTTCTTATTTCTCAAGTGGAATATTTTTTATATATATTCAACATCTGAAACTAATTTTATTTTTCCAAGACTACAATTTTCTTTGAAATCGGTATCGTATTAAATACAACGCGCAATAGTATTAAATTAAATTCTTAAAATATTGATCAAGGATTTTATTATAAAAACGACCTTTTCATAGATCCACTGCGGAATGCAACTTACCCTGTGACAGATGTACTCGTATATAATATAGTCGAACTTAAGATATTTGCGCAATGCCAGGTTGACACAACAATACCCTCTCACCTCCTACCAAGGCTACTACGCGGAAAAAGTATGTATAATAATCGTTTAAGTGATTACTTATTACTATTACTATGATGCCCATAAATATCCCAAGAGCTATTACACAGCCTTGTGATGTATGGCTCTATGTTATATATAATATATTATACATATTATCATTACTATGTATCTACGCTATAATTCATCTTTTCTTTTTCAAAGAGTTTAATAAATAATAATATTTCTTATTATAAATATAATAAAAACATATAATATATATATAATATAAGCGTGTGTGTTTAGATCATATCCATTAAATAATTATTATTATGACACTAGTTTTCTATACTATACTATACGCGAGTCATCATTTACTTATACTATGAGTCGAAAATAGAATAGGTACCTATAAAACCGTAGTAATCAAATTTAATCGTTCGATATTATTAAAATTCCATTGTACTAAAAAATATGAGTTTTTGGTTTTTACTATAAACTATTTTTTTGCACTAGGTTTATCGAAAAAATAAAATCCTAGCCTAGGTATTGATTATAGTATCGATAATAATTTCTGTAGTGTATGAATAAAATTGAGTTATATATGCACTAATTATTGGAATAATTACGGATGAGTGATGAAATTGGACTACGCTGGGGACTTGGAAATTAAAATGTAAATAATAATTATCATTACCATGTAAATAAGTAATAGGTGATGCATATTTTCACTATATAAATTCCTTATTATCCAAATGTTTGAACTTTTGCATATTCCCAGAATAAATAATTATTTTATGACGATACGTTATCAAGCACTTCAAAAACATTATAAATTATTTATTCATTAAAATAATAATATGAAACTTGGTGAAACGTTGAAAGCATTTCATCGCAAATGATTCTGAGCAGTGGCCGGATTACCTATACCTAATCTAAAATAGTTAACACTTGCGTTTGATTCGGAGCAATTGAATTGGCTTCCTAATTTTTTAGTAAGTAGTCGATATTTAAATCCTTAAACAGTTATAATTAAGTCGACACGACGTCTCTTTTAAACAATAAAGTTAAGGCTTCTTACATTAATTTTAATATTAGCTCGAACACTACAATATACTAGCTGTTCTGCCCGGTGTTGCCCGTGATAAAGATTAAAGAAAAAAAAGTCGAGTAGTTTTAAAGTCTATTAACCTCAAATAAACCAACATCAATTTTTATATATGTATAGTTATTATCAGTAACCAATGACAATTTGTAGTAACCAATAGCTGTCTGCAACCAATGGCGACCCGGCGTTGACCGTGCCAAAATGTGTTGTAAAAAAATCTATGCAATATTTCTACTAATCTCAATAGTATATTATAATATGTAACCAATGGAAATAGGTTAAAATATGTATTCAGTCAATAACAGAAATCCGATGGAGCACCACCAGACTACCACTTTGGGTGAATGACTTGTGACACATGCCGCACAAAACAGTGGCCATAGATGATATTGCTCATTTTATCTACATTCGTCCTGCAAAACATATCATGATTATCCTATTTTTTTTTATTTGTACCAAGTCAGAAATCAACCGATCACAAAAATATCGTGTTTGACAAATTTTATGATATTTTATGTACAGTTACTTACTTACCAACTATAGCATTTGTTTCGTAGAACAACGTGGTTTCTAGTTGATTGGACCTTATTATAATATTTTCAAGCTAGTCAATTTTGTTGTATTTCGTTCAAAGTAATTACAGTCGAGTCGCGATAACTCAAACCTTGATAACTCAAAAACCTTCATAACTCGAATTTTTATCTCACCCCTTGACGTGTTTTTAAGTTGTACTTGAGGTATATAACTCAACATTTTTTTATAGGTCGAAGTAATTTTTATTCTCCTCAATACTCGAATTATTGAGACTCGATTTTACATCATAACATTTTTTTATTTATTGATTGAGATGGATTACAATTTAATAAATAGGTACAACTTACATAATGTATAATACTTACGACACGTAGGTTGAATATGTGTATATAATTATTAAAATTAAAAAATAAGATTTTAACTTTTTAAACAATTATACAGTTTAATTATGCAATAAAATCAAATTATTAAAAAAAAAATGTATTTTATCAAGTCATTGTTTCATTGTTTTCAGCGTCAGCCGATATATACTCGGTGGCAATCGATTGGCAGAGAGAATCTGAGCGCCTCTTGACAAGCTTTTAAAGCAAACATAAGGTGCATAATGCGTATTGTAGGCAAAAGACATTAAAACCAGGAAAAAGCTCATATTGTTATTTTCAGTTTTGTACTTTTGTTGTAATTTCCTGTTTAAAATTTTAATTTTAAATAATTTCGAAACATAAAAAAAAATATTTGATAAGTATCAGTTATATAGGCACCTATCTAATACATTTACATTCAAATACATAAATAAAACAAAAGATAATTCAGTTGTTTCCAGATGTGTATGTTTGTTATATTGTTTTATTTTTATCTTTTTTTTTTTTTTAAAGTTTATTTACAATCTATATTTAATATAATACAATAAGTAAATTTGAGTGATAGAATTTTTGATATGAGTTCACATGATCAGAGAAAATATCCATTGATATTACTCTTCAGTTAATGCTAGGTAGAACGGAAAACATAATACATTAAGAGAAAAAAAAATAAAACTAGGTAATAATCAGAGTTCAAGTTTATAGACCGTTGTTAGACCTAAGGATAAGAGGTCTCTGGACCATTTTCTTTTTAATCTACGAGTTGTACCGGGTAGCTCGATAGTGGATAGATTGGCGATGAGGGGGTTTGGGTGATGATGTAGTTTTTTGTGAAAACGTTTATATAATTTTGAGGCTTGGTCAGAGATGGGTGATATGTTAAGGTCATTGTGGAGAGTTAAATTACTTACATACCAGGGGGCATTGGTTATTATTCCGAGGGATATTGATTGAAATGCTTGTAGATTTTTTAAGTTGGAATTTTTGGCAGCTCCCCAAAAATGGATTCCATAAGTAGCTATAGGATTGAGGAGTAGTTTATATATTAATATTTTTTTCTGAATTGGTAAGTTGGATTTTAATAGGGGACGCAGTTGATGTAATCTGTAATTTAATAATTTTCTTTTTGTTTTGATGTGAGTTGTCCATGTGAGACGTCTATCCAGCTGCATCCCTAGATATTTTACTGTTTGTTCAGACGGTATTTGTCTGTCATTGATGTAGATTGGGGGGCAGTCACGGGGGCATAAAGCAAAAGTTATGTGAGATGATTTGGATTCGTTTATTTTAATTCTCCACTTTAGAAACCACCCTTGGAGTTGGTTAAGGTGGGTTTGTAGTAGGAATGATGCGGTTTCAGGGTTTGTATCAGAGGCGATAATACCAGTATCATCGGCGAAGGTTCCAAAGGTAGTGTTATTGCTGTGTGGGATATCTGAGGTGTATATATTGTAGAGGGTTGGAGCAAGGATGCTTCCTTGGGGAACTCCAGCGTTAATTGTATAGTATTCAGAAAAAGCATCGTCGCATGAGACTCTGAAATGCCTATTGTATAAGAAGGATTGAATGATTAGGTAGTAAGGGGTTGGTTAGAATCTGAGTTTGTAGAGTGATCCGGGGTGCCAGACACGGTCAAATGCTTGAGCCACGTCAAGGAGTTTTATTTTTAAAGTTATTGTTATGCGTTTGGATTTATGAATAAGTATTATATTCAATAATGTTTTATATCGTATTTTTTATTTTTATTTTTCATTACTGAATAATTTAAGAAATACTTGTCTTGTAGCTCTTAAACATCAGCAAATATGCACTTAAAATTAATAACACGTATTTTTATATTGAATTTATTTTTTATTTTATTATTTTATTTATTTTAGAGAATATTTTGCTTGAACCTAACACTACATGTACACACTGACGCTGCTCATACGCCTCAACACTTTTATCTCTTGAAATACCATTTTCGTCACTCGATACAAAATTAATCGGTCACCGAGTATTTCTCTGTGCTGTTACTCTGCTATTTATATAGTTGTATACGAAACCTCTGACCTACTTACTATACACAATAATCTCCATATTCCTCTCTACCATTAATGTTTGATACATTTTTTTTTATCTACATAACCTATATGTACAAGTTTTTAAATCAACTTCCTTATTCTTATTGTAAGTAACAATTTATTATTTTACTGTACACAGGTAAATGGACAAAAGACTTGAAAAAATATACTTAAATATAAAATACTGTGGAAAATTCCAAATATCTACATAAATATCTCGAAAAGAGCCCAATTTTATCATGCATAGAAAATGCTAATATAATTTTTTGGCGGAAATATCATGTCCTTACGAGTTTTCCTTTATGAACTATAACAAAATAAATGTTGTCAAAAACTTTTGATGTATTAATTAATATTCTTGTTTTGATGATATTTCTCCCAATTATTTAGATTTCAAATACAACTGAAATAACTTAACTTGTAATTTATTCTACTAATACTGATATACCTACGCATTTTTTTTAAACCTTTCAAGTTTGAATTTTGATATAATTATTAAGTAAATAAGTAAATTTAACTTCGTTTATAATTAACTTTCAAATTTATTAATATTCGAATTAAATTTTATGCACTTATCTGTGATCAGTATATTCGACATATTATACGATATACATATTAAATATTCTAATAAATTACTATTCTTTGATATTAGCAGGCTCTAGGAATACATTTTTAAATTTAGAATTATTTAAATATTTCCAATATTGTTCACATCAGTCAAATTTGCAATATTTTATGTGATATACCAAGTTTATTAGAATATTTCTGGGTACATGCTTGTTTAAATCTTGTGATCAATAACATTCTGTATAGATCTGGTAAGGATCAGAAGCAGTGGTGTAATGTGTATGATATATTATTATTATTATGTATATCATTAGACGGGAGCTTTGAACGACTCTCTATTATCTTATGATCAATACCTCTTCAGTAGGCACCCCCATCTATAAAATATAAATTATTAACACTTTATAAAAAGTTGATTTTCACAGTTGAGGAATAAAAGGAATAGAATATTTTAAGTTTTGAATATATAAATATTAAAACTTTTAGAGGTATTTTTTAAGTACATATTTTTGTTATCGTAAAATGCACTTTTTATGTACGACACGTAGGTTTAGAGATTTTTGGTATCATTAAGATCCATCACTTCTCGTGTAAAAAATATAAAAACGTGATTGGCAAACAAAAATGTTCAACATTTTCAATATACACGAAAAAAGTGTAGGTATATACATTGTTGGTTAGAGTGCTAAATATTTATCTTTAGACGAGAGTTACATTTTAAGCAATTCTGTAGTTAAACGCGAAAATGTTAAGGCGATTGTCAGTTTTAATTATAAGACAAATTTAAATAACATCAAAATTTCGAATAAAAATAATTTTTACAAACATAATTAGCATTTATTAAAAAATAATTATGCTTTCGCAGTAAATAAAATAAAATTGCTGGTTTTGCGGGGTTAGTAAAAAAGCAATATATAATTAGTTTTATTTTGATGAGTTTTTCCCAAAACACTGTTTTTACAGTAGGTACTGATGTGTTAACCGTTTATTGTAACATTATATACATATAACGTGTATAGTAAGCACTCAATATTATTATGTTTCACGTACAATGCAAGACCAAGTGTTGAGTTGTAGGGGGAGTCACATTGCTGCGATGTGCCGTTTTTAAAGGGCGACGTATAGCGAGTGACTGAGCTTTACACTGAATAATAAAGGACGTCAAGTGTATCTTTAAGCTTTAAATAAAAGATGTTCACCTAGAAATTCTCAAACAAATTTAAATACATAATGTGTGTATTATTATAGTCACACGCTTCAAAAAAGTTGTTCCTATCATGGTTATCCGTTAACCAACCCCACAGTTCTTATATATTATGATATTACATTTTTCTCCAGTAAAGTTATTAAAAAGATTAAACTGTTCGTTTTGAAATAGCAATATTTGTCTAGAATCGACGAAATTCTAAATACCGCACAGTTGAATTGTATTTTATTTATTATTAATCGTATCGAAAATACCAGTTAAGTGTATTATGCGTTTTCGATTTTATTTTTTTATTAAGATCCTACCGGAATATTTTCGAGCTATTTTAGTGCCCAAAAAATGCTTTTGACAATACAATTACCGTCATCGTAAAATCATTATAGATTCTTTGCTCCGCTCAGGATCTAAAACCATCTAATCAGTCATGGCACGAACAACTTTCTAGGGAATGTACATCGTTTAATCTCCTCGGTGTGATCACGTCGTACGAAACCGCATTCAGCCAACAAACTGAAATACAAAGGTATTAATATGGATTACTGCACACTATAATAATATATAGTGACTACGATTCATTATATAATATGTATAAAGTATGTACATAATAATTAATAACTTACTATATGTACACAGTAAAGTTGTATGGAGAATGATATGGGGAAAATGCATTAAAAATAAAACCATATGCAGTGAAACCTCTAAATAACTGACACGCTCGGTCACTGAAATCATGTTCGATAATCGGAAGGTCCAGTTTGTAGAAAATTTATAGTTTGTTCCCAAAAAAACGTCTACTGTTATTGGAGGAGTCCGTTAAGGGAGGTTTCACTTTGCTATATTATAGATAGGTATGTATATGGTGTGTCTGTATCACATATATGATATATCATAGTCATAATCGGAGATCGGGTGAGAAGGCTTACGGGGACTCAGTAGTCAGTACCCCCAAAATAATTTATTTAAAATTAAAGTTCTCCCAAAAATTAGAAAATAAGTAATATCGTTACATTATTATTAGTAGATCTGATAGTACTATTGTCTATTAGTATTCCGTACTTATAAAAAAATATTTATATTATTTTTTATTAAAATATTTATTGAGCGTTTGCAATATTTTACAGGATATCCGCCTGCTACGATCATCGTCCTATTACTATATCATATATTATACGCACCTGTTTAGACATATAAATTGTAAGTATAAACATTAATACATAAATAATATTATTAACCACCACTCTTATTATGTATAGTGTTAAACGCTTACTTCTCTTGATATGTTTAATTAGTTTATTATTGATTATACATTTGCAATTATTAAACGGATGCAATCGCAGACAGTTGTCTGATGGATAGGTTATAGTACTGCTACTCACTTTGCTTTCCTCTGCACAATATTTTATCACTATGTGTAATATTGTATATTATAGCATTGTGTGTTTTTGATTGCAAAATTCTAAAATCACTATATCCATCAATTTCGACGATATAATTATTATTCGAAAGAAATAATTATTAATTATGAACGATAAATAAATTATTGTGTACTCGAATAATAAGAGTACCTTCTGTAGAAACAAATTACGTATTTTTCATTAATAAACGATATACCTATACTCGTAATAATTGTATATTAAACTCCATTAGTGTTGTTTTTAAATTTTAATTAACATTTAATTTATTATACCTAACAATTATATTTTACAGCGATAAAACACTATTTTGTATGTCTACAAAGTTGTGAAATATTGAAAAACATAGACTTTTAATACAATTTCTTAAAATAAATATACATCTGACATTGTAGATTCTAAGCGGAGCTTACAATGATGTGTGTGTGTGTTTTTTTAATTACTGATTAGTGATTGTGGTTTCTGGATGGTCAAAAGTAAAAGTGTTCGATGTTCGAGTGTTCGAGTATTCGAAGAGTTTGAAGGGATTGGACAAAAGTAGAGGATCTGGCAAAAAAACTTGTAAAATTCGCCAAAAATTGAATATTGATTTGCAAATTTTATAAAATTAATTTGCAAAATATTGACATGATTTTGGAATTGATCGGCCAAAGTACCCTCTACTTTTTCATAAAAAATTCTTTCAAAATTGACAATCGCTTAAGCTTGTTCTCAAAACACTTAACATTGATCATAAACATTCAACGCCTTAAACAAGTTGTGTCTTAGTTTATGCAATATTAAAATACAACAATTTAAAAAAAAACAGCTCTTCGTTCATTAATTATAATGCTCTTCTATGTGTCTCAGATTACACTCTCCATAGTGTTCTAAACACCATATCAAATAAGCAAATATGTTCTATAAACGTTTTCACATTACGCAGACCATTCCACTTGAGTAATCTTAGGAAACCTTCCTATACATAGACCATAGACGCTTCAAACAAAACTGGTCTCATCTAAGATCTAACAACAACGTATTTATAATTAAAAAGAATAAATAATAAAAAGAATAATAATTAACTGTACACAAGTGCGAATAGGTGGCTGTTTTTATTAAAATAATAATTAATGTGTTTTAATTATTATACAAAATAATTATTGTACCTGCAGATAATTTGAAAAAAAAACAAAAACATTTTGTTGAAATCTGATTTTACGTATCGAACACTTTTACTTTTTACCGTCCAGAAACCACCATCAATAATTATAAATAATTTAAAATATTGACATGTTTTTGGAATCGATCGTCCAAAGTCGGGGGGGGGGCAACTCCAAGGACATAGTAGACGACAACAATTTTTACTTTAAACTATACAAAAATTATATGCTTTGTACTTTTAAAACTTTTTCTATTTCTAAAACCTATGCCTTTCTATAAAAATGAACTTTTAATGTCCAAAAAAAAAAAATAATAATAATAAAATAACGACCCCTTTAATATTTATACTTAATACCGCAGGGCGTTGAATACGTATTAAATGTATATGTTTATTTTTTGAAGTCGTAAAAAAAGATATAAAAATATTCTATATTTTAAATGTTTATTGTTGAGTTGTAAAAAAAAGTATATATATATATGCATCAACACAAAAATTTAAACAATCATCGTACCTACCTAATTCAAATACAAAAAATACTAAAAATATATTGTTTTAAATTTGGTCGTTCTGTAAGTAGGCACCTAAATAAATTCAATATTTTATTCTAAAGAATTTATAGGTTGTAACAATTTAACTACGTATCAAACACAATAGGATGCATACAAAAATCTTTAAATTAAAATTTTATGTAAACAGATATTAGATTTTTATACGATATCTTAATGAAATCACAGAAATACCTGAAATATTTCTAGTACCGTAAGTATGATAATAACTAACATATTAAAATAACTAACAAATAATAATTAATAAAACGGTTGTTTCAGTAATCAGTAGTAACCTAAATAATATATTTTTAATTCGTACGATGAAAATACATTTCTGTCATTTGATATTGAGTTGTTAGATTGTGAATGATAGATCATTCAACCGTCGTAACCTATATTAGAATAATATTTCAAACTTTTGTAGTAATTGTTAAATGCGCCATATTATAATGTAAAATCGACTCAATAATTATTGCATACGTTTGTTGCGTGCTTCCAACCTCGTAGATCCGTATTGTTATTTGTATGATAGTATTGAATATTGTATACTCAAAACGGATTTATCTCTTTTCTCCGAATCTTGAGTCATAAAATTATTACTAATTACGATAAAAGTCAAAAACATTTAACATATTAATTATTTTCACGTATTTAAAAACGCAATAATTTATGTTATGACTTATGAGTGGTTGTCTTTTATAGGTCTATGGTTGTACATGACGAAAGCTTCACAATTTAAAATACGCCACACGCTGTACGTAGGTACCTAATGACTACACAACTATAAGACACAATTTTTTATCAAATTTCTATACGTTAATTATCCAGCGGTACCTATCATAAATTCTAATATTACGACTAAAACTATTACGATGAGTCAACAATTGAACAATATTTCCATACCAGACGAAATTCCGTTTAATTTAATAATTCACAATAATTACAGTTAAATACTTAATCATATTTCTTATTGGTGGAAATGGTTTGATATTTTTATTTTTGAGTGGTTTATTATTTTTTTTATCAAGCTGACGAGAGTTTCCAAACAATTGACATTTATGCTGTTGAGAGTCATCGATTGTATTATATACATAAGCTCGTACATAAAATAATCACTATGCTTCATTTGATTCATTGCATTATAATATTAAAATATACCTACTAAACAGACTTGGTGGGTATTTTTGTTTTAATAATAATAATTAAAACTATACAGACAGCATACAGCTTGTTGTGATATAATAGGTTAAACTACCTTTACTATTCGAGGTCAACCATGAAATTTCAAACATTCAATGTCATGCACATTAGGACTGTTACAATAAGAGGTAATACATATTCAATATCTACATAATAAGTAGACTAATTTTGTTATATAAGAAAAAACTGATACTTAAAACATTATTGCTACATTTTAAGAATAGTCAGTGTGTAACAATTATTAAAATAAAATATTTTCTTTTTACATCAATATATTATTTTACTTTTTATTCGGGGGTTAATAATTGTTTACATTATAATAAACTATTGACGTGTACATAAAATGTTCATTTATCGACAATTTACACTGACCCAACCGAATAAATCAATATGATTAGGTAGGTACCTAAACATATATCTTATATATTATTCAATCATTTTGTGACAAAAAATTGACATAGTTTGAGAATCCAATCGATATGACGTGTTGAACGTTGATGTGCCTTATAGTGCCTTTATACGTTATGCATATTATATAGGTATTTCCATAATACCATAGTAGGTATACAAAGGTATACAAAGGTTCAAAATCTCGTTTGAACGTATATTTATGTGGTGTAAATGATAGTATTTACCTTACTTATGCGCATGCTATATTAAATATATATATGTATAGACTGAGGGGGAGTGAGGGGTGAAAGAGGGGTGAAAGAGGAAGAGTGGCGAGGGGGTGGAGAGAGGGATGGATAGACTGAGGAGTCTGTAATCCTCTTTTGTCACAAAGTTTCGTCGTCGTCGCATTAGTTATACGACCGGTCGCTCGGGCGAGTTTGTATATAATATACAATATGACTATAACGTAATTGTATGAACATATTATCATATATTATTATATTTAAATACAATAATATGATATTAAACACCTATACGTTGTATTGTACGGCGCGCTTCTCGGCCGGATACCACGTTACCGGATACCGCGTTGGGGGTTCTTATATTAGGCGGTGGCGACGAAACTATCGTTAAAAAAACCGGACACTATATACACTGCAGAGGACGTGTTACCGGACGTTGGATATTCGTTTCGAATTATTTCGATATTCGTTTGCGGCGCAGGGTTTAAGCTATGCGTGTTATCGTATATTATGAATTCCTGCAAATCGATGGAGTTCCTTAAACGGAGTGCGGTCGCAATTTTTCAGTAGTTTTTCCAAACACTTAGGTCAAGGCAGTAGAGCGATACCTACGCCGAGGACATTTAAAAAAAAAAAAAACCATTCCCTATACCTAAAGCACACGGGAGCTTTTTTACGGTCACGTCTGCGGAGTAGAAAATGAAAACATCTCCGTAGACTAGGAAATCGAAATCTGCATTCAATCACGCTATTGCCCCTCCCACGTGCGCTCCACCTGCCAAACACTCCGAACGCACATATACTATACTAAACCATGTCGTTCATCATTGGAGTCAATAAAAAGGAGATTTGGAGACAACCCAAAGTATGTAAAAAAAAAAAATAAAAGTGATTAATGCAATATTATATTAATATAGATGAAGAGGGCGTGGAAAAGTCATCGTGCAAAAAGAAAAAAATATATTTTAATGTAAATATACGTATAATTATTAATTATATAATATGGTGAATATACTAATATAGTCTGCGGCAGTCTGTCTACCGACGATAATTCATAAGTTTACCATAAAATATAAAAAGACACAGACTTGGCGAATTTGCACGTCATATAGCGTTTAAGTTCATGTCGTTACGTACGAGAATTATTTTAACATAATAACGCGCGTTCGTTTAGCGATTTGTCGTAATTTTGTGTAAACATTCGTATACATCTCTTGTAGGTAATTAACATTATTAAATTGTATACAAACTATACGAAAGAAATTATTGTTCAAATCCTATCGCGCATCCGGCCGAATCCTTCGGCATTTGAAACACTATACGCGAGCCTATATCTACTCCTCCTAACCTGCATCGCGAAACACCCCTCAGCCGCAGTGCATATTATATTATTATTATTATTATTATTATTTACCTCCATCGTCGCGCCTATAGGACGGTCGCATAAAAAATGACCCACAGGCCGTGTCGTTGTAATATCGTTATGAAAAAATAATAATCGCCGTCACCGTCGCGCGTCGTCGTGATAATAATATTATTATCGTTATTATTATTTATTTTTTTCCCGTTGTTATTGTTTTTCCACTTGTTTGTGCGCGCCGCGACACACATACCGCGCGGCTCTCTCGGGGCGGCCACCGCGTGCGCGCTCTGCGGGTCGGAGCGGAGGGGACTCCCCCCGGGCCGACCGCGTGGAAACGCACACGCGAGAGCGGACGACGACGACGACGGGCGCGCGCGCGCGCACACACACACACACACGCTCGCACACACATTCAAGCCGCATTATACGTTGCGCCAGCTCGCCGTCGCGACGTTTCGCGAATACCATCTCTCGAAGTCCCTCACTCACTCGTGTCGCGCGAGTCCGATGGTCGTACGATCGCCCGCAGCCTACGACGATCATATTGTTTTCGAACCCAGTCGCACAACACCGGCAGCTCTTTCCACTCGTCGATTTATTTGATTTTAATTTTTTTTTTTTTTTATCACTGTCGATTCTCCCGTTTCCAGCGAAGCTCTCTCTCTCTCTCTCTCTCAAATCGTACGATCGAACGATTCGGTTTCCGTCAACCGACATCGATCGGACTCGATTGGAATCATCGCACGCTGGAACTGCGGTCGACCTACTCGCGAGCACCGCACACACGCGCTCGTTCTAATATCATCGAATAAACGAGTCGGACGTTTTCGATCTTATATCGATTATCATCGAGTTCGGGACGAAATCTGTTGGTTTTTTTTTTTTTTTTTTTTTTAATTTTTCGTCTCCATTTGCCGTGAAAAGTTCGTGCGCTTCCGCGAGTTTTTCCGCTGCCGGCCCTCGATCGACGTTTGAAAATGCGTCCAACGTCCGCAAGGACTGGCAATTTTAAGGTAAGTCGACCGCCACGTTCAAAAATAATAATTTAATTCGATTTAGCACACCGAAAAAGCTCAGGCTGCTTCTTTGATTTTATCCTTGACGACGTGTCAATTGTAAGGCCGTCTACCTACGTTATGTACAAATTGATTTTGAAATAAAATTCTTATACCTAGCTGTTAATTTCGACCGCATTTCTCTGTCACAATATGATTTATACCGTACATATTGCATTGGCGGGTACCTATGCAATTTATACTCTGTCGTATTTATTACCGTTCGGGGTATTGATAAATACACATTCTAGAACAATGAAATAAAAGGTTTGAGTTTATATATTATTATTATTATAAATGGCCTCTCCAAACACAATTCAACAAATAAAATATGTATAATATGTACCTACTACCTAACCTACCTCTATACATTTATTGATTTAAAATTATACCAAAAAAATTAAATTCCTGGTATATGGGTTGATATAGTTAAACATTTTTTTCCATCTACATACTTGAACAAAAAATATGATTTCTGTCCAAAATTTGAAATCTCACCAGTTACAGCTCTGTTGACTTAATTACGACTAAAAAAATAGAGAAAGAAAATGGAATATAAAATTCTTTGAATCACTGAATCGCTTAATTGTTTACATTACTATGCTTACTTTAAAAAAATCCACAAACTCCCAATTAATTTTTAATAGTAACGAGAAAAACTTTTTTTTAAAACAATAGTTAATATTGTTTATAAAATAAATAATATATCCATTATAAACAGAGTGTTTTCATTCACTACAATAAAGTTTAAATCATTAATTATATAGTTCTTAATGAATATTTAAAAGCACTTATTTTAAGTATACAATGTTACTTTTGATCATTTTGTTATCAGTTGAAACATAATATAGTTTCATAAAACCTTTAGCAAACAAAGAAAATTTAAATTCATATTCATGTAAATAATAATAAAAATGTATTTGTACTGCTAAAATATAAACAAAAAATATGAATTATTTTTAAATTAAATTTAGCAAACGTATAGAAAAATAAATAAATTGTACTTGGTCAAAAAAAACTCATTGAGTGTAGTCAACCGGAATACTGTTTATCTAATCAATCATTATAACTTAGTACCTATAATATAATATAGTCTAGATGTTTAATCTGCTTATTGCATAAATGTGGTCCTAAATGTATTTATTATATACCATATAAAGTGTACCTAAAACGATATGAATAAAAATACACCATTGTACAACCAATACTTTACTCTGATCGAAATCGAAAATAAATAAAACGTAGTTTTATAGTCTTTGAAATATTTAATTTTTTTTATCTCATTTTTATTGAATGTAAAAAAATAAAACATAATATATTTGAGATAAATTAAAAGTGCGGGTACAAACAGCTCATTTTCTTAGAACCAAAAACTGGTTTTCAATCATAAATGTATATTACTACATAAAAATATAATTCAAATATACCTATTTATTTTGATGAATCAGCTGTTATATGTACATTATTTGTCATGTATAATGTTATTAATCAAATATGTTTTTGATAATTACGATCATTACATTTAATTTTTAAATATTATCAATACATTACACTTTTTATCAGTAGTTAAATTGTATTTTTTTCTTATGTAAAAAATATTTATCCGTTGTTCTATATGTGTATAAATAATAGCGATAAAAATTATATTGATCTGATAAAGTATTCTTGTAGGGTAATCTAATTTCGTTGTGAAGCTGTTTATTTAGCATGAACCACTTTCAGTGCTATTCTCAAGAATTTATTTTGGCAAGTTTGTAATTTGTAATTTTTGTTTGGAATGCTGCAGCCCATTCTGGGCTTGCGTAGCTTATAGGAGTGGTTTTATTATTATCGTGGTAGTAGAGTATATTTCATCTGCAGTGTTGAGTTGTGATTTAACAAAAGGTATAGGATTATCACCCTTGTGTATCCTTAGTCATATTTTTTGATGATGTAGATTTTTCAGGTTAATTTTTCGTCTAGGTGTACCCCTTTAAATAGGTGTAACTGTTTAAAAAAAATAGTTAATTGTGTATTTAAAAAATAATTAACTAATAAATCACATCTTCCTGTTCAATGTGTATTTGGATTAGGTGAATTTATATTACTTAGCCGTATTTATTTTCATATTGTTTTACCCGAAACAACAATTTGTTTAAATTGTTTTGTGGAAAATGAGCGTAGATTTGCTTTTCATCTTCTTCAAAAGGAGACAGAGGTGTATATGTAAATTTGTATTCTCTATAAAATCTCTAATTATCATGGACCATTGCGTTGTCCCCTTGAGATTCTTATGTTACTTTCAACAAGTCGTTTTTGAGAACAATGGTGTCAAATATACTCACAACGGTTCAAAAACAGAAAAATGAAAACTACCTTCCAAGCTCGTGCATTTCCAAAGCACTGCTCAAATTTTAGTATGATAATTTGATACGAGATATAATATGTATTCTGCCGAATGACTAAAATGACTCTTGAATATTATAATCCGTGCATAATGTACTTACACATATACCCATCGTAAGTAATAATAATATAAGCTTTCACATGAGCAAATGGCAAAAATTTAGGATAAAAACAACTAAGAAGAATTAAATTATTTTTACATTTTTATTAGAGATGAATAAATCAATAATAAATATTTACTCAGTTTTATTTATGTAATACAACATTAACGTTAAAAGAAACTCCAAAAACAAATAAGAGTTAGAACATTGAAAATAATGTAGATTTTTCCATTAGGTAAAAGCATAATTTGAGTGTATTCTGTGGGGAGTAAAAAGGGTTTTATCTTTAAAGATTTTTTCAGTGAAGCAAAAATACCTTTCTTCCCAATACACTTATAATAAAAATACACAAAGTTGTAGTGCCGTTGTCTATAATAATTAAGATAATATATAATTTTTTTAATTTATATAAGTATTTGAGTATATACTTGTTATAGTTATAAATTTAAAATAAACCTGTTGGCTTTTACTTAATGTTTATGTATTAAACTATTCTATAAATAAAAGAATTAAAAAAAAAACTCTGTGTGTGTGTGTACGTATGGGGACGAAATCAATACATCTTTTGAATTTGGAAAGTTATATTGTCAAACGTTCAAACGTATGTGAATAATTTTTCTTTCCGTCTAATTTCTTTATCTCTCCGTCCAACTGTTTTTATTACGTTATACGTGTATATTAATGACGATAATAATTAATAACAACAGTTATAATATGCATTGGTCGATAATTAACTCGTAATTCAATTAAAACATTAAAACTAATTATTTTATTTATTGTTCGCAAGCGGTTTTATTAAATTAATTGACGACCGAATGGCGGCGGCACGTACGAATTATGTTTTTCTTAACACTGCTTCAACATTTCATTGACATCTGACTATCTGAGCATGTAGCGTACACAAAAAAAACTAGTTTGGAATTAATGAACAAAAAAACAGTCGATAATACGTCGTCCAAAATGTACGGACCGGATTTTGTCGTACGCGTCGTTAATTATAATATTGTTTGCATACTACACTCAAATAATATCGTTATTATATAATTATATGTATTATTATTATTACGTCTGGCAGCAGTCGGATGTATAATAATATGGGTTGTGCGATTAAAAAATAATTATTGAACACGACGATGCACGATGTACATAATAATAATAACAATAATGATAATATACGAAACAGTGCTTACCGCCGAGCCAGCCGGCGAGGTGTCTTTGCAGGACTCTCTGTGCTATAGTGAGGGGCTGGAAAGGGGGATTGTAGTGCCCTTATAGAAGGGGGGATGTGGGGGTCAGATCGCTCCCCACATAGGCCTTTTTTCATTATTTCAGGTACCTATTTAGTCCCACCTATAATAGGCTTTCTTCCGCGATAATTTGTTTGCAACCGATCCTCGCCCCCCCCCCCCTCATCCACCCCCGCCATACAAAAGTTATGGCACTGCTGCTAATACATCATTCATAATGATATTATTACACGTACGAGCGACTGATACACAACGACGACACTCACAAGTTTTTTACGACGTGCGTGTCGAGCTCGTTTGGCGTCTATTTTGTCCCTTTTGTTTGCCCTCTGCAACAAGGAGGACGTTTCGTTAGCACACACACACGCCCCGAAGATCGGATGCGCTGCAGGTATTTCGCGAAACGGAGACACGCGAATTTCGAAAACTTGATATCTCCCGCGAGCAAACGTGACGGACGTATAGTTTTACTCGGGATCTTTTGTTTTCACATATATATGTATATCCGCCACACGAGTCGTTGTCATGGTATAGGTATCTGTCGTGAAGCTCTCTTTTAGGTATCTACCTGTGTATGTGTACCATTGTTGTTATATTTCGTCAAATTTGTGCAGCGGTTCCGTGTACAGTAGGTACTTTGGCGAACGACTAAACGAGAGAAATGAAAACTTTGAAAAAATAATAAAAAATAATAATAACGCATTCGTTTTCCACACACGGGTGAATAAATATTTACCAGTAGGTTGAGTACAATAACAGCGGAGCAGTTTAGATGACTTTGAAAAAAAAACGCACACAGTTTAATTTTTTGATCACGTTTTAGTGTGCAGTTAAAAGCGAGGGGTCGAACAGTATGTAAAATAATCGAAATATATTTCGGTGAATATTTTTGAGCTTTTCTGAGTGGTGATATTAATATACACCCATCTGAGATGAAATACAAAATTTGAAATTACAAATTATAAACACATATAGATAGTAAATAATACGTTTTTAAATGTAGTAAATAACATTATGATGATATATAATTTGTATTATGTAATCATGTCCAATACTATCTGTATAGTACATAATTATGAACTGTATAATTGTCATAATAATAATAATATGTTTCTAGAAGTGTCTTCTAATAGCTTACTTGATTTTTATTGAGAAATGTATATATTTACTTTTAATTGGACTCGATTCATATTCATAATTATGATTTTTAAAGATATAATAATCGTACTGATAACATTTTCCAGTTTAAATAAAATGACTAAGTCTAATTAATTGCCAAGTGTGGTATAATATTATTGATTTTCACTTAAAGTTTCACTTTTATTATTTATTACTAGACCTGCATGCAAACCTTCCAAACATCGAACCACGGATGTCTAATATTATAATATTACATAAAAAAAAAACAATAATTAATAACAATTAACTAATTACAATCTAATTATCTTTTGTATATTATACAATTTACGGTTACTTTGCACTAAACGATTAAGTTTGAACGTCATTTCAAACTAAAGATTTTCATTTTGGTTTTGACTCGATCTATTGTTTTAATTTAATGTAACATAATATTGAGAACAATTGTTTTTTTAAACAATTAAATGTCCACTTGTCACGGGTAAATCTTTATTAACTTTCCCCTTAGTGTTTGATAGATCATGTCTCTTAGTATTGGAATAATAATTAAGTCGTTGGCTAATTATTTATTATATATTTCAAGGTCCTTTATGTAGGATTCTTTGATTAACTATATATTGATAATTAGGTACCAAGAGTTTGCTTGGGCGTATTAGTACCTACCCATATTGCATGCGTTATATTTTAAGTTGAGTTTAGATTGACAAGGCTTGTCATAAGTCCACCAAGTTAAAAAACTATGAATAGATGAAAAATCGTGTTAAATGTCTATTATATAGGTACTACATACTAAACAACAAGTTAAATAATAATCATCACTCAATATATTTTCTCTTTTTGTTTCAAAAGTTTTTAGTAGACACGTAACAAATTTCAACATTCAAATTAAAAAACTGACGAGGAAAAAAAACAAATGGATTTCGAAAAGCTAAGCGCACTTTATTACTATAAGTCTGATTTGAAAACAATGTTATGTATGTTCAGTATCTATCGTATTAGTTAGTATATATTGTGACGTAACAATTTTACACTTTCATATAATATAATAACATAGATTAATATTTATCGAGAACAAACGTAAACACGCGTATTGAAATATTATAAAGAATTAAGTCTTAGGTAAATAATTTCGTTTAATCATATTATATCAAGGAGATTGCTATTTTTTTACGACAAAACGTATTTTTGCCATTTCTGAAAATATGAGATATTGCAGTGCTCTTTTATGACTATTGTTAACTGCAGTGTAACGAATAATTATTGTATTTTAGTTTTTATCAATTCAATTAGGTACAACGCTTAACATCTAACGTTTCAGTATAATATAATATAGTGAAACAAACGAGTTAATGTTCTATGGCTGCGTTTAAATACTATATAGCCAGAAGATGAATTCAAAAATGAAGACCACTTTTTAAGATATTCAAAAATTTAAAATTAATTTTAGTACCTAATCCAATAATAGCAACATCGCAGTAATTAAAAAAAAAAAAAACGAGAGTGAATAAGCAGCGATTTGGCATTTGACATTTTTAATTGAAAAAATAAATGTTACCGTGACTCAATTAACTGCGAGTATACGTATATATGTTTATGTATGATAATAATAATAATATCTAGGTTTATCTAAAAAAATATAATAGATAATATGAAATCATTAGCTAATTATTTATTGTTTAGTAAGTTTATTAATGTATAATAATATTATCCTTTTTTTATTACAAACAAATACATTATGTAGATACATAATATGTTTACATGTTGCTATCTTAATGTGTTTCGTATAACACTTAAAAACAAAAAATATATTACTATTCCTATGAAGCACTAACACGGGTAAGTTCATATCGATTTAGAACAATACTTTTCAAACAGAATATCTGCAGCATCCGCATTCTTCGAAAAACCGAATATTCTTATTTCTTGTCGTATTAAATCGTGTTGTATGTATAGACGATTCAAAAATATGAATAGGTACATTTTAATTTATTGTTTTTAATTTCCATCAAAGTGTGGATACGAAATCATCTTTCTATGTTCGTAGCAAACGTGTGATAATTGTTTAAATTATTGTTCGTCCTGCCCGTCATAAATCAATATTATACCTACTGAAATGCTATTCGCATCGATGCACAAACATCATGTAAACATTTATAATAATCATTTTATTAACCCATAAATTATTTTACACGGTGTAGGTATATATATATTATGTCCAAACGTATACAAAACGAATTAAATATAAGAAGAAGGATCTTGTACGTGGAAATATTTCTGAACAATTGTGGTTTTTGCAGGTGTTCGGTTTTTTTTTTCACCGACAAGAATTCGTTAATTTTTCATCCCAATTACTCTGACACACGTCTATAACAGAAGTTAAACAAAATAACAAAAAACAATATGGGTACACACTACACGCAGTAACAGTGTTGTTTGAATGATATTGAATTGATATCCATGTGACATTCACGTTTTTTTTTTACATTCCAATTAGGTCTAGGTTTTCGATACAATAACTTCCTACTTGACCACTATAGGTATACATGTGTATTATTTAGGAATACGTGTTATAAAAACTGGTCGGAAATATAATAAAAAAAATAATACTCTTCGACACGTGATATTGAATAGCCATCATAACTGTAGTTAATAATTAATAAGATTAAAATACAATTTTTACTGTATATGTAGGTACACGAGGTACATAATATATGAATTAGTTACTAGGTATACGAACGCGGTTATGAAATGTCAGTGTGAAAAATTGTGGAATTATATCACAAACTTTATCATAGTATTCCAATTAATTATAATAATGATTTAAATATATGAATATTTAATACCTATTATTACTTAAGCTTATATCTATATATTTAAACGTAAATAGTTTAACCGTTGTTCAATATAAAACGACTCCCAATCGATCGATGTCCTTAAATTCAGAAAAATTGATTATAATCTATTATAATGTTCGAACTTTGTTTAGTCGGTAGTAGCTCTAAAATTCATAAAAAGTATCAAGTTTATTATCTAAAACACGAAATTATGTGGACAAGATATCCCTGGATGATCAATGTTTTATAATTGCCTTTAACAATTTAACATAATTATTAATAATATAGAAACTCCTTAGTCCGACGACTCCGACCCGTCAACAACATAAAACCAAGCCATGAATGATTTAAAGCTCTTCATATAATATTCAAAACCCATTTTATTATGCGATATTCCCTTATTTTATTATTATGTACAATTGCCATTTCTTTAAAAGTTTAAACCATTTTTAATAAGGTCGTTAAAGCTGACAATCATAATTACAATTTTTGAAGTATAATAACAGAAATAATGATGTGGATGAACGAACCCGAGTTTAAATTGTATTTTATAAAATAAAATTCAACCTCAGAGTCGAAATTAGAATCAGAAATTTAGCCAACGAAACATAACATAACAAAATGGAAACATATTTAATTATTCTAAGAAACGAATGGATGACGAAACTGACTGTACACTGACAGTAATTTGACTATTTTATTGGAGTTATTAGCTTGAATAATATTGTAGAGACGTAATAGGTACATTGTAGTTCGCGATTTTTTAATGCATTGCATTGTTTTTCACATTTTCACTGTATTATAGAAATATAATCTGAATCTAATATTTATCTCAGTTGACTAACTGTATAACTATTTTAAAGAGTCTGCGCATTAAAAACGTTGAAGTATTAATAGAACGAAATATGGATCATCATTGCTAATGATCTTCCAATCACTCTCCTGAATATCAAATGATAATTAATATGATTTCCTGTGCAAATTAAATATTCATAACATTTGATATGCTTATCAAACCGTTATATATTTTTTTCAGTTACCTAAACAATTAAAATGTGTTTATTATTGTTTGAGAAATATTTTTTTTAATTAAATTAAAATATCAAACACTAATTTCGCTTTTCAATGATAAATGTACACATAAATATAACGTTTGATCGATGAAAACTGATGAATGAAATATTTAAGTTTTCAAAATAATATATATATCTATATAGATTTCGAATCGGGTTGTTCGACAAAAAATTAGAATTAAAATTGAATACTGTCTATATTAATATTAAAATAAAATAATCAATATAGGAACACTAGCAAATGTTGTTCGTTATGATACATTGATATGTGTTATAAATACTGCGAAGTACACCTGCTTCCTTAGTTTAGATTTAACAGACGTCATTAGAACTTACTATTCTTGTAAAAATAATATACGCATTACAAAAAATCGTGCCAAAACTATTATAAACAATTTAGATAATTATAATATTTTTCTTTCGTTTATTATAATCTCACTGAATTTCGTATCGCAAATTAGACATATGATTTCAATCTACATAATATTATTAGCAATAGAAATAGTAAACGTACGTTAGTAAGACGTAGTGAGCCAAAAACAATTTTCAAAACATAAAATTAATTAATTGTTATCGCAGCTTTATAAATAAATGCATATAACGAAGAACCAGAAGAAGCTATCATACAAACCGTAATGATTTGCATCATTACATTTTTATTTCTAATTCCTAATTTAATTTTAGCGAATTCTGAATAACTTATGTCGTCAAAAAAGTATAAAAACATATAAACAATGGACGTGCATTGTAATTGCTTATACATCAATGTACACGATATTACAATTCGACTTTCGACGGCTATTATCATAAAAAGAAGAAATGTAATAAATCATATTTTGTTAATGAGCATTAGTCATTACTCGTTGCCTATAATATAATAATAATAATATATTTACCAAATCAAATTCAATATACCTATCTACATTATTCGAATAAGTATTGATCACAACTTTGAAATATTCAATTCACCTTATACAAATCTATTTAAATATTAAACGATTTAACTCTAGTTTCGTTGCCTGTATACAATTCTGATTAACATTAGCGAACTTTAAACATTTGAGTTGTAACATTTCTAAACATAGGTACCTATATATATATATATTATAATATTATTTGCACCGACAAGCACCTGATAGATACGTGTGGTTTTTATACATATATGTTATTGGAAAACAAAAATGGTTTGACGAAACAATGCAATGCGTTCACTAAAAACATTTCCTCATTTTTGTTATCCACAGTCAAACAATAAATAGAAAAAATTCACTTTATTCAGGAAGGTATACAGCTCCTCGTGAAATTATATTTACTTATACAGTTATACAGCCTTTGTTGTGCTGGAACAAGTACACAGCTCAACCCGTATTGTATATACGTACATATCAATATCAAACCAATGCGGGTTTTGCAATGTCATTTTTTTTTTTTTTTTATGGGATTTTGAATTTACCTTGAACTTTGCGGAACTTTTGCTGCACCAACGAGATTTGTATTTAACAATACCCAAACATCCTACCCAAATCGTAAAAACGTTGTCCGCGAATCAAACATTTTTTCTCAAAAATCTCCAATCCTATTTTTCCACACAAAACCGCGTCATTGGAAGCATTAAAATAGTCTCATGATTCGTAAGTATTGACCATGGGTTCTAATAATAATTTTTTTTTTTAAGACAGTGTTATAAATCATGGTTTTCTTGCCACGGTGTATCTTTTTGCGAGACGCCAATAGTCGTTATTTCTGTCATCGCTAATATATAGTTTGAACCATAGGCATATATTAACATATTAACCTACATAGATAGACATAAATCTGTATCATTATATCATGTTTTATAATTGTAAATATTTTATCAAATATTCAAAATCAAACGTTTACGAAAAAGTTTACATTTATTTTACCTACTTATAGATGATAGATTCATAATAATAATAATAAAATAGTTTACTAAATAGCTTATTGTATTTAATACAACCTGACAAACCCGAGCGTCAAACCTGTACAAAAATCAACAACTTATATGTAATGAAAGATATGAATGCAAATTATCTTCACTTTAATTAATCAATTAATGGAGTAGATCTTCTTTTTTATTATTATCATTTTCAAATTAAAAATGATAAATATAAAAATAAAATGCACAACCTTAATAATATGTATTATTATTGGTAACGATTGCGCATTAAAGTAATTAACTAACCTAACATGCAATTTACATCATTATAAGTTTAAGCTTGTTTGTAAGTACCTAAATGCTCTTGAATATATATATATATATATATATATATATAATTATATATATTATAAAACGAATCAAATACCAATGAATGTATTCAACAACATAATAATAACCCACAAAACAATGATCAATCGAATTAAATCGACGTTTATTAAATTATAAACAATTAATTACCTGTAGTGGTATTTATTTATCAATTAATATCTGTGTACTTTGTATTTACCAATAAATGTTTTACTGACATTAAATTAAGTCGAAGTTAAACGAATATAAATTATGTTTAATTATTAATCTAAACGAATGAATTATAGAATTATAAATATTTGTCCGTAGGTGTTGAAAGTTGAAACTGCTAAATACAATAGTGGAGAACAAATTTATGTTTATACCTATATATTTGCGATAACATCGATCTCTTAAAATATGACGTCTAACGAGTACTTTAAAAGAGTATACCCATACGCATAATTAATAATAAGGGCAATTTGTTTCATGGGGATATTTATTGACGGAATTACTTATACGATTATGAATATTATGGTTTATACCATAATTATGCCCCTTCTCGTAATCCACCATCCTCTCTCCCGTGTTTCCTGTTTTACACTCTTTCCGCCTTGCAAACCCTCAATTCGAGTTTTTTTTTTAAATTTAAATTTAAATCTATTATACATTTTTAGTTTTATGCTCTCGCCCGTTACAAAAAAAAAAAAAAAACGATAGGTATACATTATAGATAATGTAATAGCTACAATAATGAACGATTAAAATTAAAAACCACAGTCCTTGAAGTCACTGAAGGTGTATAATATATATTATAATATTATTATCATATAAGCCTGAGCGTATCTGCTAACCCATATTCCCCGCAATCTGTCTGTGAATTGAAAGTTGATTTTGGCAACTATCCCGTTTTTAAAATTAGTCCTTGAATAGAGCGGAAGTCTCGGTTAATTTATTTATCTCGTCTAAGTTTAATAGTCATGTGTTTTTTTTTTTTTTTTGGAGGTCTGGTACCAATGGTTTTATTACAATTTGGCTAGTTATACTCGTGATTATCTTATCCAGATTTTAAAATTTACTAACTATTTGATAAGAAGCTAACACTTAATCGTAAAAATGAATGGTACAAAATAATTTATAAAGATTGATTTTGAGTACAAATTTATAATCCCAAATATTATAATAAAGGTACCTCCTACCTAAACACATTATACGCGTAATGTAAGAAAATATATTGAATAATATAGCACTTAGAAGTTATAATATAAAATTCTCACGATTCTGTATTTTGGTGTGATCGGGGTTTTTAAATAGAAACCTGCTATAAAGGTTATTAAACACCAATAATATTTAATTTTGATTAATAACTCCGTGTTTCTGTGAGTATTTGTAATTATTGACAAAATTACTAAACGTTTGCAATGACTTAAGTTATAAGTAGTTTTTATTAGAAAAAGATTTCTGGCTTAGAATTGTCAAATAGACACATTTCATTTAAACTTAACTCCGACATATTTTAGAACAATGTACCTATGGATAAACTATTTAAAAAAATCCATTAATTAATATATTTACAAGTTCCAACCGGATTTAAAATTAAAAAAAGATTTATGTTTATCATTAGATTTATGACAAACAATTAGTTGATTAATATATTTTAATAAAAAAAAAAGACATTCGTACTCAAGAAAACGTTAACAGTTTTGTCTTAATAACTAATGTGTAAATGTTACAATTCCTTAAGAAAAAAAATACATTATTCAAATTTTTTCATTATTTAGACTGTTAACATTTCAAATTAAATCCAATACATGTCACTATCAATCATTTTGCGTTAAACAAAGTGTTATTCATGCGCATTAAGTTTCATTAAGTTTTGACTATGTAAACGTAACATATGCATAATGTATATTGCATAATATTTATACTGTGAATTGTGAAGTGTTTATGTTATATATGATGTATACAAATTAATTTTAGAGCGTTAATTATTATTCCATGACTTTTGATTGAAAATTAACGATTTAACTATCGTTATGCGCTTTATCTGCAACAAACTAACCTACATCGTATAAATTAATATAAAAGTTTTGGGCATCATGAATGGAAAATATGTACGACAAATAATTATGAACAACCAAATCCCATATTACATATTATACATATTATTATTATACATATTTTGATTTATAAAAATACAACTCAAATAGAACCACATTTAGATAAAATCTACATTAATATTAGAGAATATAAATAGGTCACAATCATCGAAAGTGTAAAGTATAAAATGCTATTAATCTATAACAATATTATGCATATAATATACTAACTCGTGCCTAGAAAACGGATACGCGTTATGCAAATCCTTGGACTTTCGTTCGAAAATGTCAAATTTCAAAATAATTACGAACTATATGGCTAGTCGTTCACTTGGACAGTTACCTGGTTCATCGGTTTGAAAATCGATATAAATCATCAAATATCGTAGTGGGCAATATTTTCTGACCGTTGCATTTTCTTTCATCGTCATTATTGTATATAGGTATTATGCAGTAGAAGAGCTTATTTTAAAAAGCTTTTTTTTTGTATGTCCTAGGTTATATGTTACTTGTTGAGTGCATATATGTATAAAAAAAAAAAATACAATTTTTTTCCACACGGTATTTTCCGCGTAGGCGTTAGCGACTGTTTTGATTCCACGAACGCATCACAGTCGAGTGTATAATGTTGTTCAAGAAATATGCCATTTACATTTGCAAGTCACAAACACGGATATTTATTTGCTTTTATTTCATATTTTTTTTTATTTTTTTTTTTTTTGTCGAGAAATTATCGGTAAAAATGCAATTATTTTTGTACGTTTTTACGGGACAAAACACACGAATAAATTATACAATTTGTCTAGACTTGTGATAGTAAGTGATAATTATAATGCATGGCCACGGCGGCGGCGGTTCGTCGGAATGGAACAGACCTTACCCAGTTGTACTAGGTAACAAAATATTAACTTTAAACATATTAATATTATATTATACCTGGTATATGGACCATGCGTGATGAGTTACCAATTTTTATTCTTGGCCTTTGCATCGACGTTGTCATGCAGGTAAACAGAATTTAACAGTATAAAGTTTTTTTACTTTACAGTCTACTGGTAATTTTTTTTGTTCGAGGAAACTCTCCGGCATACTGTTTGACGGGCGACCACGCCTGGAGTAACACGGCGACCGACCGTCGAAATCCGGTCGTCTGTATATATGGACCCTAAAAGTCCAAAAGTAATCGCCTAAACTAAATTCAATTTTAATTAACTTTACAGTAAATATTGTTGAGTTTTTCACATTGTGAACATTTTAACAGTGTAGTTGTTATTTTCAAGCGACATATTCTTACTTGGATTGTTGACTAAATATTTCGAATATTCAAACATCTTACAGGGTTATTCAAAATGATGGTGCTATCCGAATCGTAACATTGCATTGTTTCAACGATTCGTAGCCGAATAAAATTCCCAATTTTTCGATATAATATTAACTTCTATTAATGTCTATATATATATTTATTTATATAAAATATCTTACTGTTGATAATTACAGCTTTTGCTGCTAGTCTTTCTATGGTCTTAAAGAAATAGTTTTGTAATTACTAATTAAATAGCGTGAATAAACTTATAATTTTAACACTTCAAACATTAAAATTGTACACTTGACCTAGACTGTTAGCCGTAAAGCGTAATTGTCCTTGCTTGCTTTTTTTTCGGTTGGATTTTTATGGTTTGCATGTTCGAAACGATGTGGGTTCAAGGATCGACTATATGTGTAGTAGTAGTACACTACGCCGACCATCGTACATCGTGACTCTGAAATATTATTGAGTTATTGCCGAAACAAGTGGTTTTTTAGAAGGTAACTGTTGGCATTTATGTATACGGTTCCAAGTTACGCAGACTTTCATTTCTAAAAAAAAAAAAAAATATACGAACATTAATAAAAACCTTGTTTGAACGTAATTAAGATAATATTTGTACGGCCTGTTGAATGAAATGTGACTCCCGATCGTTTGAAAATATATATCCCGAGGTCGTTACATTAAGAATTGAATAGATCATTAAAAATTCACCACAAAAGACATTTTTGCTATTTTGCTTTTAATTCCAAATCGATTGTTTCGGAGAAAGCAAAATATTATTTTATACGTTTATAATAATAAAATTATCTTAAGAGCAAACACATTTTTAGCTACCTACTGATTTTATTTTTATATCTATTATAATATCTAAGTATAAGTTTAAGACTACGCATTGAACGAATAATCTTATTATTTAGTGTAAATACAAAAACTAATTCTTTTGTGCCTTTTTGGAATACTGAAATATTGCTACATTTTTTATCCAAACACATGAAAAGTACAACCGTTCAAATAAATTATATTATTTGTCACTCAACTTTAAAAGTACATTTATTCAGTATAAAAAAGGTTATTTAGGTAATTTTAATTTTAAGCTTATAGAAAAAGAATTTATAATGTGCAGATCATCATTTAATATTCTCTAAAATGATTTAACAGATTTGATTGTCACAATTCTTTGTAGTTCTAATTTCATATTTATAAAACTTTTTTTCACAACCTTTTTAATTTTTTTCTAATCGCTGGTTCAAGAACACTAATATAGTCCTACAAATAACCATATATTTAAATATGAAGAACATTGTATTGAAATATTGTATTTTTATAATACCGTAAATTGGAAATTCTTAATTTTCATGCTGAAATCCGTAAAATGTATAGTAAATATTTTTTAGCAAATCGGGTTTGATAATTTAATGATTTTCTTTGGCACGGTTTTTCATTTACATTATGGTGGTGTACAATACCGACGAAAAATAAAATGCATCAATACGATAATGCAAATAATAATGAAAATGTACTGAATCACTTCTGATAATCGGTTATGGTATTTTGTAAGATAAAAAAATAAAAACGTTCTACCCGATTGCAAAATATCATTAAGATATTATTTTCATATCATACTCGAAGGATGAGACTGCGAGCATGTGTATTATATATATAAACGAACGGCGCGGACGGGAAATCGCTGAATGAATTATACACTATAACGATAATATAATATATAATATAATAATATTATGTTCATTGATTATTACACAGCACATATTATGTATAGGTGCTTTATAATTGTCTTGCAATATATAGTAAATCATAACGATAATAATAATAATTATTGCGATTCGTATAATATGCTATATTATAATAATGAATAATGATATATTATACTTCACACATTTCGTGTGTTCGCATGAATTCATATCATCAAAACACGTATTTATTATTATCGCTATTATAAGGAATATTTGACGTATAGGTAATTAAATAATAATCGGGTCAGAGGTCGAGCATGCCATGTATTTACGAATAGCCTCAAGAGTAATAATAATAATATAATCGAGCTCAACGCGTCATTATATTATTATTGTCGTCGCCATATGTGTAGTTTATTAATGAATAATATTATATACTTTATACCTACGACTACTACCACTACCACTACCACTACCGAGTTCTACAAGTGTTGTACTACTACTAATAATAATTATTATAATCATAACCATTTATCCCGGCGTCTGTGCGGCGTAAAAACCGATTAATTAATGAGCGTGACGCGAGTCCTGCGACGTAAAATGGCGCAATACAAACACCCTCAAATGTCGCTCTTCGCTCGTGATTGATATCCTTTTACGCGCGCCGCGTGCGCGTCACTTCGGATGAGCGTCGATAAAGGGTTCAAAGTCATATTATTATTATTATTCGTATCGGGGAAACGTCCATTTCCTTAATAAAATAATAATCGATTTCGGGACGCGAAACGAGTCAATCAAACGATATATGTATAATAATAATAATATTATGTCAAACGGCGAACCGCCTCGCCGCCGCCGCCGCCGCCGCTACGGTGGAAAAAGACCGTACGCGGTTTTCAAAGGTTTCGTTTGAAATTTGTCCGTGTGATGTGTTTTGCGGTTTTTCGTCGGTATTGAAGTCGAAAAATTTAGTAATTACGTTCATATATATATATATATACATTACTCGCCTTTCAATTGGAAATTCTGACATAAAAACTTCTGACTGTGATAATGAGTTTATAAAACACACATTTTAGAGCTTTCTATAAATTCACGTGTGTGCTAACGGTTAATTGGCCAACACACTTACACGGCGCACGTGCCTACACTGTACACACAATAATATGTATATTACTGTTATGTTATATTATATTACGTAGGTAGGTGTAGTGTTATTTTGAGAATGCTAAGTATTAACTTAACCTAGATGAGCTCTAAAAGACAAAACTTTCTTACACTCGTGACCTTTGCTATACGAACAAAATTAATGCAATGCCAATATCTAGATATTATTACAACCTTGTAACTCGTTAATATATATTGACTACCTATATATGTATAAAATAAACACACTATTATTGTTGTAAAATGTATTATTAAAATAATACAATCTTCGTTTTTGCAATACGTTCGTTTACATAATGTGTTTTTATTTTTGCAAGTTGTTGATATTTATTTTAAATCATAATTTATCAAATTTAAATGGTAGTCTTACTTAAATATTGGGTTGCAGCAATACGCACCACATTATACGCATACATTCAGACACCCATTAAAACATTTTAACATGATGAATGACGATGGTATATAATTATTATATTATTATTATATCCATGTACAATAATAATAATAAATTACCATAACAGAACCAAGTGCGATTTGTACATACACTCTGTTAGTAATTATTGACAAACCTATTTTAATATTCACTGAATAACGAAACGAATTTTCCTGGAAAAATGCAATCAATATTAAACACTAAATTTGTAAGGGATAAAATTATTTGAACGATTAATGGCTTGAATATAATGCTCAGTAATTAGGACAAATAGAATTTATAAATGAGATCATAAATTTGTCCTGTTAAGAATAAGAATAACCTGTTAAGTTAATATTTAATCAAACGTAACTCCCTCTAGTAGAACAATCAGAAAATACATTTGTAGTACACATTTGGTGTACATTAAATACATTTAATGTATTCAATCATTTTTTTTTGTAAATTTAAAAAAAAAACACTTGCCTTGAACACTTTTAACAATTTTTTGAAAATAAAATAAAAATATAATATAGTAAAATATATTCGAATAAACGATATAGCCAATATTGCTAATAGCCAATTCAGAATACTTAATTAAGTTGTCTATTATATTTATTGTTTTTGTGATATTTAATATTAAAAAATGTAAAAAACCTTGTATTTATTTGTATTACCAAATAATAAACTCTACAGGTAAAAGAGGTATTTATGCAAGTACCTCGTTAAATACCTTGAAGATATTTATGTAAAAAAATCTTGCAGTTTTATTTAATATCATAGTATTAATATTTAATATTTTATTATTATACTTATTTCCATACATTTTCGAGTACGTTGTACAGAAGTAAAAAAGGGCTTTTTTTATAAATTAGCAAAATCTAAAAGTTCATTCCGTATATATAAGTATGAAAAAAAATCCATAGTTAATATTATTATGGCATCACAAAAGCATAATACATTTTATAATAATATAACTATCGAAATAATGACGGCGTAAAGTTCACCTAAACTATGTATTATTATTTTTATAATCGTTATTGTCACCGTAACCATTTGTGCGTGTAGAGAGTATATATTATGGCCAACGCGATTTGCAAACAGCTCAAATACGTCGAACCTCGTTTTCGGTAACTCGCGGACACTGCGTGATATTCGCTTATGCGCGAATGGACTTTCAGAAAAATAAATGTGGAAAAAAAACCATTGGAAACTTCTCGGTATTGCATTGCACTTACTCGGTAGTATTTGAGCCCCGACTTTGGCCGTGCCGTGACGACAGACCGACGACCGCCCAATCGTGCCGTGCAGTGTTTAATCGACGAAACGATCGCAACGGTTCGCGGTGCACAAAACCCGTAGGTAGGATTATTATGCGGCATAAACAATTTTAGTGTTCTCAGGATTTCGGGGGGGCCGAAACGATTTGGCGAGATATTATTATTTCGGAACATACATAATATCGTATACCTATATATAATAATATGTATATAGACTTCACTACTCAGTACTTTTGCCCGGTCGTTATGGGATATAATAAAAAAAAAAAAAAACCCTCCAAATATGCTATGCGCGCCGGGCAGGTGCGCGCACATACACTTCGGGGAGGGGTTGGGTAAACCCGAACTCTGCTGCTGCGGGTTTGGGCCGTATATACATTATGCACGTATACTTTTAACAATATTGTATATTATTTTAATAACGACGTGTGTATGAATGTACGTATGTATAATACGTGTATTGTATCTGTTGTAGCGTATATACGCGCACGGCGGCGGCGGTCCGGATACGAGACCTTATAATACCGGTGTCTGTATGCCACACCGCTTCCCCTATACGTAATATATATATCGGTGCCAAGGCGGGGGGGGGAGTAAATTCTCGCAGGACCCCTCACCCGCACCCCGTGGACGGTATACGGGGACGATGATGCATGGGCTTCTGCACGTACAGGGTGATTTGCTGAGCACACTCCATCTCTATACCCATCCCCACCCAGTTGTCCGACATAATACAAAAATAATATACAACGATTCTGAAAATTCTGATTTTTACAATAATTTTCAAGTGTAACATTACTCGATGACCCCTGGTATTGGTTTCGTGGATTTTTTATGCAATTTAATAGTATAGAGTGTCCGCCGTATCGATGATACAGATGATTTTTATTTTTAAATGAGAATAATTCTATTTATACTTATACCTACTACTGTAAAACTTGTAGGTAGTTTTTTTTTTTTTAGGGCAATTTTTTAAGGCATTAAGTACACCTACACATTTCACGGATCGTATATTTTTTCCTAAAGGGCGAATCAGTGTAAATGTGTATAAGATATCAGTTCAAATTTTTATTAATACGTTCAATTTCTTGAAACGAGGACGACCGAAACGCTGCTCTCGTCTTCATCAGTCGTCGTCAACGAGAAGACAAGATGCAATTTTTCCAGTCCTCTTGTCGCGCGCACACACACACACACACTCACCCGTCCGAACGATTAATGATTATTATATTCGCGAGCGGCGACGAACCTGTGCCCGGGCAACGCGTAAATAATTATTATGGATTATCCGCGTGCCCAATAGTATGGCGATAAGCAGCTCGGGGTTCGCGTGCGAAACGAAAATAATATAAAAAAATATAACATAAACACGTTTGACGTATAAGCGCCCCCCGACAGCAGCATTATTATGACGGCGTAATAACCGTAGAATAATATTATTATTGTTGTGTCGCGAGAACGCGAAACTTACACGACATTACGCGGGTAGTATAGGTGGTATCTATTATTATACCTGCGGGGTTATACCACCTATACCAGGGTATACGAGCAAAAAACGCCAAGTATAGGCATATACGATAGTACCTATTGTATATATAGTTGTACAAGTCTGTGGGCGCGCTCACTGCTGCTGTGACAGCTGGTGAAGAAGGTGTGTAAGTTGCTGCCGAACGGTATATACATATATAATATTCTCGTTTTCCCCTTATTTTCCCCTTATATTTTCCGTACAAAAGACGACGGGACGCACGTCGTTCACACGCCGCCTAACGCCCAAAAATGTTCGCAAACGTCCGCGGTCTCTCATAATGGTATAGGTAACACGATGTAGATACTGTAACAGTGCACACGTATATATATATTTTACGCCGTACATTTTTGTTCGCAAAGGCGCAATGACAACAACAAACATTTCAAACGTGCGCTTACACATAAAATAAGGAATAATTTCATTAGGTACCTACTCATATTTTTGGGTGGGCGTAAAGGTGGTTCTTTTAAGCTTCGTCCGTTTACCTGCACCCGAAACGCAAATGCGAGTGTATGTTGTTTAATTGTAAAAATCAATGGCAAACGGCGCGATTCGCCGACAAAAATATGACGTATAATACACTGCATTGTATACAACGAAATAATATAATATCAAACGCGTGTCGTACGTTCTGTTTTTCTATTTTTTTTTATTTTTCTATGGTTTAATAGTGGATAGAGGTCATTTGTAGACTTCCGGAGTTGAACGCGACAGCTTTTCGCAGAGTAGAGCGACATGGCCTATACGAACGTCTTATACGCGTTACTCTATATAAATATTAATCATATTTTTTTTTTTTTTTTTTAAGGAAAGTTGGTCACGTCGTCACACACAACCATTAAGGGCGTAATCATATCATACCTACCTGTTATAATTATTGTTAAGTCCAATGCCTTTGCTGCCTTGAATATAATATAGGCCTGCGCACGACTATATATACGTATAATATGTACTATGTATAAACTATATAAATAGAATACGTTGAGTCAGTTTGCGGTGTGCAGGTCATCGGAATAAATCGACGAAGTTTTTTTCCTATATATTTTTTTATCACGACGACAAAAATTAACATTACCTATACTATACAATAGCAATAGCAATAGCAATAATAATAATAATAATAATAATAATATTAATAATAATATAATACCTGTACGATAAAATATAGTGTCTCGTACGATTTAATAATATATACGTATGTCGCGATCGTGCTCGGAGCAAACCTTCCGCGGGCGAAGGTTTCGTACAGCGATATTATCCCGCAAACCGGTAGACTTTGCAGTGCACCGGCGGCGACTTATGTAACGACGTCATTGTACGCCAGCCTATATTGTCATATTGATATATTATGTATAATGTTTTTTTATATATATACAATATACGTATTCGATTTTAGACTACTTATGTGCAATATACTTGTGCATTGTTTGTAAGTCGCAGTAACGGTTACCGGCTCGTTTTCACGCCCAATAACCACGCAGGACTGTACGGTAAACACGACGATTGGCGATATTATTATTTCAATGTCATTGACATTTAACATAATATTGTATTATATGAAAATATATTCCATAATATCGTATACATTTTAGATATCTGACATTTGATTATAATATGCTATGCTATGCTATGCTATATACATCGTGCACCGAACAGTGCGTAGAAAATTATAATGTATATGAACACGTTCAAACGATATATTTTATCATCGCTTCTCCCTCTGTTATGATTAGTAAATATTAGCCTTTAATAGGTATAAGTACCTACTAATCGATGTGCAGAAAACAAACAACATAATATTATTCTATCATTATAATACGATTCTTGCAACAAATCTCGTATAAGCTATAATAACTTTTAATATAATAATTAATTATTAGATACGAAAGAAAAAATTATTTAACTGATAATAATTCATTTTCAAACGTAGCAATTTTCGAGCTATTTATAACATAATTTAGGTACTATGAGCGATAACTTACTGTGAAGCGATGCATGTATTGGTTTTTATATTTGGCTTATATTTTTTTTTTTGTGTGTCTGTCGTCACTTTTTGGGGCAATAAAAGTTAGGGGGGGAGAGGTCAAATGTAAACATTTTTATAAGCGTTTAGAGTTCAAATGTATTTCACATTGGATATTTACCTAAAAAATAACAATTTCTCGTGGAATGGTTTTTTTTATAAAAATAGTTTAAAAATATGAAAGACTTTCTTTTAATAAGTATTTAAATTTTAAATTTTAACAAAATTCATCAAAATTACGACTATTTGAAAGCGGTTCCCATTTGCCCACCTTTTGGGAGATAAAAATTGAAAATTCTCAGTACTTACTTTCTAAAATAGTCAGGAAAACCCTGGACTGACGGGGGAGGGGAGACTTGACACCCAGAGAGGGTTGGTGAGCGAAGCAAGCAGAGGTCAGAGCCTCCTAGTACTAATTCCCTCCTATATACAATAATTTATACAATAACTATGTACAAAATTTAAAAAATTAAATAAATAATAGTTTGAAATATACATATTTTAAATTAGAACAAAACAAATCATCGTCCAATTTTGGAGCATATTAGATCATATCTCAGAAGTTTGGCTGAAACTTTATGAAATGTACTTTTTATAATTTACTAAGCCATCACCTAGATTTTTTATACTTAGTTATCTACTGATAAAAGTTTAGTGTGTCGTACACCTGGTTCAACGAGCAATATACGAAAACAAATTGTAACACATAAAAATATAACGATTTTTTCAGCAGTTTTCCTCGGTGTACTCTTTATATTTCATTATTCAAAGCTGTATTTTACAAAACTATACTGAAAGTCTAAAACGCACGTATACGTGAGGTATATATAGATACACATATATTTCAATTTTACATTCAAATTTATATTGTAATTATAACTTGATTGGTGATTTCTATACATTTTAGTATATTATGCTACTTATTAAAATATTGATATGAATCGACATCAATATAATTTATCAGATGTATGCCTGTATACTGCATATGGGAATTATATCTGGTATTGTATATGCTACTATAAAGTTACTATATGAATTCTAAAATAGATATTTTTTTAAGTTTTAAACGAGACAGGCCCAATTACATAAATTAAATAGTAATAAAATAACAGTCGTTCGTAAATAACTAAATGAAAAACAATAAAATACAGCATGCAAGCAGTATAAAATACTTATAGCTATAGGTATATATGAATTAACAAGTAAGAAATTACAATAAATTTTAAAAAAATCCATGTTTGGTGATATGAACCAATCAATTTTCAGTTAATTTATGGTTTTCATAATTTTATTATTATTGTTTGTATAGTTAGTTACTTCTACGGAAGGAAAAACGACTAGGGAACTCAAGACAATCAATATTTCCGGAGAAAAGCTTCGATGAAAAGTATAATAATCCTAATCACAAATGACGTTATTCTACTGTTTCAAGGCTAAGAATTTATAAAAGCGGGAAATTACGAAGAATTATGAGATTCCTTGACAACGGAACATTTAAATGAGAGGAATCGTAAGAACTTCTGCTGATTTTTTCAAGTTTGTATTTGTGACCCAATTGTTATGGTGGGAGACCATATTCACAAATAGAACGTACCAAACGAAAATAAATAAAAATTTAGAGCAAGTTTATCATTAAAGTCAGCACAATTTCGATGAATAAAACCTAAGAATTTTTTTGATCTGTGTGACAGACAAATTAAAATTTAGGATCAAAAAAAAAAAATACCAAGGCCATGGTAATAAAACCCAAGTAATATTTCACCATATTGAGATTATAATTACATTTTGAAAAAAATTGAGCTCTGGAAAATTTCATTATCTGGCATTTATTATATTGAGAGTGTATGGGAATTATTCATAGAGAGTATTTAAATCAAGTTTAAGTAAATCAGCTTCAGCTTGGTTGTTAACTTTAAGGTATTTTTTCATCATCAGAAAACATAAATTTAATGCAATTTTGAAAACTTATGTCGGTAATAAATATAAAAATAATATTGGTGCTAAATTACATCCTTGTAACACATAGTGGTATTGGACCAAGATAATTTTGATACAAATTCCGGTTTAAAATCTTTTAAACTGAATAGATCACATTTATATTGTAGCTTACATTAATAATTACGAATAAATTATGTTCAACTGGACTAATGGCGAACAGGTACACAGGTAATAAGCGTGAAAGAAATGTATTATTGACTGTGATATAGTAAAACACGTCCACCTCTATAACGATTACTCGTATTCGGTTTTCGGTGGCAGCGATAAATAATAATATATAGCTGCAGAAATCGAATTCAGAAGTTCCGAATGTGAAGATTCGTGTTGTTCGGAAACAGAAATGTCTACTTACATCATTTACTGTCGAAAGTTTTATAATTAATTTTGGATGATAATATTATGTAATCGGTATCTAAAGATGTAGATTTCACCGGAAAAAAAAATGGCATGGCGGAGATTTTCTGGTTCTAGTCACACTCGCGACTAGTATACACAGCCTCAAAGCAATACGCTTTTTATGAATTTATAGGCGGACAGATCAGATACAAACGGACAAACAATATTTTGAGCACTCAACACAGTGGTGATCAGTCAACTCGCAATTTCGGGTTGGACAACTCGTCGTGCTATGAGATAACGAAACGGATACAACTCCAAAACGACTGGTCCGAACGAAAGTCAAATTATAACTGACATAAATCATAAATGTCAACAGTATAAATTAATTTTTAGGTACATTGATATAATTATAAAAGATTAAGTTATATTCGAGGCTCCAATTAATAGCAACTATCAAATTATTATACTAAATTAAATAAGATTAAATTTAATTAATTTGAATAATTTGTAATAATCGTTTTTTTTTTAATACTGAAGTTTTTATAACTTCAAAATAAAAAAGGCCTTTATTATAATTTAAAACACAGTAGATATACCTAATATAATTTGGCTTATGAATTATTGCAGGTTTTTATAGAATATAAGTAATATAGTTAGTTTAATAATTTGTTTTTGTATAAAATAGGTATAAAATATTATTTGTATACCTTTAAGAAATAATGAAAAAAAATTTAATTTTCTAGTGCATTTCACCAACTTTGACATTTTCTTTGACCATAACTATCTCACTAATCTAAATAACTTTTCCACTCGAACAATGTGCTTGGAAAATGAACACTATTTTAGAAGTTTAGTGCATTTAAAAATACATTAAATACATAAAATAATTTTATAACAAAAAAAGTTGTCTCCGCATAAATAATATTTACAAGTTAATGTCCTAAAAATAGGTTAAACGAGTAACGACCACAAGGAAAAACTTTTTGTACGTTTATTTCAAAAACATTTCAAATAATACATCATATACCTACCTGCAAATTACAATTCGAGTACAGCTGAAATACGATTTCGGTTATGTTTTACTTTTTTATTTAAATAGTTTTTACATTTAATAATTAATATATTATGTTTTTTTTTATTTGTACGTTTTTTACTCACAAGAGAAAAATTCAAAACCACACATTTTCTGAGGAAACTATTTCAATGCTTTGTATCGTTATATGTATTGTTATCACTCGGTCCAATCAATCACCGTGTCCACAAAAGATGGGACCATATTACCATTTATTATTCCCTTCAACTCTGACCACGGTCTAAAAAGAAAAACCTCAATCACTATGGTAACTTGCACTAGGTTTGGGTTTTATCATGTCTTCTAAAAATCATATATCATTTACTAAACGATTTCGGTAAGACCTCCGTTACGATTGTCTATTAAATTTTAAGATCAACCAGATCGATTATTTCGATAAGCAGGTGTTTGAACTCTATTAGAGTTACCCTCACACATTACACGATAAGTAAAAATTAAATGCGAAATTATCAGAACTACTTTTCTATACCATTGGAAACTACTCTGATAATATTATACACACAACAGGGCCGATTAGAAATGTTTAAATAATATATCGAGTCGATGAAACGTACACGACATAACTACATAAGTATAATATAATATTCAATTGTGTATTAGCTTATTTTCAACATAAATAATTTAAAGGTCGATGTATCAAAGCACACGATCACTTCGAACTTGATTTTTTTGTACATTGGCAAGGTACGTTCGTAGATTTAAGAAGAAATAAAAATTCTCTGTGTAGTACACTAGCAATCACTACTCGGGTACTCTCGTATATATCTCATAAGACATAAAAAAAAAGACTTTATATAAAGTCGTATTTACCGATACGGCGATACCATCAAATACGTATTGGTTTTACAATCAAAAAACATTGCAATAAATATAAAACCGTCAGTGAGTACATTATTTATTTATCTTTTCATACATTAATGCTCGCGACGTATAATACGTATTAAGTGATGTGATATCAATAATTATATTTTTGATCGAATTGTTTTTTTCTTGATTTTTTACTCCACCGTGGTGTTTTCCTATTATTTTATCTATCTTATTTACTATTTCCACACGGTTGATTTCGAACTCAATATTATTTGAACACATTAATTTTTTTTAATTGCATTGCAGTAACAACAATAAATTCTATAAATTGGCGTTGAAAGTGTTTTCCACTTTTTGCTTTTATCAGACATTCAGACGTTCAAACAAGATGTTTTTAGATATAATTTATTATTATATTTATTGTTATTATAGTTTTTTTATTGGTTTTCCTCTTACTGATACGACACATCTGAAGTAAATATTTATAAAGGCAATTAATTAAATAACTTGGGTACAACGGAATTGTATTTTAATAGGTATATCATACAATTTCATATGTTTAAAATAAACACAACAATGTCAATGAACATTTTATTAGGTGTAATTTGTTTTTATTTTACAATTCTTCAAACTTTCAATCCAAATATATGTGTATAGTATGTACAATTTACATACCATTTAACTATAAACAAATATAGACATTTTTAATTTATATAATATGAACAACAATTTATGGATAAAAAAGAACATTTTGTTTATTTTAATTTTAATGAATAACTAAAAAATGTAACCTGAAAATGGCTCCTGACCGAAACTAGTAGCTTTTATAAGATATATAAAACTTGGAGATTGTGAATTCCTATATTTTTAATTATTTACATTTATTCTCATGTACCTTAATTTTTTAGCTCCAAGTATAGTTTCGTGAATTACGACTATTTTAATATTACATTTTATACACATATATAATCAAAATATATAACTGCGTTTTAAGATTTAAAATTTTAATAAAAGATACATTTTATTATATTATCATTATTATTTTAGATTCTGAACGGCGCGATGAATGTATTTTCATTTAGTCTTAAAAATCTTGACTTATTTTCTACGACTATTTAAATTTATAAAAAAAAACTTTCTATAAACACCGAAGTAATTTGTTAAATCATTGTTATCAAATTCGTGATAATCATAACACAACACTAGTCAAGTTGAAATAAGAGAAGAGAGACGAAGTTCAAGAACCCAACCTTTGCAGTTCCCTGTCTGTACTATATTATTACCTACAATTATGTAATAATATTTTTTTTTCTTTATAATACTGATTAAAGTATTGATTTACATTTTCGATAGCATTACGCGTAGTGGTTTTTACTTGTTTGTTTTAGACTAGGTAATCAAATTTTAGACAAAATGTTAAATTAATATAAACAATAGGTCACAGGTACGCAAACATACGGTATATTAAATATTATTATTTACATTTTTTAAATATTAGAAAAATAATGAATAAAATGTCCGTTCTTGGAATTGGTAAAAATCAAAAACTGATCACTAAATATAGATACGTGTTTAGAGTTTGACAATATAAGTATATAACTCCAGACATATAACAAAGATTTAATATTATTATTAACCCTTAGGTATAAGAACTAATAATTCATTCGATGTTTTATACCAAGAGATTATGGCATGTACATAAGTTTAGCATATAAGTTATATATAACGGATGTTTACATAAACGATACTTTCGCGATCACTGTGGTAAAAATAAATAATCGCCGACTAGTGCGGCTTTTGGTATTTTGCACACGGCAGAATAGACGTACCCCGCACGCTATAATACTTTTGAAATGTAAAAGTAAAATGAATAAAAAAAAAAATCAATATTTCGAAAAAACTGATATTAAGAATTCAGCGTCGCGGTGTGTATTCGAAAGAAGCTTAATGTACCCGTGCACATGGCAAATCTTTGATGATCCTTGGTATAATACTCAACCGCGCCACCACCGCTACCTCCATATTATACTACCTCTCGTATACGCGAACTTGCTTATGCCGATCGCTTGGATATTCGAAGAAAAACGAAAGCTCGTTTGCTCGCACGTTTTGTTTGAGATTAAAAACCGTACACGTAAATACGTATAGCAATAAGGCTGCAGTGATGTTATCCGGAACGGCCAAAAACCCTCGTTTGTTGTAGACATCAAATCCGAAAGTCGTGTCACGCGTACCGCCGTCGACGAAGGATATGATTGTAATTAGAGAAAAATAATGTCCACCGGCGCTCGCAGGACCCGCGTCGCATATTATACAGTTTTATAAAACTGGACACACGCGGCCACTACAACGTCGCTCAATCAAAATAAATCTACCGAAATGACCAATTATTTAAGTGAAATAGTGCATTACATAATATTATATTATTATAGCATTATTATACGTATTTACTGTGATATTTTATTATCTTTATATATCATAACTTTTATCTGTCCGACGATAACGTATATTCTAATGGGCGCCGTTCAATTATATTGTCATTTGATTATTAAAACAGAGCGTGCAAAATATAATTTAATACATTGCTGTGCATAATTTTATTTTATTTTTGCCATACAATTTTTGTACAGCTTTTCGGGATAAAAAATGTATTCGACGTAAACCTTGGAAAAATAATAAATTGCACTATTAAAATACTATTCACCGATTCTTTGAAATAGTATTGTTTTTAAATTAAATAAGAGTTTTCTACAAACCATCACACGTATGACCTGACTAATTAAGAACAGTATAAAAGTCGTAAATAAGTAAATTTAAAATTACTAATGAAAACCATTTTGATATATTATTATTGAAATTATAAAGCCTGAAACTTCATATAGTTTAACCATAATATTATGTAAAGACACCTTCATCAATCAAAATTAGGTACTGCTATTAATGACTAAAATGCGTATACCTATACAAACATAAATAGTGATGCGAGAACTTTTAACCATACGATCTTTAGGTGATAAGAATGAGTAATAACTATAAATAAATTAATAAAAATTTAGTAAATAGCTTTAAAAAAAATTAACAATAAAATCAAGAACACAGTAATGTTTTGAAAACGAATACCGAAATTTAATATGGCGAATACAACATACGGTCACATTATTTTATTAATATGAAATACAATATATATTTTATGTCGATAAATAAATACATAATTTATTTTCGTGTACCAAAGAAATGCAAATTGAATAGCACCTATGAGACTATATGTTTAAACAATCATATTTCAAGGGACAATTTAGATGACTCCAACATTTCTCTTTGAAATCATTTTTCATTTCAAAATTATGAATAATTTATACAAAACTTATTAATGCACAATACAATTTAATTTAAATGTAAATAATAAATGTTCAGCGTAATGCAGTGGCGTCGATCTTATAATCAAACAGTAATTATAGTACTCCGTCGTCTTTAATGGTGTCTGCACTCGTACATGGGTTGATGTCAGATTCCTTTAGGTTAAGTTAGGTCAGTTATCTCTAAATCATTAGATATTTATGGGCTGTTTAATATGGTTATGGTAGGGTGGGAATGTCTGCACGGGTGGTGTCTTATTTGCAAACAGGTATTTTATTCATAAAAATTGTCACCGTACATTTTAAGCTAAGCTCGACGCCACTGATGGAATACGCGTACTACGCATAAAAAAGTTAATATATTTCAAGTATTAAATATTAATGTAATTATATCGTAGCGCCTGTAGCGCCAGGCACATATTAATTTCGTATACAAAAAGAAGTATTCCAATCATACTTACTGTTATTTTGTTTATAATAATATAACACCTTAAAATACCGCAACTGAACTAAGAATGATAACAATTTACTTGTATGTTTAATACACATTCAAATTTAGTTTAGTTAGGTGCTTAAATAATTTGCATATAATTTAATTTTAGATTATGAGCGAAGCGATGAATGTATTGATTTTACAATGTTTGTGTGCGGTTCTTTTTTAATTTAATAGATATTTGATTGTGCACTAAAGCATATGCATTACAATGTTTCCCATTTGTAAATTATAGAAAATTGAAATTAACAATTCTCTAATTGCATCGAATTGATTATAACAATTTTTTTCTTTCGATTCTCCTTTGAACTAAATAAAAGTACATCGAGCTAATTATTTTTAAAACAAACTTAAATAAGTTCTTAAAAAATAATAATTTTCAAACTGAAATAAAAATATAGTTTAAATATTCAAATATTTGTATACTTTAATTACATCTGCTGTTTGATTGTTTATAAACATTTTGATATTTTAAATATAGTTGACCTTTTTAATCCATGTGCCTACTGAGAATTCATTTCGATTAAAAACACGATCAAGTAACCAAAATATATCTTTTGTCTTTATTTGTTGGTCAAGGATTAATATTGAATTATAAAAATGAAAACTGAATGTATACTGAATGAATAATGAGAAAAAAAATATATCAACAATTAAATTAACCTATTCATTATTAATTCACCAATGAAAAGACCTAAATAAATATACATTTATTGTAAAAAATCACTACTCTACGAGGTATATTATTGTTATCAAAAAAAGCATTTTCTTAAAATAATATACCCCTCTAGGTTAAAAATATATTCAACTATAGTTTATAAAAATTAAAAAATAATTAATTCAATCAACTACTCAAAAGTTTAGTAATAACGTTTTGGGCCACTTAAGGTTACATGGGTATGCATTTAAAATTCGTTTTACAAACTATAATTATTGTTTGTCCAATGAAGTGTTCAACTTTCACAAATCATAAGTCACATAACTCGGTCTATTTCTATTGCTCTTCCTCAAAAACTTGTCAATCGTAGGTATCTTTTATGATCAAATCTGTTGATGTATTTTTATCTCAGTGTTTTGCATTTACAAAGTACAATACTACAAATTGCTACCTATTCCGTATTTCTGTAATATATTTTCGATTCAACTATTGTGTTACAATTTAGCATCCAGCGGGGCCCTAACAATTGTTTTCTTCTACACGCACTTATAAATCATAAAAATCCGGTTAAAAAAAATGGTTTCTAGCATCGTTGGGGCATCAATAAAAATATAATACATTACATCGGAATTCTTTAGTAATGTCCTAAAATCGTCAAAATGACAGGAACAATCATGTGTGTACTAAAAATTAAATTCAAAAATTTATATTAGAATACGATTATTCTGGTATACCGACTTTTTAATAGCTCAATTTGATACCGATTATTTTAAAACAGTTATCAGTAATCAAATTATTGCAATACCCTGATTACTCTTCAATAAGCTCTAACTGATTTTTAAAAAACTAGCGTTTACAATAAACCTATGAATTTTGTATCTTGATTGTATGTATCCACTAATCCAACAAACAAAAAGCTTCAATTATAAGAACGAAATGCATGCGGGTAACATTTTACTTTGAAGCGAAAATTAGAGCATTTTGCATTAGCATCATGATATTGATTTAATTATTTATACCTTATACCATACACATTGAACAGTATAAGACATGTGTTTATACTCTATAAGATATATTCAAATTTAAATTTGAAATTATGAACAAGATAGGTACCAATTTAATCCACACATCAAACAGTTATGTAAACCATTAAGGTAGCTTGTAATTTTAACTTTTTTTTAACATGTTATGACATTTGCAGACTATACAATTTTAAAGTAGCACGCCGCCGTAGGGTTTTACCGGCATTTTAGCGAACGCTTGCGAATATTATCGTACTTTATACAAATGTCAAACACACCAAACACATATACTTGTATTAAAACACCATATAATATTATGCTAATATAAATTTATGTGGCTCTTTATACTGTTTATAAATTTTCAAATTATTTTATGATAGAGAACTTTACTGTTACATGCTGTTATATGTACGCATAAACGAGAAATTCAAATTGTTAGTTTAACTATATACGTAATATGTATGAATAAAATTCGTTTTAATACACTCTTTACCGGAGTAATCCCCTTTGAGTATAGTTATGTAACCGTTATCTATCATAAAATAATTCGAAAATTATTAAGCAGTATAAAAAGTCAAATTAATTTATATAACTTTATAAGCAATCTGTACACAGACCGAAGTATTTTATAACGACAGTATTAATACTACGAGTATGTTATCGGAAGACAAGGTATTAGGTAGGTATTAAAAGGCAAATGCCATATATTTAGGTAGGTACATTGTATTCAATAAAGGAAAGTGTCAATGATTTACGACCGCTCAATATGGAATGAAGGATTAATTAAGACCTCAGAGTGTTGACATTTAAAGAGAAAATTAATTTATTTCACTATTAAATCCATCTAAAGACTAAAACAGATATCGTAGAAAGGCCATTATGTCATACAAATTAAAAAAATTATATTAATATTTGGTTTTAATAAGAAAATATACCATATGAATCAGGTATTATGGTTACTATCATTTTGTGAATCGTTCTTTTTTTAATTTTTTTTTTTTATGAGCAAATATACAATGTATTTCGTAGACGTAATAAGTATGTGTGGGTTGAAAAGACAAAATTAAAATGAGTTATTTAATTTGAGGAAAGAAGCCACCCAGTGATGACTCTTTCAATTTGATTTAGGTCTTGTGTATTTTTATTTTACTTTTTTTTTTTTGTCTATTACTCTATTGTAAGAAATATCTGCGCCATTTACGTTTTAGACGCTTTGGAGTGCTACCTGGAATTGTGAGGGATGATAGGTTTCTGATGAGTGGATTTGTATGGAAAGAAAAACGGTTATGAAATCTTCTATAAAAACATTAAGCTTCTTCGTGAATTGTTTTTAAGTTACAATATGTGGTATAGTATGGTTTGATGTATATGGAGGAACATTTTCTAATTTTTTTAAGGCGCTATTTTGAAAATGTTGTTGCTTGTATCTTATTTAGAGTGGACTTTTTAGCATTTATCCATAGATGGAGTAAATCGTCCTATGATATTATTTTTGTAAGATTAAGTAAGTTATTATCAAAACGTTTAATTAGTAGCAGGTTGAGGCTATATATATATATAAACGGTTTTTAAATCAAAATAATGAAGTTAAATAGTTAACATAGAATGTTAGGTGTATTCATTTATGCACTATTTATAATTTAAATAATAAAATATTCGTATAAGTTTCAACGTTCTTCATAAATCATAATTTTTTATTTTTTATCTATAATAAAAATTAACAATTGTAGAATTTTAGTGTATGATTTATCCACGGCAAATCAAATTCAAGTCCTAGGTATGCATATTATACTATACATTTATTCATACATATTTGTATGTATTTTAAATGTTAAAATATATACGGCTATTTTCCATGTATCCTGAAAAAAAAAATGATTCATAAATCATAAAAAAATATGTTATTATTTTATCGAACTATAAAATAGCTACCTAGCAGATTTGTACATGCATGTTTTTTACTCTCGGCTTTTTCAAATCTCACACCACCACGTCATTATAATAGCTAAATAAAATATACCGTAAAAAAGTATTTTAGAACTTTAGGTAGCTTTTTGGAGCGTTTGCATCTTTAAGTACCTATCAGTAGTTTGACCATTACGGTCACGTGCTGTTTTCATGAATATTTTTTTCATCTCGTAACCCAATGGTCTCTAATATATATTTTTTACATCAGTCACCAATCAAAATGTTACATTTTACGAACAAAAATATATAATATATTATTTAGAAGAATAAGGGATCGCTAAATATATTTTACATTTGCAAAACTATCATGCTTATAAAACAAACTTAAAAAAAAAGTCAAGAAATGGTTTTTTTGTGATTTGGAGATTATTGTCGAAACAAATAGCATACTTACTGATATTTTAATAATATAAAAAACAAAACAATCTGTCACATATTTTTTTAACAACATTTTAAATTAATATCTGACAAAAAAATACAAAAGCAGAACAATTATAGTTTTGAAACTCAGAATAATAGATATAGTATAAAGCTTGTTTCATACTGCATGAAAACATTTAATTTCAAACATTAAAATATTCAATCATCAATTTATGTAGAAAATCATCGTAATATTAATAATAGGTGTATATACTTTCACTAACACTTACACAGAGTAGCTCTGGAATAATTACCAAACTGTCATCAGAATATACTGGAAATCAATATACACTTTCATAATATTATTCGCACTTTAATATTTTATACACTGAGCGATAACTAAACAGTCGTTATGTCATAAAGACAAATTATAAACGTTTAATGAGTTAGGTATAACGTTTATCGAGAGTAGAAAAATATTTTATTTAAAAATGTTGTCTGGGTTAATACGGCTGATGTATAAAAAAAATGCCGCGTGTATATAATATACACCTAATACAGTAATACAGTCTCGTATAACTCGGCATTTCCGTTTTTAAGTTTGGATCTTTTGTAGATGAAAAAAAACGGGGCAGGGCAGGATACTGCCGGGACCGGGCGTGACTCGCTCATTTCACTTCACTTATCTCGACGAAGGATAGTGGCGGTGGTGGTGGTGGTGGTGGTGGTGCGTGGTGAATTATGATACTAAATTTTAAAGTACTATAAACAATCGCATTCGACAAACGGGCGAGGTGGAGCTTTAACTTTACTATTGACAAAAATAAGTATCGCGAGGAGCTACGTGAAACTTTTTGAGGAGCACTCTTCGTATACAACTAAATAAGTGTTTACCGAAAAATGTATAAAAAATATACCTAAATACATTCTATACCTATCAATACAATATCATTGTAAGACCAATAGATTCGTCCCTATAAAATATAGTATGCGTATAGCATATTATTATGTATGTGTTCGAAGGAGTAAAATATTTATTAAAGCGTTTAAAGTTATTAATTTTTTGTGAACGACCGATCGGTAGATTTAGAGCTTTTGATTTTAATTTCTACAGTATAATATTATGGTGTTTATATACTTGTTAAAATATATTATATTGGACCGAGATTAATTTTATTTTTATTTTTTCAGGTAAATACTTCAAACGTTCAAAACCGCAACAATACTTCAAACAAGTGCGTCTTTGTTCTTTATTGCACACTCGTATACTTTTATGAACTAAGTGAAATATAAAAACTATAGAGTACAGCGGTTGTATAGCTAAATGCAATCTGCACGTGTATTATTGGTACTATATATCATATTTAAACGTACGTACAAAAGTTAACTCGGAGGTTTAATGTGAGTTTAATCCGTGTCCTGCAAATTCGAAAAAATATCTTCAAAAACCATTACACTCGAACGAGATATTATCGTTTTTGATATCGACCGTTTGATCTCAAAACTTCAGAAATGAAAAGAAAAAAAACGGTGAAAAACATGCGGAGAGTCTAAAACCGCGTACTGTGGGTGGGGGGGTGGTGAGTAGTCGTGTACTTTTTACAGCCCTCGATCCTCTCGCAGTTCGACTACAACGCGAATGCATAACGCAATAAGGCTATATATATGTGTCCTACACAGTATATATGCGTGTGTGCCTGGATGTGAATTATCTGGCGTGTAAATATTGTTACGGTGACATCGTCTCAAAGATACAGACGGATGGAAAACGGCTTAGTATAAAGTGCGTATATATAATAATATGTAATAATATATATATTATTATATATACGCACTTTATACTAAGCCGTTTTCCATCCGTCGTATATATATTTATACGTATAACGTGTGTACGATATTATGTGCGCATATAATATCTCACTCATTATTATATTATCACTGCCGTTTACAAATCGCTATTATACAAACAGCGGCGGCGGCGGTTTGCATCACAGATTGTCGCAACCATTATAATATAACACATCATACATAGGTACATTATTTACGGTATACGCAGAGTATAAACGGCATCATATTATATACCGCGGCTCTGGTCGAAAGAGGAGTAGAGATGAAACTAGGTGGCGGCGGCGCCGGCGGATAGTTACGGTTGACTATACCACGTGTTTGTTCGGGAAATTGGGTCACGTCCGTCTAGCTGGCCTCACACGTCGTAGTACCATAACCACGGTCGTGGCTGGGAGGATGAACACGATATTTTTGGTCCTCGCTTTTTGTTGATACGTATTGTAATATTATATATTATGTGTGTATTTATTTTTTGGACCGTTTTACGAGGACAAAAATAAGCCAAAAACCATGTTTGGTTTTTATTTATGTACGCAAGCACGACTTCTGTTTAACCGCAGAATCGTCTAGATGCGTTCAAAGTCATACTGAATAACGTTGAAAAATGCATTACTATAGCAGTTAAAAATGACAAAATTTTATTATTTTCAACGACTTTTTTTTTATACAATATCATTAATCTTATAAACTTGAAATAAATGTATCTTTGTAACATAATATCCAGATATGCTTAGTAAAATATAATAATTTAACGTATGAAAATGATAAAATAATAAACCTACATTAATTTAACAATACCGTACTGTATTTTAACTCTATAGCGCCTTTTTTTTCAAAAATATTTCCTGACTTAGTCATCTAAACATAGTGTTAATTTACATGATGAAATTATATTTCTTAAAATTAGGAACAAAAGATAGGTAGACATTTATATAATGATAGTAACAAATAGTAAAATAATTTTAATAATAATAATATTAAATAATAGTTACTAAATAGACAGGTATTTTTTATTTATTAAGTACTTTTTTATTATTATTTTATGAGAACACGATGTCCATGGTTAAACGATGAAAGGTCGGCTTATTGTTTAAGTCTATAGTACCAATATGAAGGTATTATAAATTTCCCAAAATGGCCAGCTACACATTATTATCAGTTAATATTACATTTGAAATTTGGTAGCTTTGTGATTAAATTTTGCAATAGAGGATTCTTAATAGTTCAAATAGTTTCAAGTAACAATTTTTTTTATAAATTGGTTTTTCCGCTATTTTTTTTCTTTGTGGTTTAATAATGAAAATACTTTATTTAAATTAACAATACTAATTATGTTTTATGCAAATTCAAAACATGTACATATATACACTATACATTTTATACAAAAATAGGTATCTCAAAACAGAGTGTATATTTGTATGTATCATTTCACGTTAGATTGAGTGCATATTCTATTGACTATCTATACAAATAAAAACATTTAATACATTTTTTTTAGCTTTAGTAATAACTGATATGCTTTTAAATTGTTCGAAAAATAATTATAAAAAAAACACACACCACTGTAAAATCAATAGGTACATTCTTAGCTCCGCCAAGAATCTAAAACTAAAACTATTCGTATAGTAAAATATATAGGTACAAATATGCTTCATAATTGAATAATATAATATACCTATCCTTTGAAATGGCCTAATTCTTTTGTATGGTATTGTTGTTATTATTATAAATTGTATTTCTCACAATAACATCAATCAATTTACAAGGTCATTCGGTTCGCTACAATGTATATTATACTTAATCGGCGGAGATAACCAGTAAAATGCGACTGGCCGAATACTGATTATCAGAATTCTTTACATGTATAGCCATGTAGGTACAATAGGTACATTAACATCTTTAATTGGTGCCTGAAGTTCAAAGTCTATACACGACTTGCCGCTTGCGACACTTCAGAGCCTCGACAGACGATGACCGGCTTTTTCTGATCAGTTCAAATGCTCTGCGTGTGAAAAAAAATCGTATAAACCTCATCCCCCCACATTTTCCAAAACAACATGTCAATATCAATATCGAATCGATTCCGTTATGAATTTCGTTAATTTTGTATAATATTCACCCCAAAAGTCCTCGAATGCTATTTCATATAAACTTTTTTTGATGATTGTACAAAATACAAAAAAATTGCGCACAAAATAAATAAATTCTATGGATGAATGTTCGGTGGGCATTTAGAAAATTATAAATAATGCATCGCCGACATGATTCGCAGTAACGCTAAAGCTAGTCCAGATAGGTACCATAATTAATCTGTTAATCTGGCATGAAGAATAGCTGTTGTACCTATCTGTATTGTATATTTTATCGCATGAAAACATTTTGGCCGATTATTTTAAATATATAGGTACCTAGTATATCAATATTTAATAACGAATGCAATTTGTCAATTTTTTTTTTTAATGAACTCGTAATAACTTTCAGCGTACTGTGTTATTATTTATTATTTTTCCCGTAGTATTATATAGGTCTAGGAATTCGTATAATTGATAATCTCGTTTTGAAATCTGAAAAAATAATAATCTTAAGTTGCACATATTAATCTCTCGTATAATATAAAATAATCACGCATTTGCTATATTATAGGTTTTAAACGAGCAATATTATGACGACATTTGTGGCAGATTTCATTATTGAATAGAGTACCTGTATATGTACGTATATTCTTAACATGATATAGCTGTTACTAATGTTATAATATGTCATTATGCAACATGGATGCTGCTGCAAACGAGGCTAAGAATGTACTTCATTTTTCACGCGAATATTTTTTTTTCTGTTAACACTTTTCCTAATTGTAAAACATCTTGACAAGTTTCGTGCGTCTCTATTGTTTCGAAATTTAACACATAGATAGTGCACAAAAAATGATGTATAATATAATATAAAAATGAATATAAGTGACGGTGTAATTAATTTTTAAAATTTCCTGGTATTTTTTGAAAACATTTACATAGGAAGAACAATTATTATTATGAGCAAGACAATACTGATTTTCAACAAAATCTTGAAGTTTTTTGAGTATAGAACGAACACAGTGCATACATTATCGACAAATTGTTAATAAAATGTATTTTCCAGTTATTGAAATAGTTTCACTGGGCGGTCCCTGCACTCTCTTGATATACCACGTCCTACTATTCGTTCTCGTAAATCACATTTCCAAATCATATAACATGTATATATAAATACAGATCACACACGAGTTTTCTATAAAAAAAAAAAAAAAACAGCAGGATGATAATTAACAATTTAAGGTTAGTTAAGAATTATTGAGATCAGTGATGAACATACATAATAAATTGAAGCAAACTAAGTATGGACGATTTTAAACCAGTAACGCATTACCCTGGACCAGGTACCAGTGTACCACTAAATAATTTATTTTGGGACTAATAACCTACAGAGCCGTGTATAATAAATTAATGTTTACCATTCTTGTTTATCCTACACGAATACACGATGTACATTTAATATATTCGTGTTTTATTGAGAAATTATTTTCCAAAGTTTGAATATATAGTTTACCTCCCTAGGAATTCCTTAAACTAGTCCTAGATATAATAATATTGTTGACGTGATTAACACATTGTTTAACATCGATACATAGGGTTGTTTGACGGTCGCCTGCGTGATTTTAGACATTTTGACTAAGGTTTTAATTTTCAATTAATTTCGCTGCAACTTGCAAAATATTAATATACGTTTTAGAAATTATTGTTCATGTTTCGACATCCGATGGCTCCCGGTAGTGTGTCAGCACATTGAAATGCAAATAACTTTGAGATCTATTTGCTGCAGTGTGTGTTATTGTACAACAAAATACGAATATTTCAAACGTATAGATTAACATAATATTATGAAAATAATATCCGCTCAAACCTGCAGAAAACATGCGTTTCGTTTACAAGACAACTGTTTTTATTGATGTAAATCCAAATCGTTTTAATGACGTATAATTGAAATGTAACCAATCAACCGTCGACGTCCCGACCATATACTTGTATTACGCAGTGATCGTGTGTACGATATTTCTTTTTATTATCGTGTTTACACTTTTTATGTGTCCAAAACGGGCAAGGATGACCTAGAAAAGCGTTTACACCGCATCAGATTTAGCTCGTAAGCAACATCTGGCGTGTCTTACTCGAAATAAACAATTTTAGAATCTTTAACCATCGCGGCTACGTTTATTATATAATTAAGACGTGCAATCAACACAACCGATGACGTTTTAAAATTAAAATTATACCCTCTATCAGATCGGAACGTACCATTGGAAGGAAACATAAACACTTATTGTGAAAATATTATTTATCATTAGTAAAATATCTTTCGGTAAATCTTGTTTTGCCATTGGCTGGTTTTCTAAAATTATAAGTTACTATTAGGTGCCACATATTATTATATATTATTATTTATAAATAAATACCTATATATATTATACAATCTATGCTATTCAATTTATATAATAAATCACAGTTGATGAAATAGATCCATAAATCATTACTAGAGCTTAAATTCGTTCTTATAAACTGCAGGGTTTCATTTGTGTCCACCCCATAAATATCATATTATTTGTGATCACATCCTGTTAAAAGTTGTACGGTATACTTAAAAAGTATTTTTTCCGTCCATAAATGACTGATGAAAAAAAAAACTATTCAGAATTGTTTTAATTATGTCAAACTCGTTATTTTAAATGATTATAATCCTGTCGGTTGGTTTCCGTCAACTGTTTGAATGTCGCTTTTTACAACCTATTGCCTACTATATATAAGCACTAAAAACAACTAAAAGTGTCTCTTTTTATTTACTGATGGATATAATATTATTGATATTTATATTTGAAATATGCGGTGTTTTAGACTCTCATAAATATTGTAATGCTGCCCTGTCAAAAATAATATAAATTTATATGATCAAATCCAAATGTAATTCCACTTTCAAACCTTTTTAAATAAGTTCTCGTAAAACAAAATTAGCTTTAAAATGTCGCATCTTTTAAATGAACCTATTTATTCTATACAAGATTTACTACATTTTTAAGTTAAAAATATTTTCATTCACATTCTTTTTTGCAAAATGTATAGTTCTTATTTGTTGTCCTATAATACTCTCATAGAACACAACAAATAAAAATATGAAAAGAAAGAGTTTTCAAAGTGTATTATTATATCATTTTTATGGATCCCTCGTTCTTCAAATATGGGCCTAACATCACGTGGGTAATATGCTCAACATCGTGCGTTAATATCTATCACACTATCTTATTAATCAAATAGGTAACACAAAGAATACAATTTATAATAATTTCATAAATACCTAATTAACTTACCTTACAAAATTACATTAATAGTTATAAGTTTGAAAATATGGGAATTATGCTGACACAGTGACGCTTATTATATAATATTATTATATACAAGACTTTCTTCGAACATATTGCTAAAAAACTTTTAATTTCGAGCACTTTCATAAAAGGCATTGACTTACTTCCTTTTGTTAAATCTGCTTTGAGTATGAACCTCTGCTGTAGGATACCATTATATTGTTTCTAACTTTTATTTTTTCTTAAGACAATACAAAGAGTTTTTCTACTCATAATTTCTTATTACGTATGTACTATTACTATACACTAATAATTAGACTACCTATCAGTTATTGCATGTCATGCGATTACGTTCTTACTTTTAATCATATGAATTTCAGCAAATTTAAACAAAAGGATTTCAAATAAAATGGGTACCATAAACCTTACGCTACTTTTAAATATTAAGTATCAATAACTATGCAAATCGAATAATTTAATATCATATGATTTTTCCTTGTTCGTTCAACGCATAATAACTAGTCCTAGGCACACTAATTATGGTCACCGTCCTTGTAAAGTAACTTTATAATTTTATATATTATCGTATTTTTATCTTATACGTTTTTTTTATGCGTTTAGTTTGTGACATTTGTGGTATACTTGCTGTAATATTATGAGCTGTAGTATTATTATTTATTACATAATTAAAGTAATTAATGTATCTATCTTCGTCCCGTATAAAACAATTTTAATTTATAAACTAAGATTTGTGCATTAATTAAATACATTTTACTATGTCTCTCATAATTTATTAACAAAAACTGTAACTAAGTCAGTTGAACCGAAAATAATTTCGTTGTTCCTGATAATATATTATCTGATACTAACTACAGAATCGATTTATTTTTGACTAAACACACTATTTTCAAATAACTCTTCAATAAAATAAACCCCGACATGTTATATTGAGTATAGTTTAATCATTATACTATGTTTTATATTGTATTTTAAGGTTGCAAATAAGTTGCAATGCTGTCAGTTAGCTTTCAAAGTTCAAAGTGGTATAATTGAAAAATGATTATCCTACCAGCCACCGCGGCGTGGTTGACGATTCAAGATTGTACAAAAGTAATTTCAACTTTGCGAATAAAACATTTAGTAGGTATTTTAAAAAACAAATATTACATATCAGAACTAAAATTATATTAACAAGTAATAATGATTAATAATATTTTTTTTGCATCGACTAAACACATTTTTAAATTTAGCAAAAAAATATGTTCTATTCAAAAAAATTAATTACGAATGAAGGTTATTTCGTCTTTTTATACACCAATCATAGTTATCCAACGCGTTATTGTTTTTGACATTCATTACAGCATATTATATAGTTTAAATAAATACAGGTGTATTATACGAGTGTACCTACAAATAAGAGTAAACCGGAACCATCAAATTATGTTTTTGGTTTTCGGTTTCAGTTGTTATATTACCTATGTTTATACATATTTTAATTGTTTTTAATATTCCTTTTTACTCATATTTCGTAGTTCGAAAGTCGCATCAAATCATTTCCTATAATACATAAGCATCGTCTACAATTGTAATTTTTAGGGACGGCGCGGACTGCCGCCATTCATCGACGGCGTATAAACTAAACGGCATAGACAGTGAACTCGCATTTTAGCCGATTCTTTTTCGAACAATTCATTAATCCCATTATACGTCTTATCTATACTAACGGTATAACAACGACTTAAAGAACATTTATCGTTATTTAATCCTGCGGAAGTAATACGTGAATACGAACAGCTGACCATTATTTGATATCGCAGGTGCTACGGGGTATAATATGGACGAGAAGAGGGAAGATTTTCGTCCGTTGTTGTAGGTACTCGACGGAATAATATTTTGGTCGCGTTCTTTTAACTCTTAAAAGTCTTAAAAAGTCTTAAAAATCTGGGCCGACACTTTATTATTATTTTACACTCGTGTCCTAATATAGAAAGCTATTCTGGCCTGTTCTATCTGTGGATGAGACGAACGAACGTCGCATCGACGGATCAACGTCGTGAAATATTATTATTCGTGTATTCGTTTGTTTGGAAATGCGTGTTCCTGGTCGACAATCTCGGAATCATTTAGCCTTTTCCATTCGATGACACGACACTTGACTATTGCATTTTCTTTGTATATATAGTCACTGCCGAATAAGAACCATCTGTACTCTATATAGCTGCAGATGCCCTGCTGCAGTAATTATATTTCGAGGGATTTCGACTGCAGGTGGAGAGTGGGTAACCCATCCTCAAATAACAACCCCGACGTAAATAATAATGTAAAAATGTTGATTTATACCTACCCATATCTGACCCCTAGGAATACTTTTGCAGACGTTTTACATGATAGTATGTGTAACTCTAATGATTTTATTACCTACTCGACGACTTAACGTATAAATCGTTTAAAATTGGGTAATATTAATATGATAATGCAGACATGGAAACATATCTGCACCCGTATTATTTTTATTATTAAACAGCTGGGGGTGGAAACCATATTATCTGGGTACCTAGGTACGCCGTATTCCTTACACCCGAAATCATTGTAATGCTCTCTAATGTGGGTAAATTTACACATTTCAAAAATAATTTCTCTACAATAATGGTGGAATTTAGGATTGTTTTTTAAAAATACGACGGAATTTACGATCGCTCGATTTCGTTTGAAGGACGGTTGTGTTTTCTAAGGTTTAGAATTTCAAATTAATTGTACATTCTTTATATGATATACTGGATTGATTCGACAAGAATGTTTCAGACGAGAAAAATATTGCTCTGATAAAATATTGAAATCGTAAACAACTAAGATCGAATGTAATCGGTTGATAACAAAAAATATGATACAGGAGAGTAATAAATTTAAACCACAACAAAATTATCACCTAAGAAAGATATTTATATATTGTGTGCAATAGTATAGGTACACAATACTCATATCATATTATAATGTTGTATAAAAATGTAGGCACAATATTTGAAAATCAAAAATATTGTAAACAAATTAATTGTATATTCTATAACTTAATCAACAAATTATGCATACAATATTTCATATTTGAATTTTAAATCTATTGATATTATAATATAATATTAGACTTCTCTTTAAGATGCATCCTTGTACAACGTTAATAAAGTATAAAATATATTAATTTTTTATTATCATCTACCAACCTACTTCTTTATTTTAAAATATGCTTAATGGCTACCTATACTAACTTAACGTCTTAACCTAATGTGGTAATGCAATGTAAGTACCTATTATATAGAATGCATTGCATCTTGTATTCTCGTGCATTTATGCAGTTTCGTCTGACAACTATTATAGACAGCTCGATTTTCTTTAAATAAAGTTTTTACATAGTATGTAGTCAATATTGATAGTTTTTAAAAACATAATGCAGTCGATAATAATGTAGCTATATTGCAGATTTTAATTTTGCATACAAGTATGCAACACAAAATATTTTATCCAGGCTAAACTTTTTAAAATTTACAAGTTTCCGTGCAATGTTCAACGATGCATCTAAATGGCACATTTTATATAGTTCTCATTGTGGAAAATCACATAAAACATTGTACTCAGACATTATTATATCTATTCTGAAATTGCAAGAACGAAATATACTGCAAATTAAAATATATAATCCCTGTATATTATGGTGTAATATACGTTATATACTTAATATTTTACACTTATCCGTTTCAGGACTTTATAGAGACTCCGAACTGGTGCAGGTCACCATATAATATATGCAAATACGATTATAATAATACGAACGTATTCGACACGAGTCAAAACAGTAGAAATAATACGCTCGACATAACGATAAATGTGCATATAATAAACGAAATTATGTTAACGTCGAATAACATATAATATAATATTATATTATATTTTATATACAATATCGGCGTTACACGAGTAACGTGACTTCTGCGGGTTGTAAAAATGTTGTTTTTTTAGATTTATTTAATGGCGTTTGACGTTTACGGGTGTTTTAGAGTTTTTATATCGAATTCCTTTGTATATATGGGTAACGATTTGACCATAAAATATGTGTCTGAGGTTTTTTTTTCATTTTTCAATTTCTCGAGTGTCATTTCGCGTTTATATATATTTTATATTCGTATAATACATGCGCGTACATGCGCGTATACCGTAGCCGGACGGGGCCACTACTACTGTTTACCAATAAAACTATTCAGCCTTACTGATCCGTGTATAGGTAAACCTACCTATGTAAACGATTCGCCGCCCGCCGCCGCTGCCGCCGCTGCTGCTGCTGCCGTAGTCGTCTCTACGCGCACGCACAATCTCCGGCAGACCTCGACAATCCTGTAACGATATACAAACACGTACAATCGTCGTCATTGTAATAAAACGTATATACAGAGAGCCTTCGCCGCGGTGACGGCGCATCGGAATATCCGAAATGATAATATAATAATAATAAAATAATAATAATAATAATAACATTTTTACCAACAGTAAGACGATCGTCCGGACGCGCGTTGAGCGTTAAGCGCTCGTATTTTAATGCATACACATGATATAATATAGGTATAGGTAATATAATATTATGATATCCGGTCGCGTCTTGTAATGACGTTATTGCACTCTGCAGTCGAAAATACAATGACGAGTAATATAAACGGGGTGCGTGTATGGTTTTTTTTATTACATTTTGATTTTTTTTTTTGTCTGTGATGCGTTTATATACGTTCGTAGTCTATATTGCTGTAATGAGACCCGCTGCGCAGCAGTGCGCCCAAAAAATCGCGACTCCACGCGATCGCCGTAATTATTCGCGACAATTCGTATATTGTCCAGTAAACACGACATAAAATATAATGACTCGGATAAATTCGGAGTTTTATTTTTTTGATCCTTACTCGATCCTAGCAATACTAACAGGCATTTTACGAGTGTAGACAATAAATATATATACAGGGTGATCCACCAAACATCCTCACCGCCATTTTTTCCTCAAATAATTTAATTATTCGAATTCTGATTTTTAAAATTCTTAAATATACTAAAATACCATATTTTAAAATTCTCGAGATTTTTCGTATTACTTAAAAAATGTCATGTGGCGATACAGACTTCTGTTTTTCAAATGATAATCCTCCTTTTTTTACAAAGTAGGTACCTATAAATTATTTAGCGAATCATTTTTCTGAAAATATTGAAGTATCTAAATAAGAATTCGTACTAGAAGTTTTTAAGTTTTTTAACTTTGTGTTTTAAGTAGTACAAAAAAATCACAAGAATTTAAAATATGGTATTTAAGTAGGTATAATTAAAAATTCCAAAAATCATATTTTGAATAACTGCGTTATTAAAGCGTGAGCGTGCTTGATGAATTACCCTTTTATTACATAAATTGCGTGTGCGTGGAGCTATTTAATTTTGTTTTTGATATTTAACTCAACTCGTAAATAGGTATAACACTTTAACCTATGAAATACAATGATATAAAGATCTGTATCTGATTAATTATTTTAGGGATAGCATCACTAAATATCATTATATATTTTTTTTTATGAAAAACGAAAAAATTTCAAGTGTTGTTGGTAATAAATAACTGTCTGCTTACTAGTTTACTACCTTACTGTTTTATTTTTAATTCTCTAGATTTTTACTTAGGTTAGCCAATTTTAAAGTGAACTATGTGTAGTATCATAAATGTATACTGTAAACCATTTGGTTAACATCTAATTATGATAAGATAATATAATTAGGTACTTTCGCAATTGTATGATATATGAAAACTATGTTTAATTTGTCTTATTAGCTAAAAAGTGAACATTGATCTATTAGGTATTTAAATTTCAATGTTAACGTTGGCAGCTATACATATATCTTGAAAAAGTATTTTAATTACAAAATATTTGCATTAGACTATAAATAACTACTGAACCTCATCCAATTATGTATTATTCACTAGGTTTTATTATACTTATTATACTATTTATATTCCAAAGTTAAAATAATTATTTAAATATATATAAATTATTATTCAATATTGATCAATATTTAAATTTTAAATCCGCATAATTCAAGTTTAATTATTTAACCCGTCCATTTCTAACATAAATACTAAAACCACAAATCTTTTTACTGTTCAAAAACATGTTCTTCACAGATTTTGGCAATAAAAAATTAAAGTAAAGAAAAAAAAAATAATTTAAATAACTATGTATACTAACTATAATTTTCCCAAAAATGTATATTTAAATTTAAAACTCAATACCAATTTAATATATTAATATATATGCACTATGCGATAAATGTCCAAAACATAAAATACAGCTCACATATTGTATAAGTGTAACTAGTAATTGTACCTACGTTAAGTATTCTAAAATAATAAATATATTTACTATACATCAATGACCTTAGTTTTGACATAAACATGACCGAACTAATTTTTTTGTCAATTATATTAAAATACCAAATGTTGGTGCCAAAACTAAAAAATCTCATTTAAAAATAATTTGTCATATTTCATATCAAAATGAGTAAAACATATGATTTTGTTTTTAGAAAATATTTTTGAATGATATTTAGTTCATGGTTAAGATATATTTTATTATTCTTTTATAATTAATTATAAATTGACAATGTAAACTATAGTAATTAATTCAAAGTATAAAATAATACTGATTTTGAAAATGTCAAACTTTTGTACTCTATCATAATTCTTTAAATCTACCCTGAACAAGAAAAAATAATAATACATTTTTGACAAAACATAACAATTTTATGGAAATTAGATTTTTTCTCTATTCAATTAGTTAAAAAATATAAAAATGTTTTTGTTATTTTTTTAAGTAAATCTTAATTTGCCGTCTAGTAATTACAAAACAATTTATAACGTTGATATACTAGTAGATTATAATGATAATATTTTGCATTTTTGTCTATACCGGAAACCACTGATATTTATGGTAAAAGTCATAATCAACAGAATGTTATTTATTAACACCAATTAAAAACTATTCATATTATTTATCTTAACCAGTAGGTATAAACATATTTTAAGTCCCTTGCGGTAATTTTTTTAAGATAGTTGTGGTCTGTGTAAATACATATAGTTATATACATCGGTGTATACTATATGTATTTACATTACCCAACCGTACAGTTGTGCTTTTCTTCATTTCCATGTTTACCAGAATATTACAAATTAGCCACAGTTAATTTCAATTATATGAAAAATATCCAACCATTATTCAAAATTGTAAATCAAATGAATTAAGTCTTTTAAAATGCAATTAATTTTATGAGTTTTGACCAAAATTAGTTTTAGAATACGATGGTTCATTGCTTAATTTGTATGAGTATGAAAAAAATGACGTATTAAATTATTTTGCTCGGTATTTTATGCTCTTTTGTTATTTGTATAATTTTATTTATAGTTGTCACTGATAAATTATTTAAAAAGTTTAGTGTACATTTTAACAAACTTTATTCCTCAATTTATTATCATAATTTAATGATTACTTAATACAACCCATTTCATTTGTAGATTGTGTCTGTAAAATATGTACAATCCATATTAGGAGCTAGAAATATATATTTTTATTTTTATTTTAAATTTAACGGACTATTTAAGTTTTTTTTATAATGAATAACATTTTTATAAACAGATATAGGAAGTCTAATTGTATGAAATGTTTTTTTAGAAAAAAATCCAAAAATATAACATTGTTGTTCATAGAAAAATATAGTTATTTCGTTATAATACCAATCGGCAATATCCGAATTTGATATAGTACAACTACATACTCTTTAAATAGTATAATATATCAATCACAAGATATATAGACCACAAATCTAATCACCTTTCTTACCATCACTTAAAGCCGGATGTACACGATTATGATAGTTAAACGCTATAGTTTCAATTATGACAGTCCATTACATACATAACAGTAAAAAAAACTGTTATCATGAGCGCAATAATATGTATTATGATAGTTTCTGTCGCAATGTCACGAAAGCACTATCACACTATCAAACATATATATGCTAATTGATAGTGGATTTGGGAGACTAAAGTCTCAACTAAAATAAATTATTTTTTATATACTTTTGACTACACGCATGATTTAAATGCAAATTACTTTTTTTTCTGAATTTCTTAAAACATCGCTTTCTAAACAGAAAATTTGTTTCATACATCAAAGTAAAATCCTACAGTATAATACACCTATAAAATAAACTTTAATTTTGCGTTTTTGAATTTTTTTGATGTCTAGAGCTTTTAATTTAAATGGCGCTTTTTATATTTCGAGGCAATTTTTCGTATATTATAATATGATAATTTATTATAATTGTAAATCTTCAATTCAAACATATACACTACATTAATTAAACCTGTAACCACTCGTATACAAAAAAAATAGTAATAATATAATTTGGTTGCTATTTTTCAATTTTTACCTGTTTTAATTTTTAAATATTTAACAAGTCGTTACTTACTCAAACAAACGATGTACAGTTTGCGTATCTATACATATATCTAGACATCTCTATATAAACTATAATAAATATATGGCCTTCATTAACTGTTTACCAAAACCTTAAATAAAATATTCAAAGGAAGTTCACATCATGATAATATAATACAATAAATATATTATGTTTATATATTATATGCAACAATATTAATTCAATTTTATAACCATTCATTTTATTGACAATAGTACAGCACTACAATATATTGCTTTTATTAATTTTAAGTATTGGTCCGATAATGCGATTTTTTTTTTTTATAAATATAAATTGATGATTATTGATTAAGTAATAATTCCATATTATGACATGCGTGTATACATAATCAAATTAACAGTTCCATAAAGTATTCAACACTATAAGCCATCTTTAAATAGTTATAAAGAGAAATGTGCGCATTATTGTTTAATTAACTTTACTAAGTACGAGAATATGTGTACATTAATAGTGAATACCTGGTTATACATAGTATATTATGTTAAACACAATAAGGTAAACATTTTAAGACTAAATAAATACAGATAATTCATAGAAAGCCAGCTAGTAAGTTAATTTATTAGGGTCTCCAAAATAATATTAATGCGCCTAAATAATCTAACTTATCCTATTATTTCTAATTTAATGAATCGTTAATGATTTACATATGTAATATGGAAACGTATAGTAAAAAATATGTCGTGTAATAACATTTATTTATTACAATTAAATCAATATAACTAACACATATAACTTAATTTTGTAAAATATTCTATTGGAACATTTAAAAAAAAAAAAATATTAAACTGTTGAAAACTAAAGCATTTTTACTGTTCTAATAGGTGATTACAGATACAAAAAAAAATTAAAACTCACTTTGTTGTAAAATCTATACATTCATTGCTCCACTCAGAATCTAAATTAATATGGTATTGGCAAGTTTCTCCGTTAATGTAATTTATGATATACCTCCGTCCGCGTCGTTCCATCATAGAATAATTGACGTGTTTTTGCAGTTTATTTATTTTGTTTTCGTATACATCAACTGTGTCCAGATGTCGTATAACATATAAAACTTAAAACCTAATGCCATTAAAATAATTAATAATTGCATTTTATGATGAAATAAATGTTATTCATTGGGTATCATAATTTATTTACCTTTATACCAAATTTGTTGAACTGTATTTGTTTATTATGTCATTGGTATAATAAGTCATGATGTGTGCTAGTTGGATTTTTTTTTTTTTTATCGGTGTTAACACTTCATTTATGGAGATAAATAGATATTATTAACTAGTTTGTCGATAACCTACCTATATTTAGATGAATGGCCATAGAATATGCGCAAAATATTCTTATACTTGTTTATAAATCTTATTTCTTGTCACCGTAAATACAAAGCCACTTTTTTGAATGATGTGTGTCTTTCGAGAGTCATATTTATTGTGGTCGAATTTTCTGGCAAAATCGTTAATATAGCAATTAAAAAATTTTCATATTAACGAACAGTTATAAATATTATAATAGCATCTGTTCAACTGTTCGAGCAAAATATAAAGACAAAAGGTAATTAATTTTTATAGTTTTTAATCATAATTTGCTATCGATAGTGCGATAATATTAAAAAACTTGGTATTTAAACTTTTCGATAGAGGTACTTAGACTGTTGTTTGATGACAAATATTATTGGGTACTTATGCTTAACCTCTAGAGAAAATTTGAAGCCTCGATAAAATTGTACGACGATAATACTTTTCTCTATACTGCTCCTCTAATATCGTCCAAGTTTAAAACTATTATGCCTAAAAATTATTATATTTTGCGTAATCTTACCTCATTACTACGTTATGGATAATTTAGTCTTTAGACAACTAAGCCGACTAAGTTACATTATTCGATCATGTAAATTGTTACGATATTGTATCTGTAATTATCCACTTAATGTTATATACATATAAGGTAAGACAATGTATAGACAATTAAATTATTTTAATTCCAAATCCAACGTATTGAATTTTGAAGGTCGGTTACTTAAACCCTAGTCAATAATTACATATACACATAAAGTCTAATATCAGAGAGACAAACATTTTTTAATTTACTGTAAAAAAAATTACTACCCACCCAGTATGTCAATACATAACAATATTAGATATACATTTCATGATGAATACTATTGCAATTTACATATTATTAGTATATAACTAACCTGTTAGTGTTATATAATATCTAAGGGAATTAATGTTGAGATTAATTTGAATGAATGCGTTTATTAACCTACCTACCTATTTAATAATACATAAACAAAATGTATACTTAATAAATAATTTTAAACAACATAAGGTTTGATAATAAAATTCATAAAATCGATGTATGTTGGGTACCGTTTACATCTATATTGTGACACCAATAATGTAACCTCATCCAATCACTCTTTGGCAGTATTGACATTTTAAAATATTGTCTTGATTTCTGTTTTTTTTTAAGAACCAGAAAAACTAATTTTTTAAAATATTATTTACGATGCATGATGAAGATACATTGCAAGATGCCCAAGATTGATGCCATAACGATTTCCAACAATGTAGATTTAGATATTTTATATATTATTGGATTACAAAAGAAATAAAATTTAATTTATATTCTGTAGGTAGTCGATAGTTATTTACATTCATTAACAATAAAAAGGAATTTAATCATAACGTCGTATTTTACAGCAGTATTTTGAATTTATTTATTATGTACCTACTCATTTTTTTCGCTAAAATAATACCATAATACCATAAACACTATATTGTAAATACATTTTACTTTGTTGGATAAAAAAAAACCTTTTATTTTGTACCAATAACAAAAATGAAATCACTTATATAAAAAAATATTTATTTAACTATAATAAAGCATATTTACTTCAAATTTAAAGCCTATTAACAAACCTCAGAAAAATTCTAAATATTTAATGTGTACATGTGCATAAAATATAAATAATAGGTAACCTAACCTATATTTAAAATATACAACAAACAATAAATAAAATATACGGAACTGCGGTAGACTGCAGTAAACAGATATATTTCATAGTGAACAATTATTTTTATATGTGTCAAAAACCATAATTCATTTGATAAATACAATTTTTTTTCCTTATTCTATAATATTAACTAATGAGAATATTATTTAAATTAGATAATATTATTTTCAAGATTCAATTTAAAAGAAGAAGTATAATAGCAGTAATATACGATACTATCTTTATCAAAATATCAAATAGATATTTGTTAGATGTGTGCTACACATCGTATATTTAAAAATATATTCTCTTAATCTAAATGTAACACATTTGGTGATAGAAGCTGACAACAAAATGCATTAATAGAGAACACTCAGTTAACATTAACCGCGTACAATTTTGCATACTAACATTTTATTACTTTGAAATGCTTTTAAATTGTATGGCTTTAAAAATAATATATAGAATGGTATTCGCAAATTGGCTGTCCGAGTTTTGTTGAGGTCAATGTGTCTACAACGGTTACAACAGCTTACAATAGTCCATTTATTCAATTGTGTACGTATACCAGAATCGAACAAACATAACCATAACTATGTATATATGAACTAAGAAACCGCGATGGTATTACCAAATATATTGTCTAGCTGCTAGGAAATGATCAATAAAATAATGTTTCGACTTAAATTGAAAAAATATAAAACAAATCGATATGATATACTAGTAATAATTGTATTGAAATGAACAGTGTAGGTATTTATCGTATTGCATTAAATATAATACTATACAATCATCGATTTCAGTATCTTAAACGGTTTAAAATAACCATTTCTGTTCGTTGTTGATTTTATAAAAAAGATTCATTTATTTTAAGAATATAATGGGTCCCACTAATACACACGAGTTCGTGTGGGGGCCTATTGTGGTACTATAATATAGACCCTGCTATAATACAATAATGATGACTTAAAATGAATCTTGGTTAACATAATATATTGTATTACATATAAATTAGTGGCCGACGCTTGCAGTGTATGTACAGCCTATTATTTTCTCGTAACGTTTATAAGTGATTGATTTGAATCATTACATCATCCGTTTAAGTATAGGTGCTCGTGCGAGTATATACTTACTGCCATTAAGTATTCCGTAAGCTAATTATAAACAGTGATTTGAGTAAAACGCACTCAACGCAGTTTCGTTTTAATACAAACACATATTATTCGAGACTTGACTAAAAACACGTAGGTACGACTGATTGGCGATTATTCAAAGAATAAAATATGTGTCTTCTAATTATGAACCCAATTTGCTCATTCGCCCGTGAATATTATAGTTATAAATGTTATAATACACGCTAAACATATACTCATAGGTGGGCGCACGAGAACAGCAGGCTACCGCTCTTACCGACGCATTTATCATGGCGTGGACCATTATGGTCTATTATTTATAGACAAAACTAAAAAAAAAAACAGATATTATTTTCCGACGTTTAACGACGTTTAAATAATACTGCAATGGTATATATAATATTCTGAAAACCGCCTTATTCATAAAACATTATATCATGGGTATTATTTTAACCTATATTCATCGATCATTATTGATTTGAATGCGTATGAATTGAGAAATATGAATTTAATATTTTAATTATTAGATGTATGCAAGCTAAAATACATATTTTTATCTCTGGACCGTTAGCAATAACTAGTAGAAAATGGCCAAAGAATAATATTTGCTGCATGCCTACACCTGGCCCGAGACCCTGCGCACGTCTGTAAACCTACTCTATAGTTAATGTCAACTAACTGTTGGATAAAACTTCGACAATTTAGGCGTGAATGATAGGCAATTTAGAAAACGTTTATGCGTTCAAGTGTTTGTGTCGACTATCGTTGAGTATTATATGATAAACATTTTGAATTACCAAGCGCACGTATTCAATGTATACCTCAATTATTACAAGACTCAATGTATACGGAATATTAATACAATTGATTTAAATATTGATAAATTTAATTTGAGATCAATTCTCAAACGCTCATTGTTTAATATTATGCGCTTATTTTTTTAATTAATCAAACGCATAGGTACTATGAATTAATAAATAATTAATAGAAGCAGTAGCGTTCCGAGAAGGAAACAAATAGAGAAAGCATTGATTAATTTCCCTTGACACCTATAGGAGACCTTGCCTTGCTCTACTCGTAGAAAGCATGTTTATCACATCTTATATTTGCGATCTTATAGTTCTATATTTTGTCATTGCATTTTTCATATTGGACATGTAGGTCACACTCATAGACACACCTTTAAATAGTGACATATAGAACGTACCTAGCTTGTAAGTACGGTTCATAATATCCTGCTGAAATGCATTTTTAGTCAGCATCATATTATGTTCGATCCTATTTTAGGGTATACGTTACGATTTGCAATATCAGGTGTAATTATTATTAAATTGCATACCTAAACCATGATTTATATTATTTCATTATTATATACATTATACTTAAACACAATAAAATATGTGGCATTCTTCATTTATGTTGATAAGCCATAGCTAAACAAATAAATATTGTGACAATGGTAAAATAAATAGCATTTGTAGTACTATATTTTTGTTTAACTATAAAAAACATATGTTAATAAAAGGGCTTAAGTGCTGAATAATAACACATGTAAACAGATATTAGGGCGTTTATTTAAATAAATTAACTGACTAATAGTTTTTACAATAAATAAACATTGTGATTTGTGGCTCTACAAACTAAGCCCCTCTACGATTCATAAAAAAAATTGAAAATGAAAAAAAATGTCTTTTCAAATATAATCAAAATGTATTATGGTTTAATTGTATTTATTTAACGCGTCGAATTTGAAATATTATAAACAAAAATAGTATCCATCCATAAAATAATATGTCTAATTTCCCATTTAATAAATATATTTATTTTAGTTCTGATTAATAAAAAAAAATAATCAATGACATACCAACAGTTCTAATGATAACCAATAATTGCAAGTAATTTCAATACAATTATTAGGTACCTATAACAGTATAACCATATAATTGTTTTTAATTCTATAAAATAGGTAGTTATACCTACTACTACTAAGTCGTATTATATAATATTGCTGTTTTATATAACTACACATCTATAAAATATTACATTATATATAATGTAGAAAAAAAGTAAATGCATATACATTTTATATTGATATTTTAGTTATGTGAGAATAATGTATTGTAGTTATTTAGTTGTATTAAAGATTTAATGAATTTATATTTCAAATTGTGAACTCATATGGGTCCCCACACGAACATGTTCAGTGGAGCGTATTATCTTCTTGAAGAATAAATAAAAATAAAATACACGTATATAAGAGTATTAGGAATAAGATGACAACGATTATTTGTATACATACAAATCATACACAGCGTGTGTCGACTACTTAACTTTAAGGTTACTAACCTAACCCACAGTGTATTAGCTGTACTAATTGAAATACAACTTTATACAAATAAGAAAAATATACAGGTCAATGGGTACCACAAAATTGTTTATTATTTTTTTGACAGTGCGTAAGTACCGCTTCTTAGGTACCTATAATAACAAATAATCTTATAGTATCTTGCCGTTCGCCACGCATATTACATGGACGCAGCGTGGTTGACGGATAATACATTTATTGAAATTTTGAATTTTTTTTTTTTTTTTGTTTCACTCTTGAAGTGTTCTGTGCCGATACAAACTTCTGTTTTTCAAATGAACCCCCCCCCCCTTTTTTTACTTTAAATTATTTAGTGAATCATTTTTTTGAAAATTTTGATGTACCTAATTTAAATTTTGTACGAGTAGTTTTTGAGTTATTAACTGTGTTCTAAGGGTAATAGTCCTTAAAAATGGTTTTTTCAAAAATATTAATTAGCTGATTATTGTTAGAACACAAAGTAAATAACACAAAAACTACTCGTACGAATATTGATTCTGATACGTCAATATTTTCAGAAAAATTATTCACTAAATAATTTACAGTAGAAAGAGGGGTTCTCATTTTAAAAACAGAAGTATGTATCTCCACAACACACTAGGCACTCCTTAAGTAGTACAAAAAATCTCAAGAATTTAAAAATATGGTCTTTAAGTATATTTAAAAATTTTAAAAATTAAATTTTAAATAACTGCATTATTGGAGAAAAAGGGGGGTGAGCATGCTTAGTGAATAGGTACCGTGCAGTATATAGTTACTAATCAATACTTATGTACACAATATCCTTTACCTGTTGCCTACAAGTACCTCACAAAATCGAATTACAAAAGTTTGTGGTAACCACGACCAACAGTCCATTAAACGTTATTAATGTATCTTTATTTTTAGTTTGTACCGCATCATGCAACTATATTATAATTTATAACCATCTGCGTGAACATGTTCACAGGTTGCTGTAACCACGTGACGAACACAAGATGCGTCACACCGAAGTGGTGGGTTTATGGCGGCCGACGGACACGCCGCCGGGAGGAAAGACTCGTGTATCCCGAGCCACCGACCCAGGGGCGTCACACACGTCGCACGCCCACAAGTTTGTCATCAAGTCCACGGCCATGATCCGTCAGTCGAGTTTCACTAGATTCATCGTCAACAAGAAGAACAATACAGGTGACAAAGTTTAACTACTACACGTATACAATTCGCTCTCCTCTCAATATACGATTTCTGGCTAAAATTGATATAATAGTATAAACGTAATATCGAGCATAATATACTAGAAGGTATACACTATACATACATAACCACCTCAAACTAAAACAATAATTCAGGCATTTCAATCCATTACCCTCTGTTTACTAACATCTGTCCCTTGTGAGGGACGTTGCCACCAACTCACTTCACGATGACCTCGACATTGAAACCATCAACACAGTTGCATTCAACTACTATAAAGAACTCCACACCAAACTAGCCACTCATACCAACTCACTTATATAGATATAAGAGTTATTTATATTAGATAAAGCAAACAATCCAGAAAATCCCCCTCGACTGTTAAAAAGACGCTGATGCAGGGATTCATTAAACCGTAACTTTAATGCCACTCGATCGGATAATTGATACGGATGATTGATCTTGTAAATAATTCTCCATTCCATAATATATCATATTTGCTTAATGTACATTTGTAGTCAGTTACAGATTGTAAATTTTCTATTTTAATAAAAAAAAAAGATAGTTAAGTATACACATTACACATACAATATACATAGTCGATTGATCCCTGTAAATTATTTAAATTCAATCAAATAGTCAGAGCACTCAATTTTATCTTAATTTTATAAAACGAAACAACAATGAGAATAATACTATTTAGATATTTCTACATAGGATCAGATTTAAAAAATAAGTCATAAGACTTGCAAATGGTTAAATTCGAAATAAATGTTGGGAAATTTATTAGTATTCGTCGCCGTACACAGCTACAGAAATAGTTTGAAAAATCAGAAAAAAAGAACGATTTACTTAAGTACCAATAAAAGCGATACCACGTTACGATAGACTGATGTCATTTTTAAATATATGGAGAAAAATATTCATGAGCTTGCTGTTTTAAAAGAAAAAAGAACAATTTATGCCCATTAAAGTTGGCTAATGTTTTGTATACACAATACAGGTAATACCCCCCCCCCCCGAAATATTATGATAGTTACACTCAATACTATATAGGTACACACATAATACATAATATACGTTTGTATACATAAAACCATATTCAGCCTAACATTATGACTGGTATACAATAAACAGTTCCGAATACTTATTATGTTTTCATGCAGAGTTAAAAGATATTTTATTCATGATTGGAATAATAATTTATATAACTATTTGTGTTATACATGTTAGTGTAGGTATGGCGCGAATGACGGCGCACTATTTGTTTTCTCTCTCCGACCCACGCGCAACAAACCAAATTTACGTTCAACAGATCCAACCCTGTGTTAGAGTATATTATTATAGAGTGAATTCGCCTATTTTCAAAATTTTAGTTAAAAACATTGTGTCGCTACGTTGGCTATTTTATGTTATTTTAATTTTCATGTAAGTCATGACTTTAGGGGCGTGTAAATTATTATACAATTTAAAAATGCATATAACATACACCGAAATTTAAAATACCGTAAAAAATCCAACCTAGCGACACTGGCATAAATGTGGTTCAAAGTTTGATCATAGGTGAATTCACTCTAATATTAAAAGTAACATCGCAGGGTTAGTTCTGCTAAACGTCGATTTGCCATGTTGAGCGTTGGTCAGAGAGAGAAAACAAATGGTGAGCTAACTTCGTCTCAAGGGTTATAAATTAAAATAAACATCACTAAAATTGTTCTTTATATATAGTAATTTATAAATTGTCAAATAAAAAAGTTTATATGCAATTTAGATGAAATAATACAGGTAACAGACATGTAATACCGTCGCTTATACTGCAACACCACGTATCTCAAAATTTGACAAAATGAGATTATTATCGATATTGATAAAACAAAGTGTGTTTAAACTATTTTGTTCTATAATTTTTTGTGTTAGACTCCTGGTTACACTGTTAATCAGGAAAATTAGAACACTGCGTATATCAAAACCTTGTATTAACATAACCATAGACCTTATACTTAGTATAAGGCTTAGATCGTATACTATGGATGTAGTTATGCGTTTACTAAATTGTGTCCAACATCATCCCCACCACCTTCAAAATGTCACGGTACACGACAGAAATGCGCATGCCCACATATCTATACGAATGATACATTGTTGATACCACGATTAAAGATATATCTTTAATCGTGGTTGATACTGATTTCTAGACTTCGGGCATGCGCATTAGCGTCGTGTACCCTGAAATTTTAAAGATAGTGGGGATGATGTTGGACACAAATCGGTGCTAGAGCAATTATATACGCATGACTACATCCATAGTATATGATCTAAGGTATAAGGTCTATGAACATAACGTATCTCAGTTAATAACATGGCATAAAATGTTATAAAATGAGATAAGTGTTGTTGTCTAAATTAGTTTTTCGATGATTGTGGAAAACATCAAAAACTGAGATACGTGGTGTTGCATTTTAAGCGACGACACTATTTATTTTACAGTTCATTTTTAAAGAATTGTATTTTATAGATATAAGATACGTAGGCACGTAAGATTAAAACAAAATTAGGCCATGCATTTTTTGGTACCTACCTATACATTATTAGTAGTAAATGATACATTTTATACGGATAAAATTATGTATTGTTCAGAAGGGTTGAATACGAAACCCTACATTAGTATTACAATATTACGTGACAATGTGACATGCTACATATTATCAAGGATTTACGTATATTATAGTCTATATAGATAGTTGATAAATTGTTACAACTTATTCAACGTCAAATACATATCGTTTCAAAGCATGTTTTAAATTTCAAACATTTATAATACCAATATGTAAGTAGGTATAAAACCATAACTACTCGATTCTTTCAACAAATGTACAATAAGTTTTTTTTACCTATTAGGCGCTCATCTATCAAAAAAATACCCAAACTCTCGAAAAGTCAAAAACGTGCACAATATTTTAATTAAAATATAAAATTATGCAAATTATCGACATCGTTAATGCTCACTACGTATTGCCTATACCTATAACCTATTATACACACGTATATAATTAGAGGCATAAATTGCTTAAATATAAAATGCATACTTCCCGATAACATTATTTTCATCATCATTGCTCATCGTCTTAATCCGGTTTACGCTTTACGGATAACGGCGAGATTAAAATATGTAATGCATTTTTATTTCTTTGAAGGAACGACAATTTTAAATAGCTCAGAGTAGTGATACATTAAAAAATGTGTTATCTATAGATAAGAATTACAAATTATAGGTACTAAAATGTATATTAGGAAGTATATGATATTATTATTTCTAAGAAGTACCTAAAATACCAATGTGAAAATGGTACTGATTACCAGAACATTATAATTGATTGAAGTACGTAGGTACTTGATTAATAAAAGTGCATTTTTTAATAGAATATTTGAAAAATAATTGTAATTATTCATATCGATTAAATATATGACTCTGGTGAGGAACTATGACATCTTTATGACCTCAACCTAACTTAAATTAATAATATATCAAGTCATTATATAATACATTAAATAAGAGGCTAACATGTGGGAGGACGTGGTACCTACCACAAATGAACAAAAAAATATTCTTAACAGTTTATACTACGTACTTTACAAGGAATTAATCTTATTTAATAAACTACCTTAGTAGTAGTTATACTCAGTATTACAAAGTCCCAATTTGGGTTTCAGTCAAATTCGTACACATATTATGCATTATACAGACATCATAATCAACTTTTTCTCGAAGTAAATTTAATCCTCTTCTACAAAGGTACGTTTCAAATAATACAAATCTGCAACTTGTAAGTTATAGGTGCTTTCATATGATAATAGAGAATTATCTATAAATCGTTATCTACAAACTGTTCCAAAAAATACATTCATCCGCATTATAATCTTTTCATTCATTTTCGAATCTCTTAGTTTGGGCAGGATCAATTTGGACTAATTATAAATTAATATAACCTATTTGGAATAATATTACCATTAAATTCGTTGTAATCGAACTCGTGAGCACATAAGACTTATTAAAATTTAAAATACTTTGAACTATTAGTGGATAACATCTTGGGAAATGTTATAGACTATAGTTGAATATATTATGAACAGGGCTCGGGACTTATAGCACTAAAAATCATTAAAATAAACGCTTAAAAACATCATTATAAGCACTCAAATAAGCACTTATCAATCTTAAAATTAAGCAAAAATATTTATTCAAAAAAAAATGACCTAAATTAGGAGGGTTGGGTCAGTGGTCTACGTCACCATAAAATGTATATAATACCTATTATTATGTAAAACGGCAGAAGAAACTGAAAATTAGCAAAATTATTTTTAAACTGTCAGAAAACGTAATAAATAATTGGAAATAAGCATTTTTTTTTAAATTATCGAAAAAATCAAAAAATAGCACTTTAAAATTTCATAATTGAAATCGTTGTAACCTGACATACACTTCCATGGCACTCTGCTACATTTTAAGTCAATCCATAAAAATAAGCAAATGCTATAAGGCCTGAGTCATGATTATGAGTTATAATTTATTAATCCTGAATCATATTTCGTATTTTGTGATTAGGTTTTATTAAATATTAATTGACTATACAAATATATCCTATATATTATACTATATTTTTTATTATATTATTCAAATGTATATAAGCTATAGTAGTATGTGTATAATATTATATAGGTACCTAATATTGGTAGCCTAAAGGTAGTAAATATATACACAGTGATTCATCAAGCATGATCACCAAACAACTCCATCAAACATCCTTTTCTGCTGTAAATCATTAGCGGAAATTTTTTTTTGGTTTAAAGGTTGACGTATAAAAATCAAAATACCTAACCTAATATAGTTGGGTACAACCTGGCGTATGTTAAGTAATGTTTAACGGTAAAACGACGTTCGTCACACATTTGAAGAGGATTTATTTGGTTATATGTGGTTGTATACTTATAGATATTTTACATACAATACACCCATACAAAATTACAAACAATTTTAAAAAATAACAGAAAGTATAAGAACCGATAATATTATAATAGGTAAATAATACATTATACATGTAAACAAATTAAATACATTTACAAGTATAATTTGTTATTATATTTTCATGATGCCCTTATTCATATGTAAAGTGAAGAGAAAATAATTTTACTGATAGGTCAAAATACAATTTCTTAGAAAAATAAAGTGAACAAAATAGCTGTGGCGCACAGACGCACTTACATCGAATAATAGACATGAAACACCCAGAAGGTAAATGCATGAAAATATTATTTTTAAAGAATGGCTTTAAGAAAAACACAATTGAATTAAGGTTACATTTCAAAAGCTCTATAATTATTAACTATTAAGTACAAAACAAGTATAAACTATAAGAATAACATTCTTAATAATTTGAATTTTACCATGGTATAGGTAGTAATTACGCATTCTTGATTTAGTGTTAGTCTTAAACACATAACTGACTTCATATTTCTGCAGAAATATAGGTAGGTAATAATAATTGTACATATCTAGGTGTTAAAATTGTTGGTAATAACAAGATATATATGTATCACTTACTTTTTAGTTTTGTATATATTTACTTATTTATTACATGTATAGGTAAATATATTTTTTATTCCTAATTGGTATCATAAAGATTAAAGTCCATAATATGTACCTAAGCCAAACCTATTCACATTATTTTAGTTCCACTGAGTGCAACTTTCGTATAAGTATTCTTCAAACACATATCAAAACTGATATTTATTTTAAATAATTTATTGCCAGTGTCCTTCTTCGTGCCCTATACGTGGTTAATGATATTGTTGTGCACTTGTGATGCATAGGTACTTGTGTTTATATTGGCAGGTTACCTATTAATTTATAGTTATGTTTATTAATACAAAGCAAAGCATAATATAGAAAAAAAACATAAATACCTATTACCTACGCACAATAAACACTAAGTATGAAATCAGAATAAGCACTAAACATTTTAAACAAACTATCATAATCTCAACAAACATTACCGCTGCTATAATTATATTTGATAAAGAATCTCTTTTATTCCTAAAACAATTGAGTATTTCTTGTTTCAATTCCTATTTTATTTTCTCAAATAAAAATGAAGTTTGTTGATATGTTCGTTGATAATCAATGCTGTAACTGGGGAGGGGCTAACCTGGGGAGGGCCAACCCCTCCGAAATTTTTTAAAAATAGACTTAAGGGTCGAGTATATAGACACCTATCTACATGGCGCCTATTTGAACTACATTACTACTAATCCAAATTAGATAGGTAATATTATATTTATAATACACCATGGTAGATCGTAGTTGTCACACCGTCGATCAGGTAATACTGTGGGTAATAGTCAACCAAATATAGTCGTATTAAACTAAATCAATGACTAGAGTTTTTGTGGCACAACTTCTCGGCGAGTTTCCCTGTGAAAAATTAATTAATTTTACCTTTTATACACTTGATGAAAAAATATGTTTGATATGCAATAAAAATAAGGGGAAATCTTATATTATATCCGTCAGACTTTAACGTTTCAAACAAGGAGGTCGGCGGCCAAAAAAATACAAATCCATTAGGAATTTACATTTGTAATATTATATTTGTAAATCGTTACACAATCAATTATCATATTATTATATTATTATGTACAAGTACGACTGGTCTATGCGTATATAGTGATATAATAATATAATATTACGATTTAATGTTATGTGCCTATCTAATATTATAACCGTATTATAATATTATATAAACGTGAACCAAATTCGGTGGGAAAATGGCAGTCGAAACTCATTTAGAATTTTAGAGGAGGCTCGAACCCACCGAAATGTCCGCTCGCGTGAGTCGATACTATATTAGTTTTATATAGATACTCGGTACCTATCTACATAGCATTGAAATGAGACGTCAGAGCGGTCAAACAGTTGGTCGAGGATTAATTAGAAGATAGAATTAATAATTAATATAATATCTCGTATTTTAGTCAGTGGCCGCGGTAAGTCGTACGTTGGGCACGGTGTTTGCGCGGGACGCAAACCACGCGCGCTGGCGGTCACGTTGCCGGCACTGCGGTGGCCGCCTGGCCGCGCTTCAGGTGCTACCACCCGCGCGAGCGGTCGTCTACTGTATAACGCGACGGGATACCCCGCGGCCCGCGGACGGTGGCCGACAGGTATATCCGCTATTCGCTAGATCGCGCACGCCGACCACAGGCGGCGCGCGGCGCTATTATCTCTCACCGTCGCGGAACACTTATTATTTCCTCCGCGTACATAATAAAATATACAATAATATAATAATATCGGCACTGAAATATTGTTATTACATATTATTATTATTACTATTATTAAACATCAGACGTACGCACGTACACACGCACACGTACACGTACACGGTCACACTCACTCTCACCACGACACACTACAACAGACGAATAGACGATATTCGCGCGCTCGGCCAGAAGCACCTTCCCCCACCGCGCGCGCGAGCGCTTTAAGCCCTCCACGCCCCACACGCACCCCTCCCCACCCGCGACGACGACGCACACGCACCGCCGCGTCCGCCGTACACTTTTTCCCAATCGAAAAATCACATCACGCCGCCGTCCGTCCACCACCGCCGTCGTCGCGATTCTCTCTTATCCGCCGCCGCCGCCGCCGCCGCCACCACCGACACACACCGTTCGCGTTCCGTGGTCGGGTTTTGTTTTGATTGTTATTATTATTTACTTATTACATTTTTTTTTTTTTTTTAAATTTTAAATTTTTTTCACTCCAATGGTTCATCGAACGTAATTACGGTGGATAATCTAATCAAAAAAAGGCGCTGCAACAGCGATATCGACGCCGCAATGGCCGGTAAGTGGTTTTCGTAACGTTTTCACCGCCGTCTCACCTCTCTCGCCTCGCCACCGCCACCACCGCGTACGCCGTTTACTTTTTGTCTCTGTCGACAACAACCCCGGGCGGCACCTCCGCGACGTTATCGCACGCTTTTCCGCCTAGCGCGATACAGCACCGCCGCCGCCGACGTCGTCGTCGCGTTTTTCGCCCGACCGCACCACCGTTGCGACTACGCAACCGCCGCATCGTACGTGTGCGTCGTCGTCATTCGCCAACGTGACGGACGAGACAAGGCCGATACCCGCATTCTGTACTTGTCACGTTTTTCCATCGCCGCCGCCGTCGACACTTCTGCGCGCCAACGTTTCTAGGTCACACGTTTGCTCGCGCACATGAGACTTTCCGCTGCTCCGCTGCCGACCACAATGACTGACGACGTAGAGAACGGTAAGATGGCACCGTGTAATACCCTATCATCGTTGTCGTCGCCCGAAAGTGCCACCGCAATGCAGTCGTCCGTCGTTACCGTCTTGCTGATGGTGTTCGATACCTAGCACGACGTCAGCTGACCCGTTGTCCACAATACCGTGTGCCTGTAACGTTTCTCAACTCTCCCGGTCGCTCTTTATTCTTACCTTTCCGCATGTCTATATGATCCTACTAAAATTGTACCTTGATGGCTTGATCTATGATGAGAACTATCTGAAAGTATTCTTCACTTCCTATCTTGCTACCTTTTCTTAACCATTCCTATTCGATGACACATACCTTCTACGCATTATGTTCTGAACGTATTTGCCGTCAACAAACTTCAGTCAGGCACCAGTATTATAACGTCATTATATAATCTTCCATTTGAGTACACCTTGCAATGAAACTATAAAATGTTTCATTTCGATGAAATTCTCAATAACTTGCCCCATTTGGATGATACAATTTGAAATTATAGTATAGTTGAATCTAATAACCCTTATCACTTAGGTAATAAATTTAAAGTGAATTCAACATTAAAATTAACTAAAATTCAACTTGGTATGTACTAAGCTAAGTCTAAATTTATAAAACAAAGCAAGTTAGTTATTGCAATTGTTCAACATTTTTACTCAATTGTATCAGAAATGTATTTTTTATCCCATATACTTTTACATTGTTTGTAACATACACTCTTTAACCTAAAAATATAACAATTTCATAATCAAATATTTATTTTTAATTTTTTGATGAAGTTTATTGGCATCTGTATTTAAATTTTAAATTATTGAAACAGATGTTGCTTGTATATTATTCTACAACAATTTTACTATTCATCTGCCAATCTCTAATACACTATTAATTTATTTATTGCAGGAAACGGTGAGATTCAATGGTGTTTCTCACAAGTTAAAGGCACGTTGGAAGACGATGTTACCGAAGGTAAATGTATAAAATCTAAATTTTTCCTCGGTTAGGTATTTATATTCATTTATTTTAACAGCCGATTTAATTTCCTGTGTGGAGTTTAACCACGATGGAGAATTATTGGCAACCGGTGACAAAGGCGGTCGAGTAGTAATATTTCAACGGGATCCAATGGTAAGTAAACTAATGAAATTTTAAATTATTGAAATAATAAAACTGATACTTTCAACCCAAAATTTGAAGTACTTACGTCATATTGAAATAGTTTTAATCTTCCAATAAATCTGTTATCATAACTTGATTATTTGTGTGCAATAACCTTTCAGAAGTTCCTTTTAGAATCTGGATCTAAAGAAGCTGCCATAAATATTCTCTATTTAAATCTGCTGTAGAACTATGATCAATTAAAATTTATAATACAAATGAAACCAGGTATTGATCTAAATTTATATGTAAAATAGATGAAAATAGATTTGAAACTTAATAAGATATATTTTCAAAAAAAAATATTCAGACTAATTAATGTTTTTTATTATTTGATTAGGTATAAATTTACAAATGTAGTATTTGTTACATAAAATACCAATATTAGATAAATGTTTAAAACATATATATTATGTATGATTTAATACTTATCTATTTTTTGGATAACTTCAAAATAAATCAAAATAAACAAAACCTGAATCTATACTTAAATAAAATAAAAAATAATAAAGAAGTGTTGCACTTAAATATCCTATTTATGATGGTAAGGAATTAAAATGATTATTAGTTTATTTATAAATAAAAAAAAAAAATAAAAGTTCAGCTTTTTCAAGGTTGTAATATTTTATTTATTAAGTTATGCTAGTCATATTAATAATGTTTTAAAATTACAGAGTAAAACGTGTATTCCAAGACGAGGGGACTACACTGTATATAGTACGTTCCAAAGTCATGAACCTGAATTTGATTATCTTAAGAGTTTAGAAATAGAAGAAAAAATTAATAAAATTAGGTGGCTCAGACGTAAAAATCAAGCTCATTTTCTATTGTCTACTAATGGTAAGACCTATTGTAAAAACATTAATCATAATTATTTAATTACTTTTAATTTTTATTCGTATATTTAATTTAGACAAAACCATAAAGTTGTGGAAAGTGTCAGAAAAAGATAAGAAAATTGAAGGATATAATACTAAAGAAGATAGTGGCATCATGAGGGATCCAATGAATATTACTTCCTTGAGGGTATGTTGTATTATTTTAATTGTCAGAGGGGCTGAAATGGGTAGTTTTTTTTACCGTTATCCGTGTATAATTTTTTTCAATTGTTATCAAATTTACTATACCTTTGGTATTAAGCATAGATTAAAAATATTTATTTTAAATTTGCAGGTGCCAGTGTTAAAGTCAATGGAACTAATGGTTGAAGCTTCTCCAAGAAGAGTATTCGCCAATGCTCATACTTACCATATTAACTCAATCAGTGTAAATTCTGATCAAGAAACCTATCTGTCGGCTGATGACCTAAGAATAAATTTATGGAATTTAGAAATCACTGATCAAAGTTTCAGTATCCTTTTATTTATTTGCTATTTAATTCTAGAATTTTTTAATAAAAAGTGTAAGTTGTTTTCCTTAGTGTAACAAACTAATAGATATTGTTGATATTAAGCCAACTAACATGGAAGAGCTCACAGAAGTCATTACAGCAGCTGAATTTCATCCGCTGGAATGCAACTTATTTGTATACAGTAGTAGCAAGGGAACGATTCGTCTATGTGATATGCGATCTTCAGCATTGTGTGATAAACATGCTAAATGTTAGTCTTTAAAATAATAAATTGTTGACATGTAAAATCTTAAAACTATAACTTGATTATTGTTTTACAGTGTTTGAAGAACAAGATGATCCAACAACGAGGAGTTTCTTTTCTGAAATCATATCTAGTATATCTGACGTAAAAATTTCCAATTCTGGCCGTTACATGATGTCTAGAGATTATATGACTATTAAGGTTTGGGATTTACATATGGAAACTAAACCAATTGAAACATATCCCGTATGTATACATTTTATTATTCTATTTTATCAATTCCAACATTTTACTGATAAATAATAATTTTTAGGTGCACGAGTACTTGCGACCTAAACTATGTTCATTGTATGAAAATGATTGTATTTTCGATAAATTTGAATGCTGCTGGTCAGGCACTGATCAATATATCATGACTGGTGCTTACAACAATTTCTTCCGAATGTTTGATCGGGCAGCTAAACGAGATGTCACATTAGAAGCTTCTAAAGAAATTGCTAAGCCTAAGACAGTATTGAAACCTAGAAAAGTAAGTATTTAATATTATTAAACAATTAATACTACTTTATATGTTCTAATTTTATTGTTATTTCTAAATTAGGTGTGTATAGGAAATAAACGTAAAAAAGACGAGATTAGCGTCGATTGTTTAGACTTTAATAAGAAAATTCTTCACACTGCATGGCATCCAAATGAAAATATTGTTGCTGTTGCGGCCACCAATAACTTGTATTTGTTCCAAGATAAATTGTAGCCTTAGCTCTGACTACCGCTTTCATCATCTTTAAAGTATGTTAATTTACCATTGTAAATATTTTTTGAAATACCTAAAGTTTGTATTTGATTTAGTGTCTTGACAAGATGGGATTCTGATTGCGGATTAACAAAATGTATAAGAAAATACATACAGCGTTGAGCCTCTATGATGGAGGATAAGATTCTGGTATCTTATTTTACTCAACAATATATATTGTACAAAAAATGTCTCCTCGGAATCCTTTTTTTGGATAATACTACCCGGCTCGTTTTATACACATTTTTTTTTTTAATTCCCCTTCCCAAAATTTATTTCTATTAGTTTACAGTTCTCTAATGAGAAATTACCTTCTTTTTATATATATTTAATAATTATAAATTAACATACAATTTTTTTTAGAGTAAAAATTACTTCTGTATAACTTTTCTACAAGGAATATTTAATTATTTTTAGTGGCGAGCCCAAATATTCAATTAAATTATCAAAAAAAAATTGTACCAGTGATGCGTAGATTATGCGATCATTTATATATTTATTTATTTTTGTGTACATACCAATGTTTTTTATGATAATAGTTAATGTGTAAAGTTACAAAAAACTCATGAAGAGTGAAGGTCAAACACAAATGAAAAATCAAAGAAAATATATTTTCTATTGTTTTGTTTCTTGTTTGGTCTTCGCCAAACACCATTGATGGACGGATATAAATTTGTTGAAAATCAAATTAAGTTTAATACACGTAAAACTATTTATTAAAAAAATGTGTACAATAACCTAAAAGATGATAAAAAGAAGCCTCGCGTCTGTTTTTAATGGGTGATTACGGCTATTGTTGTTTTCTCTTTTTATTTTTACAAATGCTAAAATTATTTTTATGCCCGTGAATTTTATTTTCTGTACCTATTTATTGATGATAATAATAATAATAAGTATTAATTGACTCGAATTAGATTATTATATTTATTATTCACATTCTGATATATATTATTATTATTATTGATATTAATATTATTTGAATATGTGCGCACATACAATATCTTCATACCTGAGATCTATATTAAACTTGAACAATTATTGTTAATTGTAATGAACAACTACATGATTTATTAAAAATAGAGTAAGGTTACTGATTTTTCATTGATTCAGTTGACATGAAAAATATTAAATTTATTATTTAAATACAATCTGGAGATAAAAATCAATTTAGTTTTTTTTTTTTAATTCTCGTATAAAAAAAAATGTGCAGTTATAGTTTCCATTGTTTATTGTTACTCTTTATTGAAGATCAAGAGCAACAATTGTAATATAGTATGAAATAAAAATACTGGGCAGATATCTTGCGCATATTGTGGTGTTTTACTGTTAAAGCAAATAGAAAATTAAAAATGTATTAATAAAAAAAAAATTGTCATTTAAAAACAGTTTTAATTGATCTTATTGGCATTCAGTAAAACAAATTGGTAATTTGTACAAGGCCAAAGTTAGACTTAATTTTTTGATGGTGGGAGAGGCTACATGTCTGTTGAAAAACAGCTATTGAACAACGTTTGAATTTTCAATTGATAAAATAATAAATGAGGGGGATAAGTAACAGGTTTAGCTTTATTTACATTTACTTAATGTGAGTAATAGAATACTATACGTAATTCCATCACAGACATAACTTTAGTCGTAAATTGTAATTTCCTAAGTCTTACAAGTTACGACTTAAGTCCATACTTCATTGGTGTATTACTGAAATAGTTAAAATGATTTCAAGAAGGAAAAAATGGGTAATATTGTAAACGACGGATACTCACCGGTAATCTATATATTTTGTATGGTTGGTATTACTGCTTGTGTTATCGTACAATTTGCCGAGATTCGAGATAACGCATTATCAGCCACGGTCTAAAAGTGTTATAAATATATTATTATTTTTATATTTATTACGCCCCCGCGATCTATAATATAATATTAGAATCACCTATCTTGAATCTTGCGTGGTCTGTGAGTTAGGGTCTAGGGAAATAGGGACAGCAACAAGCTGAACAAGCAGTAATAACTGATAAGTTAAGTAAATTTAGTGAATAGGTACTTTGAGTCTTAAATGAGTAACCACAATAATTAAATAGGTAGTAAAAATATAATCTACTATATTCAACTCATACAAGCTTGTAGTTTTGTTGTCAATTTTCCCGTCAAGAACATGTCCCAATTGGATGCGAACAAAAACAGACAACAAATATTGGATACTTGGAAAGATGTGGTGGATGACAAGACACCGACCAACTGGTTAGTACTACAACCAATAGGCAATGAAGAAAGTCTGACACTTACGGTACCTAATTATAATTTTATTTTTCAGGGCCGTGTTTGGCTATGAGGGTCCAACTAACATCCTCAAGTTTATTAGCCAAGGAGGTATGCCCTAATATGTATTTGCCTAAGTCATTACTAAAATACTATTTTATGTTTTATTTGTGATAAAATATATCTAGGTAGTTGATTCATAAATTTAAAAATCTATTTTAATATTTTTTCTATACTTTGCAGAAGGAGGAATTGAAGAAATGAAAGAAGACTTAAATAGCTCTAAAATAATGTATGCATTCTGTCGAGTGTTGGACCCAAAGACTAGCCTTTATAAATGTGTCTTAATAAATTGGGTTAGTTAATAACAGTTTAAAAATGTTTGTTAAATTTTGAAAATTGTATTTATTATTTTCAGCAAGGGGAAGGAGCACCTATTGTGAGAAAGGGAACTTGTGCTAATCACATTCGGGATGTATCTAACATATTAAAGGGGGCACATGTTACTATAAATGCACGTAATGATGATGAGGTGGATACGGATATAATATTATCTAAAGTTTCCAAGTCATCGGGGTCAGTTTACTCATTTAAAGAAAGACTTGACCAATCGCAGCCACAAGAAAAAATTGTAAATTCATAAAAAAAAATATTCTTATTCATATAGTAATGTGTAAAAATAAAAAAATAATTGTTTTAGGGTACTTCTTACAAAAGAATTCAACCTAATTTAGAAATAAATTCATTAGAAAGGGATAAGTTTTGGGCAGCTGAGGAAGAAAAAGAAAAATTAAGACAAGAAGGAGAACGAAAGAAAAAAGAACAAGAGCAGAAAAAAACAGAGGATGAAAGACTACTGCGAGAAGTAAAATACAACAAATATTTTATTATTTATGTGAAAACCAAATTTAAACCTTTTATAGGATGCTGATAGAATTAGAAGAGATTCAATAATAAATGAAAAGATTCCACAAACTGAACCAAAACCTACTGTTGCTATAGCAGAACCAGAAAAACCAGAAGAGGTTAAAACCGAAATAGCAAAACCTGAAATAGTCACTGAAGAAAATAAAAATGAAAATGAACAAAATAATATCGAGGATGATTTAGGACTTAAAGCTGAAGCATTGTACGATTATCAAGCAGGTAGTTAAAAAATAATTTTTATTTTGAATTTAATTTAACTTAATTTGTTCTTATCTAGCGGATGATACAGAAATTTCATTTGATCCTGGTGATATAATTTGTCATATTGATAAAATCGATCAAGGATGGTGGCAGGGTTTGAGCCCTGATGGTACATTTGGTCTTTTTCCAGCCAATTATGTTCAACTTCTTCCTTAAAATGTAGTTCTCTCATTTATACTATAATTATTATTAGTATTTATATCTGCGATTTTATCATTAACTTTAATTAATTCATCATAATAGGTCGTTGTTTGTGAAAACATGTTTAAGTTTTAAATATTTAAAACCAATGTTTTGGTAATAATTACGATTATTGTTAATCTAGTTAAATGTTTATTTATTTGATATTTCTATTAAATTTAAATAATTATTTTTATTTTTTTACCAGAAACAACTTAATGTAAAAAAAAGTAAACAAGTAGTTTTATTTTACAGTGAATAATAAATATACACATTTATTTATACAACTTAAACTATAGTTATTAATTAACAAAAATTCATCTTGGGAAATTGTCAGTTAAGCATTTGTTAGAGAAAATATTCAATTAACAAATTCTATCATTGATCAAAATTCAGATGATACACATACATATTTTGTTTCGGTGAAGATCATTTTTGTTCTTGTACTATTAGATTGTATAAATTATTGTTAGATTTTAAACAATTTATAAATTATTGCTTGGTTTTTAACAATTTAACTATTCTAATTATTCTGTTCATGTGTTAACTGTTAAATACATATTATTATCATGTTATTTCCATTGTATGTGCATATATATATCCAGTTGTATCTGTGTAGTCTATATACTTTGTCTGTAACTATGAAATAGTTGTCAGAACTAAAAACAATAACAAAATACATGTTTATAATATTACATACATTTGATAAATATAAAAAAGTAGTGAGCGGTTGTTAAACACATAATTCTAGCAATACAAAATGTCAAAATTATAGAACACATCTTATTCTCACTGTTTTGAAAAAAAAAATGAACTCCAGCCCCCTATACAAGTATAATTATTGTTTCTTATTGTTATGATAGTTATCAAATTTAACATTGAACATTGTATACTAAAATATGTTTAACATTAATTCTTAAACAGTATAATACATTATCTTATTAAATATTTTATTTTTTTGTACAATTATAACATAGCACTTAAAATTCTACTTTTTAGTTTCATTTATGATAGGAACGGTCATAGGAAACCTTCCGCACGCGACAGCGGTCTCCATCTCTTCGATTTCTGCATTTGACACAATGATCGACACTGCTCTTTTAATCTTTGCCACAGTGATGGGTTTCAACTGTTTGACCGTTTGAGCCATGGCATGAAAAAATGCGTCCACCGAGTCCATGTCTTCCAATCTGAATACAAGCACAGCGTCATAATATAAACTAAAACTTATAGTATTAATCAGCATTAGTACAACACTACAATCAGTACAATGTATCCAGTTAGAACTACCTCTTTATAGATTATACAGATAGGTACTCCACTAGCCACTCCTCTTCCCAACAAACATAAGGTAGGTTAGGTTATCCTAACTAGTCCGCTTTTATTTTATTTATTTGTGAGTAATCAATGTGAAGATGTGATTTTATTTCATGTCTTATTGTAAAACATGTGAAGACAATTTGAGGGAATAAGAAAGAAAAACTTATTAGTTCTAGGTACACACAATTTCTTTAGCACTGGGCCCCCGCCGAAGTTCTAAATCCGGCCCTAGGTACCCCGATCGTAATCGTAGAATAATTTTATTATCATCGATCACCCCCTCCCCCGAGAGCAACTCACTTGTAATTAGTGGCGGCCGCCTGTTTGTACCGCTGGTCGCACAGGAAATGTATGGACCGGTCCAGGGCTTCGTGTTCGCTGCACGACTTGTCCATGTTGGACTGTTCGAAGAGCATTTCGGCGGCCGCCTGTTGATCGTACGTAGACGATTCACAGTCGGTGGTGGTCTTGATGTCGGTGGCCATCAGCAGCGAAGAAGTGTCTTCGTCGTCGTTGCTACCTCCATTATCGTCCTCGTCGCGAAAGGACACGTGCGGCAACAGGAACGCGATTTGCCTCTCCAGCTTGTAAGGGCGCATGGCCGCCGCCGCGGTGTACATCTCCATCGTTTTTTTCTTCTTCAAATGCCTGACGAAACCGTCTCGTAGCGTTTTCCAGCGAACTTTCAACCGTTCGACTGAAATTGAGAAAATAATTATTAATTTTTACCAGCTACACAGTTGTCACAATATTGAACGGCTTTTAAGTTTATAAATATTTAATAATTACCTAGACAGCATAACAAAAAATGTAATATGTCTTTAATCTATTTACCCCCCCCCCTCCCCACAATTTTACCCATAGTTAGTAATTACCCGTGTATAGTGTTTTGCTCATCAGAAGTTCATCAGTGGTTATAATAAATTTAGACCTCGTTACTCTGTCCCTCCCCACAACCACAAAAATATTGAGTATGAGTTACTTACTGGTATTTTATACTCTCCCCCTCATTTCACAAGTCTAAACTTAAAATAATTTCTTAATTAACAGATCTAATTAGCCGGATAGTTAATCGTATATTATTATGAAGTATGTGAAAGAACATTCCCTGAAACATCAAATTGAAATAAATAAGGATGTTCCTATTAAGAAATTAAAAGTAAACATGGATTTGATGTAGGTATGCCACTTCTAGAAACTAGAGCTTTTCAAGTGAGAGTAGGTCAATCCTTTGTAGTAGATCTTATTCTTATTTTATCTGTAGACTGTAGGTATTACATCTTATAAAAACCTTTTTCACAATTTAACAGATAAATAGTCTCACAGTGCTCAACAATTTCAGTTACTTTATTTCTTATTTCCATCAACAGCTTAATACAACTATAAGACCATCGTCTCATCTCAATAACATCTCATTAACAGTCCAAACATAATTATGTCGTAATAACCTGAAAAAAACGATCCCAAACATCTGGTTTTGCTTCTTCTCTCAAAAATTGCAATGTATAATTTTCACCCAGAAACGCAAACATAAACCAATAAACATAAAAATCGGCAAATACCAACTTAAGTCAACAGTCAAAAGCACCCAAAGAAAGGGGGGGCAAGCTGGGGCATTTTTCCTCGCACCGCTTTTTGGTAATTTAATTTAAATAGAGTATAAATAACTGCTTATATAACAGATTGAAAGTGCGTAAACGAAAAAAAAAATTAATACAAACATTATATTTAATGTACCTATTATTAAATGTATAAACAAACTTGCCGTCTTGCCCTCCTCCCCTAATCAAATTTCTACGTGCGCCTATGGTAACAGTAGTAAGTATAGTAACACAATAAAAATTCTAGGAGTAACTACGTATGACAAAAATATGCCCATGATCATATTATGGTCATTACCTACATATTCAGTCTCTCAACGTCCCAACTCTCAATATTATAAAAGTTCTATCAAATAGGTACCATTTGGTTTTAAGACTATTATACAATTCTTCAGTAATATAATCTATAAATCCCTTATTTTCATGTAATCAAATGCTAATAAATCTTCAGTAAGAAAACTTAGTGTGATATCGATTATGTATCTCTGGCCTTCGAATGTCTTTCCATATATATCTCATTCCAATCCCAGTTCTAAGTATCTATAAACTAGATCCCTATAGGAACTGGCTTCCCTCCACTCGTTATGAGATTATAAGAAGGTTCAATTAAACCAAAGACTTGCTTTAGATAAATCGTTTTTATTATTAAAGAACTTATTATCCCTAGCACACAAAGTTTAATAACTAAAAAGCTTTTCATTCAAATTTCGATTTACACTCATGAACCTTTTTCAAAATGTCATCTGCTTAACAATTTACAGAGAAATATTTTTAAATACAATCCTTAAGTATAGGTACCCTAAAAATTCCATAATCAAAATTTTAATAAGTTCTTTACTAAAGATAAATAATAAAATGGGGCAATAATACTATAATAAAGTATTTGGTGCATGAACAACAATATTTTACATTTTTTAGTTGTACCAAGTATATTATAGGTACCTATTTCATTATTTAAAATTTCAATGCATAATGTATAATATGCAATATGCATACATATTTTATGTCTACATTTATAAATTATAACAATAAAGATAGTTTAGAACGAATACCGTAATAACTTATAACTTGTGTAATACTAGTTGACAGTCATAGGTACCCGTGCACTTGATTGCCCGTAATAAGATATTTTAATTTCATCAAACAATATATATTATGATATTTTTACAATTTTAATTTTCTAATTAAACGATAAATCGTGTAAAAATGTGTAATACGATTTACATCAGCAATAAAGCAAATAAACAATAAAATATGAAAAAATTATTCAGAACTAAGGAACAATTTCAAAATTAAAATTAAATAAAAAATTTTAAGTTTTGGCAAAACTATAAATAATATAAGAATCATCTCCTCCTGAGAAAAGAATAAAACAATTATATAGTTGCATCAACGTGACAGACGTTGACGAAAGACGACATGACGAACGTTTAACATAGAACACAGAATATAATATTACGCAACACTGAATTGAGAAAAAATAATACCTAATCAATATCTACAGAAATCGTTATCGGAATTATTTAATATATTACAGTGGAACCTCCCTTAACGGACACCTACAAATAGCGGTCACAATTCCAGTGACCAAGAATGTCTGGTATTTAGAGGTTTCACTGTATAATACAATATTTGAGAATTGACGACTGCCATAATATTAATATTATTATTTTTTTATTGATGATGAAATTGTACACAATTTCTGTTTTGACAACAGGGGCCATTAGCGTTTTTTGATGTGGGGTTTTTATGATTGTAAGTAGTGTAGTAATTAGTAGGGTTTGTAACAGTAGGGTTTTTCGTGTGTGTTGTGTTTGGCAGAATTTCTAACGGGGCTACGGGTAGGTTTCTGCCATGCCTCGGTCGGGGGATGGCGGTTTCTTTCTCAAGACAGTTGACTGCCCGGAGAAGAATTCCGCCCGAAGCCGAGGATCGAACCGGCGACGGTGCGCGTAGTAACCGACGCCTTAGGCCACTCGGCTACTCCGTCCCCCTATTATTGTTTATATAGGTAAAGGCAGGTACGCAGTTTTGATACTAATTAAAATATTAAAATATACGATTCGTATTTCGTATAAAATTTGAATGTAAGTTATCAGAAACCCATACAGAATATTATATTTGATATTGTATGAATGATAGATACATGCAGTTTTCATTCACAGCATAAAATAAACGTTCTACGTACTATACATAATATAGTCTTTTGTAGTCCATACATCGAGACCCAGATGCGGGAATTAATAAGCATTAATTCAAATTGTTTTTGTTATTCAAAAGAATATTTACAATCTAAACTACTCGTAATAATAGCACAATATATAAATTAGATGCATAATGAACAGAAACAACCGTATACGGTTCGTGTATATACACGAAGACATAAGAGATAGGGCAACCTATCAGTATAGCACCTCTGAGGTATATAACATTAGATATTTAAATTTATTTTTTTTGGGAAGTGATTTGTAATTATATTATGTTTCTTGTCCAATTTCTTTTTAGTTTTTTTTGAGCAAGATTTTCTGGAATAGTTAAAGAGGAAATTTAGGAGATTAAAGGATTTTTGTGGTTAATACATTTGTTGTGAAATCTATCATGACATTGATGGGCTAGTTTTTTGAGTTTAGGATATGTAGATTATTGTATAAAATATTAAGGTGAGTGACATACCATGGTCCATGGACATCCAGTAATTAGTCGTAAACCAATCGCCTGAAATGCTCCCAGGAGGCGAATATTGAACGGTTTTTCTTGTCCCCGGGCTTTATAGATGATCTTTTTGTTTTTGAGACCAAATTTGAATTTAAGGATTGGGCGAAGAAGCTGAAGGCGTGTGTTACATTATTTTCTTAGTTATTGTGGTATGATCTTTCCTTGTATTTTTTAGTTATTCTAAGATATTTTATTTCAAGGCAGTTTTTCATCCATTGATTTTTTTAAATATTTTGTAATTTGTTGGGCCATTACCAAGTGATGCTTTTTTTACTAATGGTGTATGACCACTTAGACAAAAAAAGGATTGGAGAACGGTCACTTGAGAGGAACGGATCTAGAAGGGGTCTAGGGCCAAGCCCCCCTTAGACATATGAAAGCTTACTGATGGATACTACCATTTTACATAGGTACTGTATTATACATTTATACTAATTATACATACTGTATTTAAAATCAATGCATATAGTATTTGTGTTATTACCCCACACCCACCCCCCACCAATGACAAATTCATTTGACCGGCGCTGGTTGTTAGCTTTAATTTTAGAGTGAATTTATCTCATTGTCAAACTAACTTAAAGTTAAAAACATGATCTGTGTTTTAACGTTGGTTTTGTTATAATAATATTCAATTTTTATTTGGTACCTTATACCTATAGGATGATTGATGAGCAATTTTTTGACGTTCGACGAATTTGTCCCCGTATGATATCACCATGCACCATTCCCCGGCGGCCAGTAGTCAGTACAATAATTATAATACAAAGCTAAATCTGCCGTTCTATACGTGTTATTACATGGTATGTGTGAATCAAAAATTAACGCGACCCAAAATTTGGTTTATAAATTCATAAACGTATTATTGGGTATTTTATCGGTTTCTCGTACAATTATAGATTTTTATTATCTAGAATTTTCTGGTTATTATAGACATACAAAATGAGTTTTACATTAAGTGTTATCGTAAACGGCAATTTTACTTTTATATCTATACCTATTTATATAGCAAATAGCTATAATTTAAATTACATTTTATACGCTTCAAGGAAAATAATTTCACGCAGTATTTACTGAGATACATTGTATAATAAATCGTTTATAACATATAGATTTATTTTATAGGATTCATATTGAAAAAAAATGCAGACAATTATTCCTTGAATGCATTTATTTGTATTTTGTATACATAGTACATGTCTACCAAGTACGTACTTTAAACTTTGGATTTACGTGAATATAATTTTATCCTTTTTAGGATACTGAATACCAGGAACTACTATACACGTGTAGTAGTTCATGCTGGATACTCACCGAGACGCAAACAGGATTCATTATCATATTACATTGGAATCGTAAAAAAATCTCACATTTCGTGGGAGCCGAGGGTAGTTATGTACACCCTCTCCCAACCTCTTCCGAATGCGACACTGATAATACCTAATTTTTTAAATATTGGCGTTCTCGGGATTTTTAGTGGGGGGAAATAATTGAAAAATGTAATTCATATATAGTTATAGTCATGGGGCAAAGAGTTTACTCTGTAAGATTTTAATTTATAACGAAACGGAATACTACCACTTTATGGTTATAAATATTTATATTGTATGTTATTAAATTTTAGGATTGGCGGAATCAATAGCCTGCAGGCTGCAGCAGAGTAGAGTAGATAGGCAGATATTATAAACATCTACTAGCCAGTGGATTCTATATAAAATCAGAGAAATCGATGTACACGCCCGGCAGGGATTCCCGTTCACCCGCCCTTCCAATGAAATGTTGCATAATATCATATTATAATATAATATGCTAATCAAAAAGTTTTTAAAAAAGTTGATTTATTAAGGTAGTATTCGTACTATATACCTAGTGTATTTTATATTCATATTTTCATATGCCTATATTCCATATTAAAATGTATAATATATTTTTATTTTACCCTTGACTTTATGCTATATATCTATTATAGTAATTATATATTATATTATAATTTATAACTGATAAGTTGTTTTTTCTTTGTTGACAAAATGATAACTATCAATTTTATTTTATGTTTATATATAAGACTACCTACTCTGATACACAGAGTAATTTTTTTAAGAGTAAATAGGTACTCATTTCATTGAATAGTTTTTACGTTTTTGAAGATTTTTTAGTTAATTTTAAATTAATATTCAAAACATTTTTAAAATAATATTATATTTTTAAAATTTTTACTTTTTGAATGACAGAACGCATTCTTTACTTCATATTTTGAAGCAAAATATAATTTATTTAATATTATTTTTTCAAAGCAACGATCAATTTCCATGTATGGAAGGACGTACTTACTGCATTTCAAATTAAGGTACCTTGCATTCAATAGTCCGTGTGTTTAATTTTCTTTCCCAATCTTCTGCTACTACGTTTCCGGGCACTATTAGTTATAACTTTAAATAGTAAACAGGTACATATATAGAGATTTAACTAGGCACTTAACTACCTACTTGTTTGAAACTTGTCAAACTTTAACAAACTTGTCAAAAACAACATTTTTGAAATAACTTTAAATTATCTAAAAAAATTTTCCAAAACCGTTGAAACTTTTCGATAACATTTTTATTTTATTAGAATTAGTATACAAATTTATAGTATACCTACTAAACATTATCTTTACTTTTAATTATTATAAAACTTTGAATTAAAATGTATAAGTAAAACACTTTAGTATAAAGAACAAAAAAATTAAAATCTTTTTAAGATTATTGCAACCACCTCCCTCTTAATTTGTTTTCTAGTTAGTGCCTTGAAATGTATTTTATTATTATATGTATTTATTATTAATTGTTGTTAATTAATGTACCAACCTAATTGTATATTTTAAATTTTGTTGAAAAACTAAAATGATTAAAATTTGATCATGATATAATGTATTTAGTATAAATTAGGCACAACATTTATAATACCATTGATATTATAGATAGTATAATATATTAATAACTATGTTTATAATAAATGATAATAGTCCTTTTCCATTTTTTATCTCGTTAATCATGATTATATTTATCACAGTATATGATTTATAATCTATAGTTGTTAAATATGATCCCATAATCAATAGATATTTTACAATATAATACATGCTGACGTGCATACAGGCATACAGCAATTTTGAATTCAATTAGTAAAAATACAGATTCTGGATGAGTAAAAAGTGTATAACAATAATATTATAATTCTGTCTTTCAAATAAAACGAAATTGTAAGACGAACATCGTCGTTTTGACGTATCTCAAGTCATAACTCATATCCATTTGCTAAAAACAAAAACAAAAATGTAATATGACGTAGGTATGTGTGACGTCTGTCTCTGTCTACCGAGATCTGATTCGAATATATTATTAATAGGATGCGTTCGAATCATTGAAAATAGTCCGGTAAGTGCACTTATAAAAACTCCGTCCCGACAATTAAGTTTGTAGTGATCGTGGGACGCGGATATACTCGATGTACGTGTATACGACGATATAATCCCGAATTTATTTCAAAACGGATCTCGTTATAGTAGAATACTCGTATACCAGTGCACAGTATGTTTGTATTTATTTATTTATTTATTTAATTTGTTTTCTACAAGATGAATACTATAGGCCCACATCGATTCAATACTCGTATTGTATACACTATACATATTAAAATAAATCCATAAATCCTTAAAACCAATTAAAGGGCGCGATCATTATCCCAGAGCGTAAAAAAAGTGTGCCCGCCTCTTCACCGCAACACCGGTATGACGCAATAATACCAGTATATTAATATTAATGACTAATGTACCTTTAATATACATCCCTCCGAAAAATCGCTTCAATATTGCGGTTTATTTTATATATATATAAGTTCCTTTACCTAATACCCGTTTATAATATAATAACGCTTTGAAACTATGTAGTGTACTAGTTAGTGTAGACCCATCATAGGGGTGTTTTTTAAATGTATTTTTATTATTTTGACACGCTGATGGGTGATGGTTATACTTTTCAGTTATAATTAAAAAAGGTTTTATTGCGGTTTTTTTGACACCAAAATTATTGTTTAAAAAAAAAATATGTCACACAATTTAAAAATTGTTATGCCCCCTCAGCCACCCAAAGCCTGAACACGTCTATGCGACCCATACCTATATCATATAATATGGATATGGGATATGGGATAGGCTATAGCTATATTATGTAAAGTACTAGAGCAACAAGTAGACACTGCTGCAAAAAGAAATGCATCAGGCGTTATTTAAACAATTCAATATATTATATTATTACATTTATAACTAATATTCTAAATTATTACCTACATTTATTATTGTCGGTATTTTTTACTACTCTGTATCGGTTATTTCACTTCGTATACCAATTTTCAGATAACAATACCCGACACTCGACAGTAATAATCGCATTACATGCAGCGCATATTATACATTTATCCGAATCCCAGAAAAAAAGAACACGGTCACACGGAAGAACAAAAATGAAAATAATATTATAAAAACTGTATATACTAAATTTTTTTTTAAAAATTGACTAATGCGATAAGTCTTTTATTCTTCATTTTTAAATGGTTGGTAATGCTTAAAATATTAAATAAAATATATATTATTACTTTTGAAAATGTTCGTTTTAAATGACATAAAATTATGTGAAAAAAGTTAAGTTTTCTAAATAATGAGTGGTTACAATATTTCTTGGAATGACGAAGCATTTATGTGAATAGATGCTGTAAATAATTAGACTTTTTACATGTTTGCAGTATGCAATGTTCATTAATAATTATATTTTGGTTTGATTAATTTTTTTTTCTATGATAATAATTAAATATATTTCATATTTAATTTGTTAGTCTTTTTACCGATTACCCATTTATCCATAATTTAATAATTCATTGCTCGAATTGGGAAAAATTAAATAGATTATAGTTCAATCAGCGATTTAAGAACTGCGTTCCAAGTAAAGAATTATTTAATTAAGAATTAAGAATTAATTTTTTTAAGAACTATTTAATTATTTAATTATTTTAGGCCCGCGGGAGGCTTCGCCCTCACTACATTTTTTAAATGCTACATATATCTACTGCGCTAACATTTGAATTAAAAATTAAGAATTCACCGTTCATAAATGTAGTGGTCACTTAAAATTCAAAAACATCATTCAGTAATAACTGAAACTGATAACATAAGCAATAAAAATATACCTAATAGATTTATTGTTGCATTCAGCGAGAGAGAGCGGGATCGAGATGGACGGATGTGGGCCGACGCAACCAGAGTGACTATATCTGGGGTCGGAAATAGGTACATGTGGTCCGGATTCGGACCACCGCGGAAAGAAAATAACTAGAACGCCAAAAATATTTTACTTTAATGCCGATTTTATTTTCATTATTTGTATCTCTGCTGACCTACACAAACTATTGCTAAACAAAAAAAAAAAGAAAACTTTCTGGATCTCTTTCACTAGGTATTTCATTTCATCCGGACCACCTTCGAAACTTTAATTGCCTGACCTATATGAAAGGTATAGAAGCTATGTGTATAGGCGAGTTACCAAAAAAACAAAGTAATCTAAACTAAAATCAAAAATATTAAAAATTGCCAAGTTTATTTCATTTTTCCAATTATAGTAGTTTATCGACTATAACAATGTATTATCATTGGCAAAAATGTACATCCACATATTTTGAAGGATTCGAGCATTATTGCTTGTGACGTTTCACCCGTTCCGCAGTAAACAAAAATTGATGGCCCGTTGGGCCCCAAAAAACGGTATAGAGAAGCCCCTGCGCACCCCGCACCCCTTCCATAATTGGAACTCTATATTACAGTAATAAAGACTGCCAAGGCGTAAACATACATTTATACAACCGCGGATTTTAGGTAGGTTACGCACTTGCGGGTAGGTACATAATTGATTTTTAAACATAGCTTATCGTCGAAACGCGAAAGACCGAACACCTATACAACATAATATACCATTTACAACGAGCGTGGGTGCGTATATAGATATCATCATGTTGTGGGATGTAATAATAGAAACTCGGCGCGAATCGCCGCAAAAACCAACTAGTAGAAAAATCCAAACGAGCAATATTCGTAATTTCTGCAAAAATCGAAACGTCTATGATGGTCTTTATTTGCACGCCGTATCCAAGGTGATCGCACGCACGTATCGCGCGCGCAAACTATTATAACGATATACGTTTTTTCACTTTATATTCCTAAACCCGCGATAATTGCGTATAATTTTGCGCCCTATATGTGTACGCGTCGGCGGCGACTTACTCGCATATATAGAATAATGATTTATGTATTATAATATCCTGCAGGTACAATATACTATACTAATATTCCGTACATCGCATATAATAAATCGATCGAGTGAAACCTATGTAAGTACACATCTTTTACAAACTGAACTTTTTGAATAGCTGACGAAATCTCAGCGACCGAGAGTGTCCGGTAGGGCGGGATTCTTCGCCGTATAATAATTATATTCTTATTGTGTACCACGCGCACCCTTATGATGAATTTGCCCGGAAAACGTGTCGGTTGACCGACTTTCGCGAACGACAGCAGCGGATCGCCACCGACATGTCCTCGATCCGAAGGATTGGACGTCGCCGTAGTGAGGGGGGGGGGATAGTCAGTTACCCATCTTATATAACCGTCGTACTGCGGAATCCAAATGTATCCCGCCGCGGTAGAGACTGAATACAATATTATATATATTATGTAGGACTATTGTTGTATATACGTTTAATATATTATTATAGGCCTATCCGGACGCGACTGATTAAAAAAATATCATACAATAACATAATGATTTAAAAAATCGTTAATTTAAAACGTACAGCTCCACACCCCCGATCCGGGTCATCTCCCACTCTCATACTGAGCGAGAAAAGAAACGTACCAGATAACTACTGACCCAATGAAGTCCTGAACTTTGGAAGTATAGCACCACACCACTGCAACTCGGATATTATAATATTTATATAGATTTGGTAAAACCGTCAGACGGAACATAACGATATTATTATCGTATTCGTATACATGACGAACGGGAACGGTAAACATTAATAGGTATAAATGTATAATATTGTATTGTATATATCGTTATAAACAGTCCTTGAATTCGAGAGGGACTCGAGGGGGAGTCAGAGTTCCTCTAACTCCTTTTTAAAAAATATTTACTCGCGTACCCTTCTATAATTATAATATCATAATCAATAAGACATTTAAATATTCAGGTACGCGCACTGTTGTTCTTATTCTTATACGCACTTAAGCCGACCCTTCTAATATTCGTTTCCAAATAAATCACCTGTTATATCATAAAATCCTAAAAATAGATTGCTATCATACGCGCGTATATTATATTCTTAATATTATGTAATTAGTAATGACATTATACTGACCGGCCTGTTTGTCCTGAGAACCGACCACGGCGGAGGCCACCTCTTTCCAAGCGGCGTTCTTGGCGCCGTAGTCCTTGAACACGTGCATTGACTGATCGTAGAGCACCGGTCGATCGCGCACCGCAGCCAACAGTTTTTCATCGCGCGCTTTGCTCGCCGCCTTTTTCATGTTCGGCCGCGGCGGACTACTGCTGTGGCCACACGCCGCACGACGGCGTCGCGCGCTATACGGCGGCGTGCACATGCATGGCGCGCGCGTAAAATATATCGTAGATAGTAGATACCGTAGGTAATAATGTCGCGTACACCGAGAACACCGACCAATATAAGGCGATAATAATACGATGGTATTACAATATAATATATTTACAGGTGCTATATCGTTGTTATTACGTGACGTGTGCGTTTACGCGGGAGCGCGCCGTTAATATCACTGATGTCGCGGATACGTGACGATAATATTATTATTTTAGTTTTATTATGAATATGATATTATATTATAATATGGTAACTGCTAAACCGCGACTTAAACCGTACAATATACCAGTGTACAACGCGCGTGCAGTAAACCGTGTGAAAACTGTACGCGGTGCTGTACGCGCGCACGCGGATGCGCTACTGCTGCGAGAACGTGCGCGGGTTTTGACGCGACGCTCGGACTGCGACTGCGATTATATAAAATAATAATATAATAATAATATTATATTTTCCGCCGCCGCCGCCGCCGTCATATGCGCCGCGCGCGCGGTATATTATGAAATGCGGTACGCGCGGCGGCGGTCGAGGCGGAATCGCTAGGCGTCGACGTCGCGCGTATAACGCGCAAACGTATACGCGTGTGCAGCGTTATAATACGTGTGTGTGTGTGTGTGTGTGTGTGTGCGTGTGTGTGTGTATATATATATGCATTGCATTCACACGCGCACACGCACGGCGAGGTATATAGTCATACGAAACGTGCGCCGCGCGTGGAACGCGGCTCGGGCGACGGCCGCCTACCCGCCCGGCCGAGTGGACTGGCGCGCGCGCGCGCGCGCTCGCGTCATTAAGCGCACGGTACACCGCGTATAATACTTGTATATACATAATATACGCGCGGCGTGTGCGTGTGCGCGCGCGACGTGGTAACGCGACGCGCAATCGATTGCGTGCAGACCGATGAGGCGGCGGTGGCGTTGTCGCCATACACACAAACCGACGACGACGCCGCGGCCACCGCGCCGCTTGCAGGACTCGGAGCACGGACACCGGTGGGTGGGTTGGCGACCGTCGGCGGGCGGGCGACGGAGCAGCGCGCGTGCAATCGGGCGGACGGACGCGCGAGCTGGTTTACGTCGCCGTGCAATAATAATAATATGCGCTCGTATATAGAGTGTGTAGACCGGATGACGGCATGACGCGGCAGAGGACTACGACGACGCGACCGACCGACGGGATGATCCATGATCGAAGCGCTTAGTGTCGTAGTACACGGTACCTATATCACACATTGTATTCTTGTCGGCTACACGAAAACCGGAAAAACTTTTCCCCGCCGTCCCGGTGCTCGCGTGTTCGATGCGAATAATATTGTACATCGTAATATTATGTAGGCGCGCCTGCATTAATTTTTCGTTTCACTCGTCTACGTGATGTAAGGGGGTGGTGGGGGGGGGGGGGGGTGGGGGTGGGAGGGTGAGAGCGATGTGGAGTTGTGCTTACCCACCTCGTTTGAAACAATTTTTCTAAATATATATAACACACACACATTAAAATTTAGACTGTCTTATGGTATACGTTTTTTTTTTCGTTTTTATTAGCATTTTAATGGAAGTTATTGTAGCTCAACAGTTACATTAGTATACATTTAATATTATATAAGCAACCGAAAACCCAAACTTCCTTTTTATTCGCCACTGTTATTTTTTATTTACGTGCGATTATTTGATACACAATATGACATGATAAACGACAACCCATCGTAAAATATTATTTATGTGTTTTGTTATGACTTACCCAGTTGTTATTCGGTAAACGTCAAGTTGTACTCCCCGTCGGTTGGTTTCTTCCAAATAAAGACGGTTAAGGAAAGTTTGGTAGGTTGGATTCGTCAGAGATCAACACAAGTTCGATTGAGATTAATAAGTTTATTAAGATGAGCCGGTTTACAACAGAACTATTATTTATACTTAATTAATGAAGGTAACGCTAATTCGACGTGTAGCACTCGACTGGCGTCGCATCGATAAACATATTTTTGCGACGGCAGACGACATATACTTCGTAAGCAAAAAACTAATATTAAAAACAGGGGTTCATAACACCCCCAGGGTAAAATGAAAGTTCATCGTCCATTAAAATTAGACATACCTGGGCGAGGGACTTTCTGGGGAAGTTAACTCTATTGCTTCTACGTGTTTTGTTTTAAAACAGGATAGATGGTTAATCTTACAATATAATACTAATATACTTAGGCCAACACTAATGATCAATATAATTATTATTATATTTATATAATTATATGAGATGTTTATCACATTTTCTGTATCTTTGATAGGTAATTCCTGCAGTGAATTTATTGATTTAGCAATTTCGACTAATTTATTTAAATTATGTTTTGTATCGGGATTTTGTTTTGTGATTCCAGAGTGTTTCATTTCTTTATTAACTAAGTTTATCCAGACTTTTTCAAAGTCCATTGAAATGTTCAATTTTGGGATAAGTCAAGTGACATTTTTGAAACGATTTTTCTGTTTGGTTTTAAGTTAATATCGCCATCAATAGTGTTTGCCTCACAATAGTTATCTAACTTAAAAATACCTATGCCATCTATTTGTACATTTATTGGGTCTGAGATATTTTGACATGTTACTAACATATTTTCCTTATTTACTAAATATAACCAATTGTTCGTATTTTCTATTTTGTGCCATATGCTATGATTAAAATGTATATATTTGACATTACATATTTCGGGTATATTTTTTGGACCGCGAAACAACATTATTTCGCATGATTCTTTTACATTTCGAATGGGTTGTTCGTGATAACAAATAATTGAGTCTATTGTTGTTTTACATTGAGATAGTTGAAAAGGGTTAAATTTCACAAAATGCAAACGTGGCTTATCTATAGCTATGTATTCGGATGTAGGTTCTATAACTAAATATACATCATTTTTTAACTTAACAGGTAAAGGTATCGATTTATACAAAATAAATTCATAATTATTGATAAGAGGTAATTCCATGATAAAAGTTAATATATTTTTTACATAAACTATATTGACTGTAGCCAATCGTAATAACTCTGATACACGTGAGCCAGACAAATTTACAGGTAATCCTAAATCTAGTGGTAGGTGTAATTTTATCTCTCTCAACTGTTCAAGAAAAATATCAGTATCTATCAGACTCGAGTGAATGAATCCCTGTAAGGCTGAATTTACGATATTAGCTAGATTATTCGTTTCGTACGCAAACTGTGTAAGAATTAAATTAAAAATTGTAATTTTTTCTATTACGGCGGTTTCAAATTTTATCATACCTTGTGTTAATTTTTGTACCTCAACTTCGTGTCGTAGGTAATCATACGAGTCCTCTAGGGAATTTTGTTTTTGTTCGGTTTCAATTAGAGAATCGTTTACTACTGATATTATGGATTTCATTATGTTCGTTTGGGTTTCTAATGTTTGAGACGTTCGAGCTTTGGAATTATCAAGTTCTGCGATCTTAGAATAAAAGTATTCAGCGTTTGAATCGTCGTAAACACCAAATAAAACATTAGCTGCTCGTCCTACTACATTTATTAGTCCTATTTTGGGACGTGAAATATTAAATTCCGCATTGCTTATAGCCCTGAGAACGTGATTTCTATTATTATTAATTTCTGTTAGGAAATTTAATGCTTGATTACGAAATTGTAAACAGCTGTCTTTTATCAAATCGCTTGAAAGTGCTATTCCTAAAGTACAAGGTTTGTTTATTTTTTCGATAATATTACTTATTTGACTGTATTTTTCATTATAATTTGTAATGTTTACATATGTGATCAAACGCCATTGCGCATTTGACAGTCGAAGATCTTTAATAACTTGAAAGTATATTCCTGCTGGTTGTTGTATCCGGGTGTCTGAAAATTGAGCTGTGACAATAATAAATTTCCTACCATAAATATATGGTCTAAACACTTTAACTGCCCATATGATAGCGAGTAATTCCTTTTCGGTGGTATTGTAATTCCGTTCTGCTTTATTCAGTGTACGCGATGCGTAAGTGATAGGGAGATCTGAACTGACTTTACCTTGGGATAAGATAGCTCCGATCGCAAAGTTGCTGGCATCCGTCGTTACGTTGAAAGGTTTATCAAAATCAGGGTGTTGAAGTAATGGCTCTGTGGTCAAAACCTTTTTGAAAAAATCAAAAGCATCTTGGCAGAGGTCCGACCAAACGAATGGTTGATCTTGTTTAAGTAGATTGTTCAATGGCTTTGCTTTTTTGCTGAAATCTTGAATAAATCTTCTGTAGTATCCTACTAACCCCAGAAATGATTTTATTTCCTTCGCAGTTTTTGGTATGGGATAATTAGATACACATTCTACTTTTTTCATATCTGGTTTCACGCCATCCTCCGTTATGACGTGGCCTAAATAATTCACCTCATGTCTTAAGAATTCACACTTAGGTAGTTGTAACTGTAGGTTAAATTTTCTTAACCTTATAAACACTTCTCGCAATTGCTTTATGTGTTCCTCCAGCGTAGGACTTATGACTATTATATCGTCTAGGTACACGGAAGCTCTATTGATCCCTTGTAGAACCCTGTTCATAAGCCTTTAGAATGTTGCAAGTGCACCTTTGAGCCCGAAACACATGCGGTTAAACTCATAGTGACCCTGGTCTGTGCTAAACGCTGTTTTTTCCCTATCTTGTGGATGTATTAATATCTGATGGTACCCGCTCGCCATGTCCAAACAAGTAAAATACTTTGCTTTCCCCAGTTGGTCCAGGATTGAGTTAATGTCAGGCATTGGAAAGGCATCCCCTACAGTGAGGTTATTAAGTTTCCTAAAATCGACCACAACCCTGTATTTGCTGGTTCCAGTAGAGTCTGCTTTTTTCGGTACGATTAGTAGTGGAGCATTCCACGGACTCTCGCTAGGTGAAATAATTTCGTCCCGCATCAGCTGTTCCACTTGCTTATCTATTTCCGCTTTTTGTGAATATGGAAGGCGGTATGACCTTTGATGTAATGGTTGAGAGACACCTGGAGTCTTGATTTCATGTTGAGCTGCCTCAGTGCATCGCACTGTATCACCCTCAAGTAAGAAAATGTCAGAGAACTCATTGCAAAGTTGTATAATTGATTCCTTTTCTTTTCTTCTTTGTTCATGTGTTCGCATCTGATTGAACTTTTAATGAGTTGAATACGGTTATCTTGATTTTTAACCATTCTAGTTGTCTGGACGGTGTCTATCGAAACTATGTCGAATATCTCATGTGCCAAATCCGAAAGCTCCGGTAATTCAATAGTTTGTGGATATTCTGTTGGGTTGATTACATTTATGAGTAGCTGCTGATTCTTCGCTATATTCAAAACATTTCCGCACAATAAATTGTCTCCTATACGCTGGGCATGTACCAGTATGTTCTGTTGATCTGATGCGTATGCTTTTACTAGTCTTACTGGGATAATGGCTTCCCTATGTGCTGGAATAGTACTCGTGTCGTTTATCATGGAAGTGATATGATCTCCAGCTACATTGATGGAAATTCTGTTGTCCCTAAGAAAAGGGTCACCTAATATGCCGTCCCCACTAATTGGGAAATCTGAAGGTACCACATGAAACTCCGTTTCAATGTCTTGGCCATTGTTAGCCACTTTCAGTGTAGTTGCACCCAGTGTGCTAATCAGTTGGTTTGATATTCCCATCATACATTGTACTTTTGAAGTTGATACAATGATGTCATCTTTCAGTGTATTTATCTTTATTAAATTGAGATCGACTCCTGTGTCGACCAGTAGATTCGCACTGCCTAAAATGCATTGCGGAATAACGCACATGGCATGTTTATCTTTTAATCCTGCCATAAACGTTAGAACTTTTGATGTTGGGCGATTACTTTCAACTCGCGAACTGGACGGTCGCCCGCTGTGTCCGTTCGCTTGTCGTTTCCCGAGCTCGTTTGTCCATCATTATTTGATTTCCAAGCGTCCGAATGAACACGAACGATTCGCAACTGCAGCATATTATGACGCACGTGCAGGTTGTGATGATGACATTATTGTTATGCACTTATGTGCGTATATTTTTCAAATGTTTTTATTTATTAAAATTTAAAACCCATTTATAATCACATGTATTAAAGCATTTTTGACTTTTTTATGCGTAAAAGTGCATGCATATTTAGTACTTTTTAAGTTCCGAGCCCTAGTTATAATAATGCATATTCACAGAAATCAATATTTGCAATATTATTAATTAATAGTTATTACTTATTATTATAGTTTTGTTAATTTATAGAATTATAGCTGAATTGAATAATGTGAAAATACAATTAAATATATGAGCTATAAAATTTTAATATTTTTTTCGTAATGTTGTAAAATTAATTTCAAGCTTACTTAGCAATAAATTGTAGAGCCCCAAAAAACATGCAAATGCAACAACTTCCTAAACCAAATTAAAAGATCTGCCAGCCTGGCACCCCGAATTTAAAATTTCAAAGTCAAATCATACTAGAAAATTAATAACTAATTTGTAAACTGTAACCTAAGTATCTCAACCCCCAAATTTGAGTTCCTTTTTCGGGTGCTGGGCTAACGTCATCCTGCAACCTGAATTTAAAATTTCGAAGTCAAAAAATTAAGGAAAACGGGAATTTTTTCCCAAAAGAAAGTTTTAATAAAATTAATTTTTATTTTTATTGTAACAAGAGAAATATAATGACCTCAAATACATGAAATTTTCAACTTATGTTTATATAATAATTGTCTATACACCATACAATTTTCAATATTTTTTTACTTTTGTAAGATATTTATAGGTATAATAGTCCAGTCAAGGAATGAGGTGTAGAATGCGTGAGCAGGTAACTAAGCGATTCCTTCGGAAACTTGTTCAGGGGTCTTAGAGTTTTAAAATTTTGTATTCTTTTGAGCAAAATTTATTCTCGTGAGTAACACAATCGTTGCCGATTGTTTCACCGTGCCCTGCAGATCGTATAATAATAATATAATATACATATAAATACAATATATAAATAGAGCTGCATCTTGACCTAAAAAACTCTTCAATATTTCATAAAATTTTTAAGCATGACCTACAAAATATTGACATGTAACTTGACCTATAAAAACAGGCACGCTAACCTGTAAGACTTGACCTCCAAAATCTTGACGTGTAACTTGACCTTTAGACCTCAACATTTTTACAGGTAAAGTATATCCGACCTAAAACCACACTATTTGTATAGGTCAAGCACACTTAACCTAGAACTTGGCCTATAGAAAACCCAACATTTTATAGGTCAAATACACTCCTAGAACTTTACCTATAAAACCAACCTTTTGTAGGTCAAGCAAGTCGCGTGCTTGACCTATAAACATGGTACGTTTTTGTAAGTCAAGTGTGCTCGCCGATTTTGTGGGTCAAGTCTTATAGGTCAGCGTGCTTGTTTTATATGTCAAGTTACAAGTCAACATTTTGTAGGTAAAGTTTTATAAATCGTGTTTTACAAGACATGTTTTATGGGTTAGGGTAGGGTAGGGCAGTCAATAAATAGTCAGAAAAAAGCTTTTTTAAAAATGTTAAATTCGTCTACGATCAGCAAGACTAGATAAACTTAAAGCAATACGGACAGGTTCGTAATCATGAGGAGGACTGTGTATTTTTAGTGAAAAAGCAGCAAAAGAGAAAAATTTCCGTTGAACCCTTTCTATCATTAGAAAGTTTGTAGATAATTAAGGGTCCCAAATAACCGATCCATACTCTAAAATAGGTCGGACTAAGGAACAGAAGAGAATTTTTAATAACTGGTTCAATTTGAATTCAGAAGAGATGCGTTTAATAAATCCCAGTAATTTCAGAGATTTACCGCAGACCTCCTGTAGGTGAAGCCTAGGAGAAAAATTTGGGAGAAAATAAAAGCCTAGATCACGTACTGAGGATTTATTTGAGATAGGAATGTCACGGATAGTGTAATTGACATTAATAGGAAACCATGTACGAAAATAAGACATTTTGAAGCATTTAGAAATATTGTGTGACAAACCTAAAGATTCGCTCCAAAGTACTAACCGGTTAAGGACTTAAGGTCATTTTGAAGAAGACTAGATTTTCATTATGAATACGCATAAAAGGTTTCATGTCATCGTCAAAATAAGGATGCGTGCGTGATGTAAAACAGAGGCTGCACTATTTACAAGTAGATAGAACAATAACGGTGAAAGAATAGCACCCTGTGGTACACCAGATAAAGGAGTAATGATGTTGGAAGTACAATCATGTAATTTAACAAATTGTTTACGATTTGTCAAATAGGATGAAAACCAAGAAAGAATTGGTTCTCCGAAACCATAGTTAGATAAGATCTTGATAAGGATATTATGATTTACTTGGTCAAATGCCTTAGTAAAATCAGTTTATATAGTATCAACTTGAGCATGCTGTGCGACTGTTGATCTACCTGGTCTAAACCCATGTTTTTTTAGTTAAAAATGTATCAAATGTTCGGTTTTTATAACTAAGGATTGAAAATGTAAGATAAGATTTTTAGTAAGTAGTACATATTGTAACCAAAAAATCAAAAACATATATTAAAAAAATAATTTTTATAAATATTTTAAGTTAAAATTTGAGCATCAAAATATAGAACATTTTCATATTATTTTGTATTTAAAAATGTATATAATGTACAATTTTTATAACTAAGATCTTAAAATTCAAAACAAGGTTATTCGTAAGTTTTTCTAAATGCAGTTTTTAATAATATTTAAGATACAAATTCACACTTTTTTTATAAGCATTTAAAGTTCAACATTTTGACAAAATTCATCGAAATCTCGAAGGTTTTTGTAAAGATGTATAAATTATTTAATTTTTATAACTAAGTATTGCAGCCAAGACCACGTCTGTGGGAGGAGAAATGCGTCTGGATCCCCTCTAATATTTTTTTCTACCATAATATAAAGAAACTTTTTTACACTAGATAATTATAAAAAAGGGCTAAAATTTTAAGACATACCTAATATATTTAATAACTATTAATATAATGATGATCGTCGCATATTATTATATTTTATATCTAAATAACAAGCTTAGTTACAACTTATATCATATAACTAGTATAAAATAAAAACAGCCGGGATTAAACATAAGAAAAAAATCATCGTATTTAACATTGTTTACATATATAGTCCAGACAATATTATATTAATTTTGACGACGTTGCCTATTGAAAAAGTTTTCATTTTCCGTAACGTTTGTACAATATACGTGTCAAGTGATACTTCAAGTAAAATTAAAACACTTTTTAGACCTCTCCTTCCCTCCAAGTAACATATTTACTGGCTGCATGACACTCGTCTACTGTAGAAATGTAGAACTCGAGGCTTCGGCTACAGGTGAGTTTCCAGCTGGCCACCGCCTCTCTTTGTCGACACCAGTACACCACCATCACCACACACAATCGATAAACAATAATCAACACTAGGGCTCGAACTTTATTGCACTAAAAAGGGGCTAATATTGTTTAACTAAAAAACTTTAATTAAAAAAGTTTCAAAAGTATTGTGTTTATTGATCGGCGCCATTCTTCATTTAATTGTCCATATTTTGTAGTAAATTATGTTTTTATTTTTAGTACGGTGCCAAAATAATCCCAAAACCCAAAAGCCCTAAACTCGTTTTTCATATTTTTATTGTGCTAGAACTGAATAATTGTGGCTACACAACGTAGACCTCTATGATAGTATTTTATTTTTCACTGGAATAAGAATTTTCCCTAGGATTTGTAAATTTGAATAACTTATTACCATCCCCTCATTTTTCCTGTTTTTTTTATATTACTGTGCTATTGCGCTATAGCTATCGGTCTAAAGTTAACCAATCACCAACCGTGAAGACTGACTTCAACCAGTAAATTATACATGTGTTACTCATAGGTGGTACAAGATAATAATATATATATATACCTGCAGTAATTTAAATTTAATTTTAAAACTTGACACGGCTCTGGTTCGCTAGACAAGACAAGAGTCATTTTCCAACGCTTCAACTGGCATCAAAAATTAAAATATTGATTAAGTTGTAGTCACATTTTGTGGTCATGTTACCTAGCCTACAACATGCGAGTCATTTCATTTAATATTGTACCAAATCTACTATTAATAAAATCCTTCAAGTAGTCAAATACTCAAATATACCTATTATGAAATATTGAAATGACTGACAATGTACATAACGTAAGTTCAAATAGATGTGTACTTTGTGTATATCTGTAAACAAAGCTTAAACATTGAAAATTAGGTACTGTTGTACTAATACCTATCTCTTATATTTTAAAATTCAAATATATATGACACACATAGGTTTTAGTGGTAATGTGACTTAGAAATTGTGTTAGTGGAAACGGGAATCAATATCTCAATTGGTGGAAACGTGTTCAGGTGTAACGCCCGACAAATACGATATGCCAAAAAACATTGCATTTATTATATTTTATATAATATGAGTATAATAATATCAAATATGAGTATATGACTGACAATTTACCAAGTATTATGCACCCCTATCACCATACATTTTTGGCAGCACTTAAAACCACCCAACTATGAATACAACAAATATAAAAGACTTTATTCCATGACAAATTTGTTACAAAAAAAAAATATTAATATAACATTTTTTTTAACGATTTCAACTATTTTATAAATATCTACATTGATTTTAGCCCACAACTCGAAGTGTTTACAGAGAATAATTTATGGTTTTCCTTATACAGTTATACCGGTTTGATTTTATAATACATTAATTATTAACTTATAGCTTATTTATACGAAATAATTGACATAATATTGTTATTTTTAAGGCGGCGTATTGTATAGGCAATTTGTGTACTTACAGGAGTATAATACAAATTATTTTTAATAAGTATTCAAATTTAATTTAATAGAATGTATTATTTTAATTTTCAGTATTAACTATTAGTACCTTATATCACTCTGATTGAACTCATATAAAGATAAAACTATAAAGGTGAGTTTGATTTAACATTTTAACTTGACTTTAGAAAACACGGAATTCCAAAATAATGCAATCACTTGATTTGAAAATATAAATACTTAAAAAATGTTGGTTTTAATGCATTACATTTTATTATATTATTTATAATTATAAGTAATACTATTCAAATAACTGAAACATTTAAACTAACTAAATTTTGCCATTGATTTATAATTTATCTACCAATGTCCAATTTTACACTATTAGTTATTTATTATTTACTTTTAAAGTAAATCATAATAAAAAATAAAAAAGTCTAAATTTTGAAAACTTCAAGAACTTGTGTTAAATAGAAAAATAATAAAAATGTAGCTCAGTAATAATGAGTAGGTGGGTAATTTTAAGCTAGCTTTAATATAAAATACTAATGAGAGAGGTCCGATATCACACCTAAGTGGTATAACAATTTGAATCCATAAAAATGTCAGAGAAAACAGTCCCAACATTTCTATTTTTTAACTTTTCTTCTAAACTAATAAAATATGATAGCTAGAAAGTTGGTTGATAGCTCATTAAAAATAGATTATCAAGTAGATACAAAATGTGAAATTAAAAATTATAGTACAGTCCATACATATATCAAAATATTTTGACTTTTTTCAAACTAATTATAAACATAAGAAATTTTCAAATTTTTTTAGTTTTTTTTTTATAAATATCATTAAAATAATTTTAGCTGAGTCAAAAAGGTTGAACATTTAATACAGGGGTTCTCATAAGTTGTTAAAATAGTAGTTAAAAATGTTAAAGATATATGGGAAAGATTTTTTTTTATAAGCATTAAAAGTTAAAATTTTGACAAAATTCATCAAAATCTCGAACATTTATAAATTAGTTAAAATTACTTTGTTTTTTAAAGCTTATAAAATGTTTAATTTTTATGGTTAAGGATTTAAAATTTAAAACTAGGTTTCTCATAATATTTATTTTATACTGCAACCAAAAAAGCTAAACAATTTATAATCAGTTTTTTTTTATAGATACATACTGTTAGTTAAAATTTCAACAAAATTAGATAGGTATTTAGTACTTACAAAGAATAACGATTTCAGTTATTTTGTTGTAATTTAAAAATGTATTATTTAGGTAATTTATTGTTGGTACTTGAAACATAATTTAAAGTATATTATTATATTTTTACACACAATGACATTTTCAAATTCAATTTTTTTTTTTTTTTGTCAAAATTAATTCAAGTTACTGTATTACTAGTGTCTAATAGTATAATAAATTACTTTAATAACAATAATATCATAAAATATACTGAGTAATATAGGTTGATAGACCATCTTTGCACAGAATCGTTTTTTGTTTACAATGATTTTATATCATTGAATTCAAATTTAACACATTTATTACAGTGACTTCTCTAGACTAGACACATACTGTACAGCAAAGCGGTACACACTTTCTTACCTTTTTAAAATTTGTATCTTATAAAGACAATAAAGTAATTAAGTTAATGTAAATTAAAAAGATTCTTTGATTGAGTGTTTCAATTATTATTGCAAAAATAGCACATACGACATACTTAATTATTTAGTTTAAATCTAACGCAGTTTTCTTATATCTAGTATTCCATTACGAGTTTGGAATAATGATAATGTTTTTATTGTTCCATTATCTATACTAAATGCCTGAACATTCTTCACTATTATGCACAAAAATATTCATGTACATTTTACGCATTACATGACCGCTATTCATGCACGTTACACACACAATTATATAGTTAATTGATAAATTTATTAAAATAATAAAAAAGTAGAGATAACTATACAAGAGAAGCTCATAGTCAGAATGTTTGTCATACGGTTTATATAATATCATTAATTATTATTAGCATTTATAATCGATGATAATACTTTATAACTTTGGTTTCTGTAGTGTGTGTCTATATAGTATATTATACTACTATAGTGACTATACTGTATGTGTATTGGAAATTTTTTTTAGATTATATACTTAATTATGGATAATTAGGACTAAAGTTAATCATGAAACAAATTCTTTTATTTTCCTTTATTTAAAAAAAAAAAACAATAATTTTTTAATAACAATATATATTATTGACATAACAGAAAAATATAATAATTAAACATTCATAAAAGATACGATACCAGCATCGGTCATTGCAGCTTCTAACATCAGTCAATATTACTATAGCTGGTCAACACAACACTTATTGGTAAGTTTGATTTATTTTATATAAAACGTATGTCATATATGTTTGTGGAAGTTATGTTAGTTAGTTAAAGTAAGTAAAAGTTCTCAAAGAATTGTACACCTCTGCAAAACCAATCCGCAACATTGATTTTCAGTTTTTGTCGTATGTTGAGGTGGTATCAAATCTAAGTCCTCAGATTCTATAGATCCATGAAATTCTTGTAGACTGAAAGTATCACTCAATGTTTGCCTAGCTTTTGGTCCAGGAAAAAAACGTATTTCCATTTCACTATAAAAAAAAACCAAAATGTACATTTATTTAACTATTAGATGAATATGTGTATAAACATTACCTGTCAGATGAATCCCAATCTACTAACACTGGTAATTTATCTATCTTAGACGATTTGCTGTTTGGAACAGCCATTTGGTTGTACTCCATCAAACCTGGTTTAGCATATTGTTCTGTAATAAAACACAAAAGTTAATTAATTATAATTCAAAAAAGTTATAATAGAAAAAAAATTCTACAGGAATAATAATAATAATAATGAAAAAACAAAACTTAAATTAATAAAAAAAAAAAAATCTTACCACTGTATTTCTTTCATGGTACATTCGTGCATGATAAAATAATTTGAAAATGCAATAAACATAAAGCTAAATCTAAACAAAATATACAAAAATAAAATAAAATAGGATGTTTTTCTACACTAAAACCATACAATGATAAATAAAATAATATGTTAATTTTTAAAACTAATTTATTGACTTGCCCATTTTTTTCTGAAAAAATGAAGGTTTTGTAACTCTCATCGAGCAATCACTTGTGTTGCTGTCTTCGTCACTGTTCTACAATAAAAATAAAAATACTCCATGATTTCACTGTTTTTCCACATATTTTATCAACTGATATAATTTGAATTTAATCATTAGGTTAAAAAAAAAGTATTTATATAAAAACGACATTCAACACCCGTATCAGTTAATTTAACAGAATAAACTATGAGTTTATAAAATAAGTAATTTTAACTGTTTTAGGCATAATAAATATTTTATGCACAATAATATTACATCAATATAAATAACACGTATTGATGTATGTATAGTTACTCTGTCATTTTCTTCGATTGTAGTTTTATGCCGCTTTGTAGTGTCACTGTCTATTCCACTATCGTCCATCTGAAATACACAATTCTATTTGTACAGAGAACAAAGCTAAACAGTTTGGCTGTTTGGCATAAATGTTAAAATAGTGCTGTAATAACTGGGTACGTGATTGCTTTTGATACACAATATGTTCATAAAAATAAAAATCTCAACTTGTAGTCTAATTACTAACTAAAAAATACTACTGTATTACAAAAATATTAATTAATCTACCCATTTCTTTAGTCATGACTACAACACTGACCATATTATATTATTTTTCAAAATAAAATTAACAATAATTAGTGATCTTATAATTATATACAATTCAAACTTTCCAATTAGCACATTACTGAGAAACAAATTTGAATCCAGTACACAATTTAACACTTACCATGATTGACGACATTACGAGAAATTAAATTTTGATGGTTGTTCACATTCAACCTCACATTAATGAGTGAAAACTTTGAAGTTGAAATTCACGAGTCCTAAACGTAAATTAAATAAAAATAAGAAATTAATAAGCAGTACGTAGTAGCCAGGTAAGATAAGTATAATATAGGTAGCCAGAAGGTAGTACAACTGTAACTGTACGACGTAGGTCTGTACTCTGTAATTCTGTACATTGATAAGTATAATATAATGGTTTTGTACTAGGTGTCTAGGTACAGTAGGTGGTAGTTACTACTTAGTACTTACTATTTAAGTATTTAGTATTTACGTACCATAAATCATAATATTCATAACAAATCTATACCATACAATTTACTATTTAGTATATATACCTATAATTGTTGTATCTATACTCGTCTATCTACAACCGTGGTTTGGAGTGATAATACACACATTTTATTGATAACACGGTAGATACACAAGATAATTCTGTGGTAGTCGGTAGATATTTTACACTGATAATAATTAAAAACTGCTGCTGCAAATTGCAATAATAGCTGCTGACTGCTGTAGCTGTTGCTGTTCAAATGTTATTCGTCACGAATAAACTATATCTAAATGATTTTGTTTCTCTAAATATACTATTTATTAGGAAACGGAAACATTTGTAATTTACAATGATCGAGAAATTAATTTCTGAACGTTTCGATTGGGTTAAATGTAGTTTCAGTAAAATTGAAATTGGTTTAGTCTAAATTAAAAAAGTAACTGCAATCAAATAGGTGAAAAATCTTCCAAACACTCAAAGACTTTCTCATTAGTCGTGTGTTAATTACAATGTTCCTGGTCTTCTAACTGAATTATGATTGTTGTAACATAATTTTCAGAAAATCAATATTCATTTCATAATCATGATGTTTAAAGCAAAAATTTTATTAATTGGAATCATACTCACTTTGGTAATCACTCTATTACTGTCACTGTTGTATGTGCGTAAGTACCTATGTTAAGTATTAATTATTATTATCTGATGAGCATGTATGAAATATTAAATATATGGCGTTTATTTGTAGTTTTAATAGGAACTTAAATTTTTTTAGGAGAACTTGAGAATGGCGGAAATATACGATTACAAGAACAGGCTTCTACCATGTTTAAGGGTAATAAACTTGGCATCGTAATACCATTTAGAGAAAGGTTTGATGAGCTCCTAGAATTTGTGCCACTTATTCATTCGTTCCTAAAAAACCAAGATGTACTCCACGAGATATTTGTTATCAACCAAGTAATTAAACTGTCATAGTATATGATTATAATAAATTTAAAAATATTCTATTTTTGTTTACCATTCAGGTTGATCATCACCGTTTTAACAGAGGTTCATTGATTAATGCTGGGTTTAAAGAAATAATGTCCTCATATAGCATGATTGATTATATAGCTATGCATGATGTTGATTTATTTCCTCTTAACCCTGCACTTGATTATCATTATCCTCCAACTGGTCATGTTAATCACATAGCTGCACCTCACTTACATCCACGGTACCATTATGCTTCATTTGTAGGTGGCATTCTACTTATTACCAAGTATGTTATTTACATTTCATTTTTAAATAATTTGTTGATTTTTATTGGCATCTTTATAATATTAATAGAGAAGACTTTATACAAATTGATGGCTTAAGCAACAACTATTGGGGCTGGGGGCTTGAAGATGATGAGTTCTATTTACGCCTTAAGGAAGCCAAGATAGGTATTCATAGACCAGGAAATTTAACTACAGGCACATCAAATACATTCAGGTGAGAGAATCAATTTGTATGATCATACCTATTTTAATTTTTTAACAAGAAACTATTGTAAAATTAATATTCTATTTTTATTTTCTAGACACAATCATGATCGAACTGTCAGAAAACGTGATATGACAAAATGCTATAACCAACGGGAAGTAACAAGAAAGCGTGATAGACACACTGGATTACATAATGTTAACTATTTTGTAAAAAAGAAACATGAGTTGCTCATAGATGGTGTACCTACACTAGTGTTGGATATAGAACTAAAATGTAATAAAACTTTAACCCCTTGGTGCTTATGTTCAGAGTATGGTGTAAAAAATACAAAAAATAATTTTAAAAAAGACAAGTAAAATATTATGTTCCAAATACAACTATTTAGGTTGAGTTTAAGATAAATTTTTATCATGATGTTGATATTGCTCAGATAGTACAAAATTATAAAACTTTAAATATCAAATTTATCACTAAAACATTTATTTTGGTAAATAACATTGAATCTGAGTTAGTTTAAAAGTTTGCATGTACCATGTGTCCATGAAAACAGAGTACACTCTAAAATTCAATTACCCATATTACTCAGTACCCTAAACATATTTAGTTATTATAGATTTTTGAATTCTGTTGGTGGATGTGAAACTAGACTATTGGATCATACATTTCCCTCAGATAGAATTCTTAAATATTTTTAGGGTACTAAGTTAAATGGGTAATTGAACTATTGAGTGTACCATATTTTTGAAGACACACGGTGTAGTCTATACTATGAAAACTAATTTATAGGAACAAATTAAATCTGCACATGGCCACTATTCGGTGATAAAACAGTACGTCCATATAAATATTCCAGTATCTTAACACAAAATAGTGAGCATATTGAATTCCTATGTATATATTTACTATACCCCATAACAAATGAGACACAGTGATTGTGTTCAAATTAAATATTAGTAAAACCTATGCATCTGAGTTGGGTCCTTCATACCGGGAGCTAATAACTGGTAGTATACTAGTTGGGTCTGGGATATTTGAGGTAAACAACACAAACAAAAAATTATTAAAAATACATAGCAGGTGATCCATTTGAATGTCTATACTCTATACTCGTTCTTTCAAAAAAATAAGTAGAAAACTTTTTTTAAACAATGTCATGTCATTTCTGAAAAAAAATGTTAACTATTTTTTATTGGTAAAATTGTTTACTTTTTTAAATGACACCGTTCATTTTTTATTTCATATTCCGGAGCAGAATATGTTTTTGAATATTTCAATCTATAAAGATCAAATTTCGGACAAGTAGTTCATTAGTTATAAATAAGGATAATCCAGGATCCAACTCATGTAGTACCTAAAATAATTTGATACCCAACTAGTAAAGGAATTTTAATTTTGGGATCCAATTTGGATGCAGCCAGTAAAACACGTGTTAATATAAAATTGTCATTATTAAGAATAAAATATAGTACACAAATTAAGTGTCATGCTAAATAAACAGCCTAGTCCTTAGATCATACATTTTTTTGGGGGCGTCAATTTTGTATTAAAATTATATTTTATATTACTAGGAGGTTATATTTTGTGTATCAGCTATTGCATGTATTTGCGGGTTTTTGAGAATATCATTGTTCATTATTCACTAAATACCTATTGTAAAACCTAACCTACAAACATAAATATATATAAAAAATTGACTAATGAATTAAAAGAAAAAAGTTAACTAAGGTCAGCAATGTTATAGATCCATCTCTGGACTCTGATCTAGTAAAGATTTAGCACCTAGAAAATATGCCTTAATATAATTGTGTTCATGGAAGTCATTAATAAGCTATAAAATATTAATTTTTTTTTATTTATTATGTTATTGTTAGTTGGATTTTCTTTTCTATTATTATTATTGTTTTACAAACTGTTATACTAGGTTATACATTTATAATAATTACTTATAAATATATAAATATTGTGTTATTAGCTTAAAAAGTTAACTTCATATTCGGGCTTATAGTATAATTATTTAGTCTATCGTATTGTTACGATTCAATATAGACAGAGTATTTTAAGATGTTTGAGTTATGTTTTAAATTATGGTAACCTCTGAACTTTAATAATTTAATTATTATATATAATACTATAGTAAAATTATCAATTAAAACTATTTAAACACTGTAGGAAACTGTAGATTTATAATGTAATTTATTGTAAAATTATTTTTAATTTTAAAATTCTATTGATTTTTGATCTCATCAAACATATTAAACCATAATGTTTTTGTTACCAAAAAAATAATAAATATAATTTTTTATTATTTTAAATTTGTTTAAATATTTTTAGTAATTTTTTTTTTTTCAGTCAATTTAATTTTATATTCAGTATTATTATAGTTGCTCAAATTAAAAAAATTAATAAAAATGATTTTCATGTTACATATTAATTTAATGTATACATTAACAAATAATAAAACCTATTTATTATAACTTATATTATAAGGGTTTAATGAACTCACAAAGTATATTTATACTATAAATACTTAGAAATATTTTGTTTGCTCTATCGTCTATATGAATCAATTTACTAAAAAAATTAAAGAATCCATTTTTAAAATATTTTATTATGTAGATTTTCCAGAATACCAAAAATATTGTATAAAAAGTAATTGGGGTTGTGAAAGGTATGTTGCTATAGATACTTGTTTCTATTTTGAATATATAGGTATATTGTTCTTTAAGTTTTCCCTCTGGTTTTTACAGAATATATTTTATAATCAACTATAATTTATTGAATTTTGTGTCTTAGTACTTATCTACATTGTTAGTATAAATTAAAGTTAAAATAAAATTATTCTTATTTGCATATTTTTAATAAATATCTATAGTCATCACATATCACACATTACAATTTTTTTATTCGTGGCAAATCAATATTTATTAATTTTACTTAACAGTTATTTGAACTTAAAATATTAATTCAACTAGCAATAACCTTCTGCAGAAAGTAAAAAAAAATTTAATTTCTTTAGTTCATACATAATAGGATACAATATGTAATACATCAATCACATATTCTCATTCTTTCAATTAATTTTTATTCCGAGATCTTTAAATTCATTTTATTTCCAGTACCAGTATTTGCAACCATGAAGGTTCTTTAACTGGCTATTGGCTAATGGCTGTATGGTTAATATGCATTGAATGTTTATGTATTTGTCATTTTGTCCACATACCTACCTATTTTCTTCATCATGGGCCATGGCCATCAACTGTGTTATCATAATTATTATTATCATACACTATCAGTTAATTTAATATAATAAAAATGAAATGATTCATTATTTCATTAGAATTTATTATTTGGATGTTTAGGTATTCATTTACAAATTTGGGTTTTATTATTTTCTAATATAAATATAAAATGTTCAACTCTAACAGGTAATAATTGTATTACAATAAAAATAACTTCAATTTAATTTATGTATGTATTTATTATATGACACTATGTATGTTTGTTTATTTAATTTCAGAACCAATTTTTCTGACTATAATTTTGAAAGAGTTCCTCCTAATAATAGAAACCATTATAACGCTACAAAAAAACCCAAACCTTCAAGATCAAGAAATTCAAAGGTTGATAATCGGCCACCAATTTGTAATGAACAAATGTCCGAGTTCATTCCGCAACAGTGGAATCACTCCAACCAGCGATTGTATCCAACAATGTCAGACTCAGCAGTATGTGGTTATCCTGTTCCAGTTAATATACCTGTCGACCCACGCTTTCATACATTGTATCCTATATATCAACCGTATGTGTCAGTCGGTATTGGCAGGGAATATCTAGAACCCAGTCAACATAATATGTCATCCAGAGATCAATTTACTAGTTTACCTCCTATTAATATTGCGGACAACGAATCTGAAATTAAACGTACACATAGTGATCCAGGTTTAAATAACCAAGATGATAAATTTGAACTACTTAGCAGTGAATCAGACCAAGGTTCTTATGATACCTACTATGCTAATGAAGTGGCCGAATTGAAAAAGGATAATCAGAGACTTACTAATGAATTAGAATTAGTGAAAATTGAGTTAAGAAATCTGAAATTGGATATATCTAGTAAAAATAATGACAGATGTGGTTGTACAGATCCAGGATCTATTACAAGTAATTTTCAGAAATATTAAATATGTATATGTATGCAGTGGCACTGAATTTAGTTATTAATATAGATAGATCATTTTTCCATTTTAGATATCTAAAAACTCCTTTAAGCCCCCCCCCACCCTTTTTGAATGCTATTACTTCACCAACCTTTGTAGACGTATGCAGTCGATACTACTTAATGTAATTTTCAATGAGGTACATAAATAATAATGTGTTATTTTTGTTTAGATATTGTTCAAGAAATAAGAGCAGCACATAAATTAATGGAACAAACATTAGAGTCGAAGTTAAATTCATTTAATGCTAATAAAAATGAAATTACTGTAAGCAATTTCTACAAATTCTATTTTGCTATGAACAAATTTAACTAATTAACAAATACAATTTGTTTACAGAATGATAGTTCTCAATTGTCATTAATAAATGAGCGACTAGAAAAATTAGAAAAATCCAGTGACAAATCAAAAAGGTAAAATAATAAGACCTATAGCCACTATACATACTATTTGTTATTTAATATTTTACTATCTTATATGTAGCCATATAGGAAATTTTAATAAATTAAGTTCAAATACCATAGTACGCAATCTATAGATTCAAAATTTTTTTTATTAGTTTTAATTAATTTTCGTTCACTTAAAAGTTTAAAACAGTTTTAAATGTTTGAACAGAATTTATAAACTTGAAAATACTTATTTTATTAAAACAGTTCCAAATTCTAATTCTTTATCTGTTAGTATTATTTTCAACAAGTTAAATCATACATTAATACATAATACATATCAAATAATGTTTTTAACTTAAACAATATTTAAATTGGTCTAATTGTTAATATATTGTACATTTTGTATCTTTATACTATTTAAAATCTATTTTTTTTTTTTAGAATGGACTCGGAGAAAAGATTAGTTAAACTTAATAACTCATCAAAAAAAAGCTCTGCTGTCACAGCTTTGTAAATTTATAAATCGGTAAAAAAAGCACACAATTAAAAATCAAACATAATAACGATAATGCCATAAATAATTTGACTCAATATTATGTTAATTAAAATGTCATGAGCAATACTGAATCACAGATATTTAATTATAAGTAATGTGAATGATAATAATAGTTAATGGTGTTTTTAAGATTAATGAAGAGTAATGACTATTTTGTAGCATAAAGCCATAAAGGTCCCCACATACTGCAATGGTAGCGATAAAATGAAACTGGACACAGTTTACCACCACTGTTGAGACAATAGAATTTTACTGCTACCGCTGCTTTGTTTAGACCTTAATGTATTTACATTTATTTTGTATGGCCTTTACTTTTTCTGAGGTTGTGTTTATTGATACCTAGATTTAAAAATATCACTAATAGAATATATTTAAAGATTTTTTCAACAATATTTATCTACTAACCATATATTTTTTTTTATAAATAATTATATTATATTCCATAAAAATATTCCATTTACCTTTTAGGTTTTGATTAAAATAAGATTATTTATATACATTCCTTCCATAATAAATATTAAAATGTGTTCTATAAATAGTTGAATTATATACAATTAAGTAGGTATGTAAGATGTAACTAACTGATTGTATATTCTAAATAAGTTGAATGTGTTAAAAACATTCACTTAGTATATTTTAATATTTAGTAATTAAAAAATTAAACATTTTTTTTTTTTATTGTTTTTTAATTATTCTGTTTAGACCGCTCAACTTAACATAGTATAAGGTTAATGTTTTGTTTGAGTTTCAACAAAGGAAACTTGGGTAATTTGAGTTGTTTGAAATGTCACTCACTCATAACTACCTAGTATAGCTAAGACTGTTTTTACATATATTTAGTTCAAGAATAAATTAAAAACTTAAATATTACTTATTTATAGATAAAAAAAAATGTTGAGTATTATTAGAGATTTATTAAAAAAGACATTTGACATTTTTTTCTACTTGGTTTCATAGTTTCATCAGCAATACTCCTCTCAACCAAACATTATTAGTATTTTGTAATTGCATTTTGAATGCTACTTAGTGTATTCCTTTTGCACGGTGCTATTTATAGCCTTAGTTAATAAATTTAATATTTTATAAAGATTTTGTTGACTAAATTCAATTATTTTTATAACACAAATTGTAGATATTATGAAAAAAAAGTCTGTGGTAAGACTTGTAAGTGGCTTCTAGCTACTAGAAATGAAATTAATTATAGCAATATTATTCGAATTCTATTAAAAAATTATTTTAAAATTTACTTTTATTTAATTTATTATTATTTATTATAAATGAACTTTTTATTATTGTCAAAATATCTTAGTCTAAATTTAGTTATTTTACAATTCCAACGTGTTATGTATATAATCATTTAAAAAAATAAATATTGTTTGTACAAAATAAAATTACACTACGCACATTTAGGTACCACATAATACATTATATAACTTATATTATGTGTGTTTTAAATTTTTTGTCTGAATCAATTATAATAACTGATTTGTAATGTATTCTATTATCAACCTACCTATCTAAACAATGAACCGAAATTATGAACCTATTTATATGATTTTTATAACTTAAAAATATACATTGTATTTTGTGTAAGACATGATAATAATATTATTTGATCGATTTTAAAATGTGTAAATTAAAATAAAATCAAAAAATCTTTGAACATATAAATATATTCTTATACAGGGCACAAATCAAATGTGATAAATATATACTGAAACAACTTAAACAGTATCAACTGTTAGTTGCTACCTTTATGTTTATAGTATGGAACTAATTCAATGTTTGTTATAAGAATTACGGAGTAGTCTAATTTTGTATTTTGTTAGTATACCTATTCAGATATTTGTATTGTTTATATCTTACTAGTTGTTAATACTATACTGTTACTTGTTATTAATATTATATTACAGTAAATTGTAATTTATAATTATGGAGCCCATACTCCATTTTATGTTGCAATATTAATTTATCATTTATTTTGTTTATTAATATAAATTTATATGCATACATTTTAAAGATTTAAAAATAAAACTAATAGTTTTGTAATTCTAAACATTTGTTTTTTTGTAAAAATAACTGTGTTACATATGTGAAATTATAGTATATTTTTCTTTATAAGAAATATGAGCTGTTATAAACGTTTGGCTCGGAATCAGATATCTGAAAATTAGGTGCCTTAAACTTAAATACCTAGCTACCTAGTACATACCTACAACTTACCTAGGTACTCTAATAATTTCTGTCATTGGTCCATGGAAAACGAGTTTTGTTGTCAAAATATCAAATGTAACAGGCATTTTATCTCCACATCTTATGTGTAGTTAGATTAAATATGATTTATGTTACTGTGTTTGCAGTGCGATGACATTTCGACAAAACTAATAATAATTACTGTGTAGGTAAATTAATAGGTATTTAATTTTGCTTTGTGTTTGCCTGATTTTATAGAAACTTCTGCAAATCATAACTCTGAGGTGGCGGACCATCAAATATATTGTTTAAATTAAATACAACTATACAAGACCGTACACGGTGGGTGGGTGGAAGCAGTGGCCGAATTAGAAATTTTTCATAGGGGAGGGATAGACATTTTTTTCCATACAAAATACTAAATTTGTACTATATTTACATTAACAGTGGTAGCTGGTAATTCTATTTTATCAAATATCAAAGGCACTGAGTGATGTATCCTACTCATCCCCCCCCCGCCATAATTACGCCACTAGGTGGGGAGTAGTAAGGGTTTAAAATATTTTTGGATTACATAAATTGCGAAAACATTTCTGAGTAGGTTGTGATGTATTTATATTATGTTTATTAGGTATTTAGATCCCGTATTTATATCATGTCATGACTTATTTGAATTTGTCTTGAAGTTGAGCAGGGCAGTTTTCTGTTATGAATTCATGTATAATTTTTGACGAGAATTTAATAATAACGTCAAGGGATCTTTCCAATTTTTATTAAAGTACAATAATATTTTTACGTTTTATAAATTACGAGTAATTCGATTTTTTCCTTGAACGATGGTTCATTAAATAAAATAATAAATTATTTGTTCACTGTTGGTTGTTTATCTTTTATGCTTTGATATTCTTCGGGGTATGAAATAAAATAAAGTCTCTTGTCGTTAAATCATAAAAAATTGATTACTGAAAGGTAAATGCTCCATTGAATATTCATGTTGTATAAAATAAACTGTATACTATAACTTTAAATTATAATAACAAATTATGTAACGATGGTTAGTGGTCACATTTTTTATACGTCGAATAAAGTTTGGAATTCAAATTTTGAGCGGTCGTTTTTAAGACTAGGTAGATGTAGGTATAGCACGATTTAAGATAGTATCTATAGCCCACAGTGGTAGGTACGTATCTTATCATGGAAAAATGTCCTGTCAACCACCACGATTTAAGATAACTATGGTTGCACAACAGGTTAGGTAAGTGTTCATAAGTTTTGTGCTTTCAATAATTTTGCTCTGTTCGTTCCGCATCCATAATGTAATAATATTCTAACGTGTCCGTGCCCCGACGTGGTCCCATTAATTATTCACGTCGTTCACATTTTCACAACACTGGGTCACCGCATAATAAAAAATAATCGTTCTATGATAATATTATTATTATTATTATTATGATTATAATCAGCTGCTTGCTTGCTCGCTAATCGCTATCCTGCGGCAGGTCTTCAGTCTGATCTGGATTGAGTGTATTCTGCATTTCTGCGGCGAAGGAGTTGTAGTTATAGATATCATCACAAATCACTAAACATTAATTATACAATCGACAATTCATAAATAGTGACGGCGATTACGATTTCGAATCGACGACATCGATGTGTTACTTTGAAAATGTTTGACTTCCGCACCGTGTAGTACCGAGAAAATCGCGTTCCGTACCTTTAAGTGTTATTAATATTCATCGTTGTGATTGCCCTCTTTTTTCTGCTGCACAGTAGCATGTTTTTGGGATTAATTAATATGTATCTGTCAACAAGAAAAAAAAATCACCTTGATTAATCAACATGTATCATCAACATGATATTATAAATTATTCACATGTATTTGACAAATAATTTCGTCTCATTGTTGGCTGTAAATGTGGTTTTTCGTCTGTCCTCAGTGTCCTCCAAGTATGCATTTACATATTATTATGTTTGATTTAAGATAACAATATTATATTACCAATATTTTATATGTTCATAATTTTCGTAATTATTTTCAGGTCTTATAGTTTAGTTAAGATTGAATAATCAAAACTTTAGCAATTATGAGTCTCTGTAATTTGCTGAGGGTTCCACCCATATTTATTGTGGACGAACTCTTCAAAAGTAGTTTCGGGTTTCCAGATTTGGGTGATATAGTATTTCCAGTAAATAATGCTTTTGTAAATAGCACAATCAGTCAAATTGAGATTGGCGAGTCCGCACAATATTACAAGGCCATATTTCTATCCTTCATCAAAATAATAGTATCGTGTTTGAGTAAGTTAAATGAATTGTCAAAGAAATAAATAACAACAACATTATCAGGTCCCTAATTCAATTTTATTTTGTATTTTTCTAGTATTTTGTTTATCGTCAAGTTTATTTGTTCTACCTGCCAGGTACTTATACCTAGTGTACTTTCAAGTAGTTTCTGTCTGTATTGTACTTCTTTCTTACTGGGCAAACATTCAAACACTGAAAGTTATATACGGAAAATATGAAAACTTTAAAACTGACTTGTTTAATGAAGAACTAACATGGGATGTAGACACCATTTTGATAGTTTTTGCAGAATTACAAATAGCACATTTCTTATACCTGTTATTCCGAAATTTAATCCTACAGTGTTGTCTAGCACTAGTATTTGACTTTTTACAAGTTTTTACTACAAACCGTTCAATCCATAAGGTACCTATACAATTTAATTTACTTTCATTTGAATAAAAAATAATGTATTATATATTTCAGGTTTTCAGCTTAAGCTTTACTATTCCTACTTTAGTCGCATTTTTACCCGGCACATGGAGACATGGATTTTTGAATACAGTAACGGTGTTATCAACATTGTTGCCATTGTTTATTTTGTTGAAAACATTATGGTTAAATCTATTTACAATAACAAATTTAATTCGTCGTGGATATAATCATACACGAGAGACCATCAAGTAAGGCCATTTTATAAATTATTATTTTTACCATGAATATTTTATACATACCTACTAGGTAATAAGTATAATCTCAATATTTTATGTAAACTTTGTGTATTGTATACCTACTATTTATTATTGTGTATTTCGTTTTAGTAATTTTGGAATATCTGCCCTGGTTGAAGTGGAATGGAATCGTCTCAAAATCCCAAGTGTTCTACGAATATTTTGGGCCATACGAGTACTGGAACAAATTCTATACCTGTTAACTGATATAGAAATACAAAATGAAACCTTTTTTGGGGCTGTGAAATATTTGTTAATAAAAGGATGTGACACATTTACAGCAGTTTTAGGAATGACAAGTTTTGTATCATACTTTTGCCATTATATAGGAGCGTTCTTCCAATGGGTAATATGCTGGATATGATTTTAAATTTTCAAATGTTTTTAACAGTTTATTAATTTAGGTGTTGTTAACTGATGATGTGGATGATAAAAGCATTGGAACAATTTCTGCAGTATTATTTTATATACTAGCTTTGCAGACTGGACTAACAGGTTTAGATCCAGAAAAGCGCTTTATAAGACTTTATCGTAATATTTGCTTACTTTGTGCTGCCCTACTGCATTACATCCATAATGTAGTTAATCCATTATTAATGTCTTTGAGTGCTTCTCATAATCCTTCTCTTAACAGGTAATATTTTAACCACATTCAAGAATATTTTTAAATTAATTTTATTTAATTTTTTAGGCACCTAAGAGCTCTTTTAGTTTGCGCATTTCTCATAGTGTTTCCAATCACTATGTTAACATACTTGTGGTCTCACCATTCAGTTAGCACTTGGCTACTAGCTGTTTCTTCTTTCAATATTGAAATTATTATAAAAGTAATGGTATCATTAGCTGTTTATTCATTATTCTTAATTGATGCCTATCGTACAACATTTTGGGAGAAATTAGATGACTATGTGTATTATATAAAATCATTTGGCAATACGGTAATTTTAGAAATCCTTAACATTTATTTTATAATATTATGGTTACATTTTTTATTTTAGGTGGAATTCTGTTTTGGTATCTTTCTTTTTCTGAATGGTGTTTATATTATGGCTTTTGTGTCTGGTGGTGCAGTCCGTGCATCCATGATGTGTATTCATGCATATTTCAACATATGGTGTGATGCTAGGGATGGATGGAGAGTATTTATTAAACGCCGTACAGCTGTTAAAAAAATTGAATCGTTACCAGAAGCGACTAGCGCTCAATTGTCTGAATTAGATGATGTCTGTGCCATATGTTATCAAAATATGGGTTCAGCAAAAATTACTAAATGCAATCATTATTTCCACGGTGTATGCCTGCGTAAATGGCTCTATGTACAGGTAAATAATTTAATATTTTTTTATTAAAACTAAAATAAGTTAATCTTAGATTATTACTAAAGATAGGATGTTGATAACCTAAATAACACACACAAATCTCTAAAAAAAGTACAAAAATATCCTAATAACACCAAAAAATTACTAAAAATATTCAGTATGTGCTCTACATGTTTTTCTGTTCTATACTCGGTCTAAATTTGGTATGGGGATATTGGTCAATATTATATTACATATTGCCTCGTTTTTATATGATGGGTATTTCTTACTACTTGATCTTATCTTTGATCATCTCTAATTATCTTTACCTTAAATTTTATTACAGTCGTCTTTTCAGTTATATAGCGATAGTGCTCACGGACGTTGTTCGTTACGAGTATAATAGTACAGGGGTGTTTCTTTAAATTATTTGCAGTCCCATCTTGATCACTATTGCTGGCGATTTTACCGTCAAGATAGGCCGGACCTTTTTCTTGCCATGTTAGAAGATATTCAGAACGTTAATAATCAATTAAAATAAAATACAATCAAAACGACTGATGTTGAGCTCATACCGAATTAGCACCAAAATATCTACTTAAATAAGTGAAACAAATTTAATTAAAAAATAATTGTTATTATTAGAGATATGGGTGTCAGAATAATTTAAAATATAAATTGTAAGACTAATAGACTATAGTAAATATTTAAATTTTAAGTTTAATTCACATTAAAAAAAAAATATATTAAATTATTAAAAATAAATTTAAAAGTTTAATAAAAATATTTAACAGTAAATCATTTCAATAACACTTTGACATCACACGCTTTACAAAAAAAAAACTTCACTGTCACTAGAAAAATATTATTTCTGAATTCACATAACATAACATAACTACGTAAACAGCTACTTACACACAATTTTGTTTTTGGCATGTTTAAAATTATGTATATGAATGCATCAATGAATCACTACTGACAATGGTTTCTTTTACAATTAATACGTCATTCGATTTCATCTGGTTTATCGGATTTATTCCATACAATTTATAATTATAAAACTATAAGTGTGTATGATCGGCATATGTGTGTAAAACACTTGTATTTTAAACTATAACATGCAAATGGTAAACCTAAATCGGTACTCATTAAATTTAATCACAACAAAATTCCCCCAATAATAATATTAATAATAAAACTTTTTTTTTGAACAAATTGTCTTTAAATTTAAAATTTGAGAAAAATGCCCCACATTGTATATAATCTAAAAAAAAAATGCCCTAGAATAAGAAAAAATGATGTTTAAAAACAAAATAAAATGCATTTATAGCTATAAATGTAAAATAATTTAGTATATTCTGAATCAATGAAGCATGAAACAAATTTTTAGCTAAGATAGCATTTTATAGGATCAAAAGAAAAAAAAAGGAAGTCATCAACATCCTGTCTCCAATTATTACTTTAATGTGGTAAATACTGAAACACTAGAAAAAACCTTATTTGGTTTATCAAAATAAATGTATGTCTATGCAGACAGTATTAGTATTTGATTTTAAGTACAGAAACTTTGGAAAAGTATTCACAAGTATTGAAAAAATGTATTTGAGTATTTTAGAAGTATTTTATTATTTTTACTCAAGTACTTCACAAACAAGACTCTCTAGTATAAAGGTCTAGTCAGTAGTCTATCCATATCAAATTGTTTAGTAAAAAGTTGTTTATACATTTATTTTATTTGTATGTAATTTTAATTTATTTTTTGGTTTAGGATCGATGTCCATTGTGTCATGATATTTTATACAAGGCAGAAACATCAAATGTCCAGACTCAAGATACAAACCACTTTCAAGATCTTCAAAATGTTATTGATGCTGATAATTCTTAGTTATTTTTTACTGATTAGATTATATCATAAACTTTTACCCAATATACGGGTTGACAACTACAATAATAACTAAAATATTTTATTTAAAAAAAACATTTTTATACTCTGCACATGTTTACTGTATATTTATGTGACTCAAAGTTTTATATAATTATCAATAATAAACAATTTGATCAATATTAACCTTTTTAGAAATTTAAATTTAAATTTTTTATTATTACTCAATTGAGTATAGTATGTTTTACGGATGTTACATTTGCTGTGTGTACTTCAAATATTTGTAAATTGTATACACCACTTGTTTAATGTAAAGCTTATTAACTGTATTGATTTATTTTCTATAATTATTTTAATACATCACATGTATATGTTTTATAGTAGTTGTATTTATTAAAATTAATATATTTTAGAAGATACAACTAGAATTAAAAAAAACTTAATTTAAATACCTCGTAAAACATAATATTAGTAACCTATGTACTTTGTTAATCTTTTTTTAGGTTTTAAATTTTGCTTTTAAAAACAATTCATTTAAAATTAACCACCAAGAGAAACAAAATTGAAATATTCTTTTAATATTATAATTAACTATTATTTATACCCAAACTTTAAAAACTTCAGTATTAATTAGTATATATTGGTGTATATGTTATCAAAATAAATAGCCATACTTACACTTACATCCCATAGTAAAAGAAATGTATTTTTTAAATTTTTCGATCTTCGATTTACTTTATAATAATGTTCTATAACAATGAAATTACTTGTAAATGGGTTTCTCTATTCTTACACCACTTTTAAATTCAAGTAAATATTCAATACATAACACATTATAAAATAACATAATCTAATATTTAAACTTAAAATACAAATATTTTGCTTCTATTTGTTAAGTCAATATTTTTGTATCTTGAATTTAGTAACATATATTTAAAATATAATATCTAATAAAATGTGTAATGAACAGGTTCCAACTATAGAATATTTGATTAAATTGTAATTTCAGTTTAACATTGTTGACAGCAATATTACAAGTAAAGCGATCATAAAATAATATGGTGTTGGATGAGAAAAGGTAGTTTTTAATAGATTATTGATAATACGATTTAGTTAAGTAAAATAATTCTCCTTTTTGTATATTAAATTTTTTTTTTTTTTTTTATCAAAATTAGAATTGTATATGTTAGTACTTAATTTGTATTTGTACTTAAATAATAATTATGCATTTTGTTAATATTTTTATTCTATTTTACCCTCTTCTAATTAGTGTTCTGGCGGAAGAAAAAATTAACTAATGGAGAAAATTTGTTAAAATTATTCATATCAAACAAAAAATGTTGTTTAATATTATTTCTAAAAATCTGACTGTAAAAATTGTTTTGAGATACTTAATTTGTAATTGATAATGAAATCTGATTTGTTTATTTTAATACAATTATAAGTTTTTAGGTTATACAAAAATCAATGTTTCCTATTAATGCAGAAAAACATATTGAAAACCAACGTAAACTCTTAGGATATTTTATACCCTACACTATGTTATGTTTACACTGTTACCTGTATTATTTTATTTAATGTAATACTTCAAAATATTTTAAATACATGTACATAAAATAATTCTGTTTGATTCTAATAATAACGCAATTTTTTGTTGGATGTTCATTGTTTTTTCTCTTGTAAATATACTATAATATAATGCTTTTAATTGTTAAAAAAAAATTTCAACACAATAAAATTAAACATAATAAATAGTTTATTTTGTAAACAGCTTGCATTGTTACTATTTAATATTTTGTTGTTTCAAAATATGATAATTTATCTGTTTGGTAAAATATGTTAAACATGCAAAATATTATACTATTAATCCTTATTAAATATCTATATTAATACAATACAATAATTATTATACTTAGGTCTATAGTTCCATCTTAGAAACTTAAATGAAGAAAATACATAATATATGTTAAATTATTGAATTTACGTTTAAACATCACAGTTTGATTCCTTGTCATTATTATTTATTTAGTTATTTTACCTTAGGTACTAAATACTTTTAACTTAACAGTGAATTAGTAAATATATTTTTTTAATCTTAATAATATAATCAAATATTTAAATTTTTTCGACAGGACTTTTTTCCCATTCTGTAAGATTATCATCATCGATTTCAAAGACTTCATTTTCTGCATCTAAATTTTCTTGACTGTCCACAAAATAGTTGCCAGAGTAGTACTTGACATTACGCACGGTATGAATGAAATTGTCCATATCCAATTCACTCATAAAATCATCAGGTACAGCATTCATGATTGACTGGGCTTCGGCTGTGTTTTGTCTAGACATACCCATATTTTCAACAACAAACTGATAGCAGCTTGGTAGTTCTTGGTTTTTACTACCGTATTCTTTCAAGTGTTCTTGCCAGTCCAACATATTGATTCCTGCCCACCACAAGCCAATGTCACCATCAACAAACTCGAACGGATTTTCACAATTCAATTCTTCGTCCTCGGACAAACTTTCATTTATTAAACGACCAATAAGCCAAAATCCTTGAACCATGAGCCGTCTAATTTTATCATCAAATCTGGGCATGCAGTCTTTTGTGACAAAGTATTCAGACAATGATGGTTTAATTTCGTAACCTTTAGCCTCACTAATGAGTGCCAAAAGAATCATGAAACGAGGTGTAGTTAAATGTTTAGGTCTTGGTTGAAGACTAAGTGTTATATTGGCTTTATTGTGTGGTTGATGTTTACCTTCAATAGACTTCCAAAACCAGGAAGTTTCATTTGTTGTAGTTGTTTCGCTAGAGCCTATTATTGACGTTAAGAATTCTTTATTCAAATTACTTGCTTGGAAAACTTCATAGGTACTTAGGCATTCTGTAGATGGCATTAAGTCATCATCAGTTGTACGGATGGATATGTCTAACCACGATAGTGATGATGAAGTAGATAATTTGACTGAATCCGATGAAAATAATCCATTTGGATAAAATGAACAATCCTTCATCATCTTGATGTAACGGCAAAATTCATTTCCATCAAAATCTTCGGGGTTGTAATTAATTTCGGTATTTGAATCTAAAAATTAAACAATAAAGCAACATACAATTTTAAAATAAACAAATTATTTTATTTTAAGTGTTAAAAAATTAATATTTACCTGATTGAGATTCTGTTCTGTTACTATAATTCCTTTTCTTTTGTTTTCTGTTTCTCCTCCTTTTGCCAGATAAATCTTTTGGTTTGAGTTCTGGAAATTCTTTTTCTGTCACTTCAACAAATACTGATCGTCCCTCATCATCATACTCCAAACAATCATCAACGATTTCAAAATCATAGTCAAAATAATATTCACCGTCCTTAGGTGATCCTGAAACGACTTCCGAATAAGATTTACGACTAAGAAGACTTTCGTCATCTGTACTAATAGATGATGAACCTTCAGACCGTTTAATTGATTTTGGCATAAATTGATGAATGAAATTTTCAGTACTATCAGCACTGTCATAATTATTAATTGATAAATTGTCTGTGAATGTAAACACATCATCAACACAATTGTTTTGTTCTGTACCACAGTTTTCATTTGTGATTACTCCCTTTTGAATAGTTTGTTCGTTATCAGAAATATCATCTTGACTTGAATCAGTTTCAAATGGCACGTCTCCTAGAACTAATTTGTCATTCATGGGTTCAAAGTGATCATCTAAATCTATAATGCATGAATGCGTTTCGGCCAACTGTTCTTTAACAACGTTTTCATTTATTGTATTAAAATGGTTATCATCAAAAGCAATAACACAATTATTAATGGATTGAGAAATGCTATTTAAACGTGGTACGCATTCATCTTTCTTCACAATTTCAAAGTCTGATAAATTACAAAAGTCTTCTTGTTTGAGTTCATTGAGTGGTGGTATTGTTGAAGGTTCTATTGAATCTTCTTCGATAGTTTCTAAATTATGTTCATGGACCTCTGGTGACAAACTGACATTTTGAGCATCCACTATGTTTGAAAGTAAACTTTCTTCATTGACAAAATCATTAGGTATTTCAAAGCTATCATCAATGTTTTCAACCATTTTGTATGTTTCTAATTTCTCATGGTCTGATGAATCTTGATCTGGTATTTGAGTGATTGTGGGTTCAATTTTTTCTTTCAGAACACTTTCAATTGCATTTTCTAATACAAAATCAAACTGAAGAGTTTCTTGTTGGTTCAAAACTATATTAGAAGGTAATTCAGTTATTCCCGGAATTTCAATGGTCTTCCTAATGGGTTGTCCACCGCGAATACCTTTAGCTTTTGGTTCTTCAGTTTTCTTAATTATTTTTGAAGGACTTTTTGTAACCATTTTGGTGGGTCTAGGAGTCATGGGAGATTTCATGGATGTCCTTGAAGCCAAACTTTCAGTTGAAACTGAACTAAGTCTAGAAGATGAAAGTGACCGGCTTTTAGATGGTCCAGGGCTTAATATCAATTTGGTTGGTACCATTTTTTTTACTGCTGGTGACAAAGGTGGTTTTACCAACAATAGTGAAGGAGCTCTAGTTTTCACTGTTGGTGATTGCGGAGTTTTAATTTTAGAGGGTAGAGACAATGTAGTTTTTACAATTGGCGATGATGGAGTTCTTACAATTGATGACATCGGAGTTTTCACTGTAGGTGATGATGGAATTCTTACCACTCCTAACGGCTTTGTTTTGGTTACTGGCGACTTTGGAACCAAATTCTTAGTACTTGATGATGATAATGGAGTTTTATTGGCTTTTAATGTTGAAGTTTTTGACACTGCTGAAGTAGTAGACTTAATTGTCGAAGAAGACTTCACGGATAGTAATGACAAAGAACTGGATTCTTTTTTAACAATAGATTTTGAAGAAATTGGATTTGATTTAGAAATCACACTAGATTTGTTAGTTATTAAAGAAGATATTTTTGCAGTGCTATTTGGTTCTTTAGCTAACAATTTGGAAGGAGAAGTAGGTGTTTTCACAGAAATTGATTTAATGCTAGAAGCTGTAGATAGGCTTTTTGATACCATTGGTGGTATAGTTGGACTTTTAACACCTGTAGAACTCTTAACAGATAGTATAGCTGCTTTTTTAACTGGAGTGGTAGGTTTTGCAAAAGTTGCTTGTTCTTTTGATTTTAATGATGTAGCACTCACTTTAGTTGCTGTAGACGCTACAGACTTAGCTGTGAGAGTTGAATGGTTGGTGATCCCCACTGGTGATTTTGGGACTGTAGAATTTGTTGTTGACGCTTTAGACAATACTGATGTTGGTGGAGATTTGGTAACTGAAGACACAGCAAATGATTTTGGTGTTACAGTTGATTTGAGGGGAGATGTAGTTGAAGACTTAACTCCAGTGGTTACTTGGGAAGATTTAGTCATAGGCGAAGTAACAGACACTCGAGGTGATTTCATAATTGATGGTGATCTAACCATTCCAGTTGGAACCAAAGTTGATTTAGAAACTGATGCGAGCTTAATTGTCAAAGGGGATTTCGTTAATGTTTGAGATTTTATCGATATTGTTGGAGTTTTAGGAGATTGCAATCCTTTAGCATCCGTTACTTTGATGTTGAGTGGAGGAGGTCTAGTCACAGATTTTGTCACTCCTTTGGCAGCAGAAGCTAATGTTTTTTCAGGTTCTAACTTAGCATCAGTAACAGGTTTAGTAACAGTTTTAACAATTGAGCTTTTCATAGGAACAGTTGGTTTCTTCACAGAAGATCCAACATTCACCTTTTCAGGAGCTTTACTAGCCAATGGTGCTTTAGAAGATCCAGGTAGTATCGTCTTTGCAGGAGCATTCAAAGGTGACCCAGGTGATCTAGGAGATCCTGGGGATAAAGTCTTTGATCCTGATCCAGTTTTGGAGATTGTAAGTGGTCCGGATTTTTTTACAGCAGTAGGGAAAGTCATGATAATCTGTAATAAAAATATTTGATATAAATTATTCAGGTACACAAATATTACTTTTTTGACGAGTTAAAATTAAATACAATGTATGTTAAAATATTTTTTTTTTTTTTAATTCACATCAATTGTAAATGTAAATTTTTTTTTTTTTAATTAAAATAATGTCAAGATCTATTATACTTATTAGGTTATGACGTAATGTAATACGCACATATATAGCCATATAGGGTAACGGGAAAGAATAACATAAATAATACTAATGAAGTAGGTAATTACCTAATAAGTAATAACAATAAAATAGGACATTATATCTAGGTTACTTATTAGTTATTAGTAGGGTCCAGATTTTTAGGTTTTTACATATTATTAGCGAGTACAATACGATGTGTTATAAGCATTGTCGAGACTGGCCCCTCAGGGGGGTCCAGGGGTCCGTACCCCCTCACCACAAAATTTATTTCAGTTATGGCCTTGGTTGTAAGTATAAAAAAATGTGGAATATTTGATTGATTATTACAAAACATTATTTCATTACTTAAAACAAAAAATTTCAATAGAGTACTATAATTTATCCGAAATATGAACGGTAGTCGACGGCCGACTTGTGTGCAGGGGCATGGCAATACTACACGGATAATTGGTAGGGGTGACAAAAGGATGTTGCTCGACTTCTTCCTGACAAAAAACTGATCGCCGCCAACTACAATTCTTATTTGGGATAGAGTATAGATATAAATAAATATTTTAATGATGAAGTGATTTAAATTTTTAGAAACCTATTTAATATTTATAATTTAAATTTAAAGTAAAGTGGGGCAATGGTATATTAATTATGCAAACATAATAAAAAGAAAATTAATATTGTTGTATGTATGTATTTTAAAATTTGTTCTGAGTTTAAAATATATATTAAATTTATGCTTAAGGGAACATGGACACTCACATGTGTTGTCTATATCTTATAAATCTGGGTACAACAGCAAATTTGAGTTCAGTAGAACTAATTTTATGTTATTAGCTTTATAAGAGTGAATTGACCTAGTAATCAGTATTAAACTTATAGGTAAGAACCTTGTCTATGTCTGTAATTTGATTTGTAAAATATTTCTATTTTTAAGCAAGTTATGTGTACTTATGTAAGATTGCAATTAAAAAATACCCATAACTGTCTTAAAATTATTAGGTAGGTAGGTATATCGTAAAAACTGAAGTAGGTTAGGCCTACAGTAAATATCCTTACCTATGAGATTGATTTTTTTACTTTTAAGATTGATAATAGGTCTACTCTTTCTAATATTTAGTCTCATAGCAAAAAAATGGTTCTAAAAGCTGAATGCAAATTTGCTATTTTATAGGTTTGGAAGATGGTTAGTAAAATACACGCAGTGTAATTGCATCCTCTTGGAAGACTTTTAGATAATAAATTCGGGCTAATTTTTTTTTAATTTTAATTATATTTAATATTAGATACCTAATAAATTTATTAAGATGCAAATTAGCTTATATTTTTATGTTAATACTAAAAATAGAACAGACATAAAATAGCCTATAGGTATTATATCATATTATTATATTACATCTATGAACTACAAGATCACATAATTAATTTGTATTATAAATTACAATTAATTCTACTTTTATTAGATGACGAACTCGTCTTGTAAAATGTATACCTATATAATATATTAAGAATATCTAACGTTCATGAGAAAAAATACTTCTATAAAATATTAATAAACGAAAAATAATTTCATAAAACCGAATGAATAATAAATCGTTTAACTAATTATTGTTGACATTTTTTTAAATAATTTAAAATAATATACTGACCTGTTAATGTGTAGTATTGAAGTCGGAAAAATAAAATAGCAAGTGGTTTACTGGTAGAAAGCCTAAAGGCTACGGCCTACGACTTAACACGCGTAAAATCGCAGCAAGATTCTTTTTTAATTTAATAAAAATGTTAATTAAAAAAAAAATCTTGAGCAACGTCGTTAAGTTTTGTTCAAACAGAAGATTTGAAGAATAAAAGCAAAGAAGAAGAAGAAGAAGAAAGAGCCAGGAGGCAGAAATACGACTGAGTAGTGGACCTGGACACAGTACAGACTACAGACCACAGACGGCCGACGGGTCTTGGAATTTAATCGGTATGATATCAAATATTAATTCCTAAATTTATCTATACAGGTGGTATTCCCTGCGTGAAACTTTCAGCCGTTTATATTTTCGTGATTAAATCGAATACACCTATTGATTAGATATATTATCGTGGAATAAAAATCGATAACCAATTTAATGCACTCTGTAATAATTGTCTGCACAAATAATTTCTGAATTCTGAATATTTCATTAGAGAAAAATATTTTCCTATGAAATACAATTTATACAATATTTTTAAATCGTACAATTTAGCGAGTTAGGTAACTAACCTAAATATTTAAAGCTGTATGTAACGACAGAAAAACAATTTCAAAGCCACAAACATTTTGTTTAAAAATACATTTTGGATTTCAATAAAATTATCTTTCTTGTTACATCAAATCTAAAAGACTCATTTAAAAATTATTTTTTGATGCACATTTTGCGGTTTTTTTTGTGAACTTTTTTCATAAGAATGAAGAATTTACCTATAAGGCTATAACAATAATATAGGTACTTGCAACATTTACTACACCATGCATACAAATAAATCTCTCGAAAATGGGATCATTAATATGGGCGCATGTAAATTCCACCCGAAAAAAAATTCAGGTAAAAAAAGGTATATGTAAATTCCGCCCGAAAATAAAAATATAATAGTAAAAAATATTAATATTTATAGTAATAAAAAAGAGTCAAAATAAAATCATAAACAATAATTATAACATGTCATGTGCATATAACAAAATAAAAATATAATAGTAAAAATATTAATATTTATAATAATAAAAACAAGTCAAAATAAAATCATCATCAATAATTAGCACATATTATTATGAGTCGTGTATATTGTATAGCATATAAAATTGTTAAAAATTGTTAAAATAGTATTAATTATAATAATAAATACGAGTCAAAATATCACTTCCATACTATTTATTTTTTTTTTTGTTAAAATCCCCAAAATAATGAGCCACGTTTCCTACATAATCATCTATAGATATTTCATTATTTTTATATTTTCTAATTATATTTTGCATGTATATATTTTTTTTTTTGATTTTGAATTTTTATATTTATGTGATTCATTTATACTATTTATTTTTATGTAATTTTCTACTTGAATTTGTTTAAGTTTGTCTAAAAATATAAAAATATGAGGATGATTAGAATTAAAACTTTTATTAAAATTGGAATGAAACGACTCACACGCATTAGTTGTTCTGTTCAAATCTGCTGTAGCAGCTGCCCATATATTTGGAGGAAAAGCAGCGTCATTACTTATATAATTATTTAATAAATAATCAGAAAATTGTTTTAATCTATGAAAAGTACAATCGCGTCGTACATTCACGGAACGCTTAGTTTAAAAATATTTATTTTTCCGGGCGGAACTATTTTTGTACCTGTATATTTTTTCGGGCGGAATTTACATGTACCTTTTTTACTTGGATATTTTTCCGGGCGGAATTTACCATAGACCTTGTTTTTACCTGTTCATTTCGGGCGGAATTTACAATCTCCCCATTAATATAATGGGAAATAGGGCCAGTGATTTAGAACAGGTGCCGCCCTAGGCCCTTTTAAATATGCCCCTACCCCACTATACCCCACCCAAAATGTAGTATTTATTACCAATACATTTAATATTTTATATAATATATATATATATATATTAAATATTATATCAATTTAAGCAGTTACATAAATGCATAAAATATTTATATGATTTTTTTTTCATTTCTTATAAAATTTGACGCCCCAAAAATTTGCCGGCCTAGGCCTGGGCCTCACGGGCCTATGCGTAAATCCGAGACTTGTTTATAAATTGTAAGGGAACAAGTCTTGGAATTCGGTAAAACTAAAGGAACCTACATTTATTATAGTCCAGTTCATCTTGTCAGTTGTCACTCGGCCATAGTTGCGATAAAAAAAAAACCATGTTATATTGAAAAAAATATAAACCCACTGACTAATATAGAATAATAGTTTATTTCATATTCCATACTACCCACAAAATTATAAGTCATCATTCCCAATTAATATCTTGTTAATTACAGGTAATAATGTTAATCGTTATTTAGATATATTTTTATTATAAAAATTATTTTATTATTATTATTTTTTGTCGAAATCAATTAATTACAATATTATAGTTCTAATTTGTATTCTCTATTTGTTTTTGTCTTTTCTTTTTTCTCTTTGTTTTGACTGTGTACACCAACTGTCATTAATTCCTTGTAATTGGACTTTCAGTCCGTGATTTTAATTAATTAAATAAATAAATAAAATAAATCTATAGATTTTGGCCCTTGTTTCGTTAAAATCGTAACGGTTGCCAAGTACCAAGATGAACTCGATGGGTTATAGGTATGAACTACTACTAACATTTTCTAGAAAAAGCGCTATAAATACATTTTTCCTACTTGAATTATATTGACTAGGTAGTAGGTACCTATAATGAGAAATTATAAGCTTAAATTTTCCCAATTATTAAGAAAACTTAATAATAATTTGACGACTTTTTATAGAAGTATAATATAGTAAGTTTTAATCGACAAACACATGGTATATTTAGGATTTAACACTGTATGAATATTTTTTTTATGAAATTAATTAAATAATACCTAATGTACCTATTGTAGTGTTGGGTATTGGGTTATATAAGTACCATGTACCCAATGCCCATGTAGATGTATAATATTTGAAAATTACCTTCATAAGTTTCATTAAAATTGAATATTGATAAATATCTAATTTGTAAAATATTTTTAATACATATACTTTTAAAATTTAAATTTAAAACAAAATATTAAATTCTTAGTAAAATGTATCTTTTTTCTTTTCCAATACCTTACTCAAATGGCAAAAATCACATAATATTGATATATTTTTAAAAAAATGCATTACCTATTACAGTATAACTTACTTATAGTATAAAGATAAACTTACTCGTAGTCCTCGTAATATGAAACTATGAACCTTTCGATTGATAACACTCAATACTTAATACTCAATACCCTCAATAGCAACACAAATACCTAACCCTTAACTGATCGAACTATTTAAGATTTTACATTACCTACCTACCTAATGTCTTAATAATTGTTTAAATATGAATAAATTACATTGTCGATTTCATTAAACATTGGTTTAAGATGACGTTTACATTTATATCAAATATCTAAGTGGTTTTAACTAGGTAACGCATTGCGTTATTAGCATATTATGTTTAAAAATAATATGTATTTATAATATTATACACATTATGCTCGACTCAGCTATTGAGAATTTTCTTTGGACTAATTAATAATTTATATTCTACAAATAATTATTGTTATTTGTTTGATATATGATATACCTATTACATACGACAGCATACACATGAGTTACGTAAATAATTATTTCTTCTTTAAAATATTTGTAATTTCAATTATGAATCATCATGGATTTTCTGCCCAATTGGTTTTTATAAAAAAAAATGTATTTTCAGCTATAAATAATTATTGATATATTATAATATTAAATAATAAATAACATTATGGTAACTAATTAAATTATATTTATTAATATAAAATTATACAACACCCAATTAGTTATTCTGATATGCATAAATTATAATATAATGGTTATATATTTTATTTATTATTTAATTTGTGTATAAATAAAAATACGAAATACGAAAGCAGTAATAATTGTAAATAAATAAGACAGAATAATAAAATATATAGTAGACCAGACCTATACACTATATTATTTAGTCTACATATAATATTTACTTTAGGACGTATTATAATATAATAAGTTTATTCTTCGGATCAATTATCAAGACAACCATTTTAAATCTTTTAATTAGTATAAAACATAATTTGAATGCTTTTATAAACTTGAAATATTAAATACAATTTATATTTAAATATTTGGTGATGTCTATGTCTAATTAATGTGAGTATAATATTATTCTTAACTTTTAAAAGTGCAATAAACACTATAAAAAAGTCCTTCCGATTTCTTAAAAAAAATCCTAATATTTTAAATAACTAAACATTTAATTTCAAACTATAAAATAAGTTTGTTTAGTTAAAAAATAAAACAATTTTTCTAATTCCTACTCGAAGAATATGGGTTTTGTCAGCTCTTACCTGATTATACTCGCGTATACCTTTTATATCTGTAAGACTATAAATATATTCACAGTAGGTATTTAATAATCTTGTCATGCAGTGGACTTAGACACTTTGTGAAATCTCAAAGAGAAAGTAAGTACTCGGATAAACTACAAAATGTTACGTTGATCAAGTATTAACCAACCTAAGACCTAACTCCTAAGGTAATTAAATAAAATAAATCCAATATAGTACCATTCAAAATTTCAAAAAACCACCAACCTGTAAGTAAAATATTCGTCATGCATTGGATTAAAATTATAATTTATGGTTTATATTGATGTACATGTGTTATATATAAAAATGTATAATGGTGGGAAGGGGGTAAGCATTTAAAAGTATAAATTGTTAAATAAAAAAGTATATTGTGTTAAATGAGTTGAATGACACATTTTTTAGATTCTATAAGGTGGGGGAATGTAATGAGTAATGACTAATGTTTTTACAAATTACAATTATATTTGTCTTATGTTATGCTTGAACATTTAATAAGTTTTATTTTTATTGAAAATTGGAATTTAAAACAAAAGATTAGCGTTAAGCCACATTATTATAAAATTTGAAAGTTCAAATTTTGACCTAAGTTTTTAAACGTATTCAAAGATTTTACCTCAAAAGATTTTTGTTATTTTGTTTTAATTAAATAAATATTAATCGTTGACCCTTGATTCCTCTGTTACTCAAATTATCATTTTTTATACTCAATACAATTTTAAAAATAATTTGACAAATCTTAAGTTATATTTTGTAGGCATTTAAAATTTCCGAATTTTTTAGTTTTTTTTATCTTCTTACTCAATGACGAGGACTCGAAACCTACGTTATAGGCGGGATAGATTAATCTTGAGTGATTTAGTAAAGCGACTTTCCCGGTTTTTAATATAGTACTATATTATTATATTATATTGTGCTCCCATAATTATTTTTAACAATTTTGTGTCATTTCTTCAGGTGGTTTATTAATTATATCTAGGTACTATATACCTACCTACTTACATAGTTTAAATCATTTTAAGCGTTTATATACTACTTTAGTAAAACAAATCCTTCAATATTATCTTTTGAGAACAATTTTAAATATTAATGTGAAATATAAATTATAAGCTATAATATTAAGTTGAAGGTTTTTTCAAGAACAATATCAATATTTAACTATTGTCAATTAGTTTTTATTTATTTTAAACCAATAAAATATGTTAATATATGTTTAAAGTATATTTTATAATAGATACTATAGGTGCTGATTATGACTATTGTATTACACTATTATAGGTGATAAATATATAGGTATGTATTTCAATTTTTAACGATTGAAATATTTAGTGCAAATTATGTAGCAATATTGTTGTAAACTTAAAAATAAATATCCTTGTGGAATATACGCGATGTTCCACACATTCAAACATGATAATAGTTACAATGTTACATGATCGTGTACATTTATTACTATAATATGTTACCTACCTATCTAATGTATGATTAGTGTACAAAATAAGTTGTAGGTACCTACCTGTTTCCTGTCTCAATTTATCTAAACTTTAAAATTTAAAGTATTATCAAAACATAATAATAATGAGTACCTATTATAGTAGACCTAGTATGCTACAAAGTTCATACTTGGTTAGGATTTCCGGTAAATACATAAATAAAATATGTTTTTATGTCTGCAATTTTGTTCTTGCTGTCTTGAAGTACAATAGGTATGTTATAGGTAAATGTGTATTATGCAGCATGACTTCGGTTATAGATACAATTTATATTTTAATTACTACGAGTATGAAGTATGCATATTTCTATAAATTATGTTTGGTAATTGGTTGGATTCTGTCACTCGATGGGTAGAACACGATTGCGTACATTTGTTCTTTTAGGCCACACGATTGTGTATGTTTGTATATGGGTAAAAAATTGATAGGTATTGATGGTAAATTTGAATTCATTGAACCGGCCATACAAGTTCATACAAATAAATGTACAAATAAATGGTATATCAACATTTTGGTTATGAGTGGTGGGCGGGCTGGGGTAACATCTCGCCAGCTCACCAATCTTATTTTTGTTATAATTCGATTTCAAGTGGCATCCAATGGCGGGAATGGTCATAAATATCCATACAAATGTCATACTAAAGGTTACACGCCTGATACCAGAAACTACCAAATTTTAGTATGAGATGGGCTAGCTTGAAGTGCGTAAAAAAAGATTTTAAAAATAAGTATATCTGCATTCTGCGGTCATTTGTTTTGGAGTTTCAGCATCAAAACAATATCGATTTTGTCTAAAAATGGATTCGTGTAAAAATTCCCTCTTTTCCTGAGTTTTTTTTTAAACTATATTAAAGAAAGTACTGAGAATTCTTAATTTTGACCTCTCAAAAGTACCAACTATTATAGATCCAATAACCCCTTAATGTTAAAAATTAAAGCATTATTTTTACTACTCTTCGTGTACACAGACACAAAAAAAACCACACAATGTAAAATCAATACATTTATATACTTATATGCTATATGCTCAAAATCTAAAACGACAACACTTATTTTTTATGTTCTGACACGAAACACGATTTTGATAAATAATTACAAAAGTGATAATATTATTATTATTGTCATTTTCCAAAGTTCAATATAATAAGCAAAATTGACTGAATGTTTTTAGTATTGCTAGAATAGTATACTAATAGGGCGACTCTGCTCAGAATCTAATCTATATAAATAAAAATCTAATGCTGTTTGTTAGTCTCGCTAAAACTCGAGAACGGCTGGACCGATTTAGCTCATTTTGGTCTTAAATTATTTGTGGAAGTCCAGAGAAGGTTTAAACGTTGAGTGAGTATGAAAATGTTCGGAATTAATTTTTTAATATTAAATTTAAATTTACATGCTTATTTGCATGGTGTTTTTCGGATATTCCCGTGACCGACCGCGATAGTAGATTTCCAGTAACCTGTAACCTTACCTTTTTTCTTTTGTGTGTGTTTTATCGTCAGCACTCAGCAGTGTGTAGGTATGAATTGTTCCAAAAAGTAAAACCCGACAATTTATCTATATTACAATATATATATATATATATATTCCAAAACTACTCAACACACTGCTATGGGATGTGCGAGATACGTGTGCCATACTGCCATGACGATTTTTATATATATGTATAGATTTAAAATGGAATATCAATGAACTCCCTTTATAGCTGAAGATTTTCGCCAAACGCTGCCAGTAATTTCTAGATTAACAGCTAAAAATGAAATAAAAAGTGCACGGGATCGGCTAGAAAAATGTAATATGCGAGTGGTGTTACAAAATGACAACTCTGTACTGTTTTCACCTACCTAAATCTGTTTCCATTCAATCACGCACCTCATGGGGTCCTCATCTTACATAGGCGGGAATGGGGGGGGGCTTGGAGGGACTTAGTCCCCCCAAATATTGTAATAGCCCCCCCAAAATGTTGTCGTCTTTATGTGAAAATATATGTTAATATAGTTTTTATTTTAGTTTAGCCCCCCCCAGAAATTCTAATGGATTTCCGCCTATGATTGCTTACCTCATAATATACTGCTCGCATATTGTCCGTGATATAATGCAGTTGATTGCCCACCTAGGTGATTTAGATGTATGTAAATCACTTGAAGTTAATCTTAACTTAATATTTGGCTCAGGCAACGCCGGGTGGGACTAAATTGAATATTGTTGTAACGATATTACTTAGTATATTGTAACCGTTATTTATAAAATAAAACTTATTATTCATATAGAGTTGGCATTATTATTATTTTAAACGGGCAACGAAGTGCACGAGATCAGCTAGTATTATAATATGAATAAAATTATTGAAAATAAAAATGTGGGCCAGTGGGTACCCGCTATGCTGTACACTAGGACTAGGTATCACGAGATCACTGTAATACTGTAATGGATTTGTTAAATTTGAATTGAATGATATAAAATCTTTGTATACCAAAAACGATTCTGAAACGAAGACCTCAGCTTCAGCCTATATAATTTAGGATATATTATGATATTATTGCTATTAAGTACCTAATTGATTTGACTAGGTATCAGTAAAACAATATGTAGAACTAATCTTTGCCAAAAACATTTCATTTGATATAATTTAAAAGTTTCAAATACTCACGAATAATATTTTTAAATTAAAAAAATAACTAAAATCGTTATTCTCCTTTGAAAATCTAATTTTGTTTGCACCTAAAGTAGCTATTATAAAAAACCGTGAAATAAATAAATTATTAAAAATTATTATTATTATTTCTATTAGTGTTAAAATTACGTTTCTGCGATATTTGTGTATTGTGTTGTGTGCAGTGATGCATAGGAGCTGAGGCATGTTTTACACTTTCAATATACACGTTCGACGTCTTCTTAAGAGGACGCCACACCCGCATGTGTTGTCTCCGTCTTACAAACGTGTAACATACCAAATTTACGCTCAGCAGTTCACGTTTTATGCCGTTAGCTTAAAAATTAGAGTCAATCGACCTATAATAAAAGTTGATAGTAAGAACTTTATCTGTGTTTTGTTGGAAATCGTTTTACTATAATTCAGTTTTTAAGTGAGTTATGAGCATTTTTAATTTACATTTATTATACACACATAACTCACTTAAAAACTGAATTATAGTAAAAAGATTTCCAACAAAACACAGATAAAGTTTTTACCATCAACTTTTATAATAGGTTGATTCACTCTAATTTTTAAGCTAACGGCATAAAACGTGAACTGCTGAGCGTAAATTTGGTATGTTACACGTTTGTAAGACGGAGACAACACGTCATGCGGGTGTGGCGTCCTCTTCATAAAAAGATTTATACATTTATAATAATAATTGAGATAATAGTTTAGATTTCTCACCAACTGCATTTATATTAATATTGTTATCTAATTCCATGAGAATTTTATTTTCGATGTTTATTAGCATAAAATAATCATGTTATGGATATTAGATGTTCATTCGATGTTCATTCGCCATTGCATTTCTTAGTCTGTTTTTCAAATATTTGAATGTCGAAAATGATCTTTCACAAGCAACTTGCGTAACATGGAGGGTTAAAATGTATTGGTATGCTTTAGTTAATGTAGGGTAACCATTTGCTAATAAATTATATTTAATTAACACGTTATAACACAACCAACACACAACACAATTTTATTTATTATTTATATTATAAATAACAATGACCAATAGGAACAATACTCATTATTATGTTATTATTGCTATATTCGTCGCCACTCAACAGGTAAACAACTTTCAACAAGCACAGCGTCAATGCGCAATACCTGTAAATACTGTAATTATATTTCTTAGAAATTAGGTCTGCTTTGAAGATCATAATATTATACAATATGTCGATGGTTAAGCACATACACATGTGTTAAGTATCAGTGTTCGGAACGTTCACTAAAAAAATGAACTCGTTCACGTTCACGTTCAGTCCTTAAAAAAGGAACTCTTTCACGTTCACATTCGTGCTTTCAAAAAATGAACGCAATTTCACGTATTTAATTTTTTTTATTCTTTATTCAAATTAAATATATCATAGGAATTAAAATGGAAAATATTAATATATTTTATAAATATATTTATTAAATGGTAAATAAATTGAACGTCTTAAAAATCGATCAAGTTCGTTAAAAATATAAACGTCGTTCACATTCACGTTCTATTTTAATAAAACGAGTGACGTTCACTATATATGAACGTGAACGCGTGAACGTGCGTTCATGAACGACGTTCTTTCTAAACACCGTTAAGTATACATTTAAGCATTTTTTAGGAATCATCTTTAAAATAAACAATCATTAAAATATAATCATAAATCTCATTTTTGCATAAGAAAATACTTAATCTGAAATGTTTGTTGCGTCACAAAGGTGTATAAGTGTATAACACATTCTACAAAAATTGCACATGTGTGTGCTTAACCATCTACGTAAGGCTTGTAGTCGAGAGTCGAGACCACTAGCTACCCGGGTGTTTTATTCTAAAAATAAACAGCTGACGTTGAGATATGTTTTGATTTTATTTCATGCCTATATTTATGTAATCAATAAATTGTGATTTAATATCTAATGTCTAAAATCACGTTTTGGTGCAGTAAAAGATTTCCTTCATCAGCATCTTTTCCGGTAGGAAAATGAATCTAGTTGGTACAATGGGGGGGGGGGGGGGGTCAATAGTAAAAAATTCCCCAATAATTTTCAAACGAGTCAGGAAAAATAGTAATTTGTACTCAAATGCTATTTTTGACAAAATCGATTTTGTTTTTTTTTGGTGTAAGGCCAAAAATAATAACAGTTGATACATGACATTTTCACCAAATGTTTAAATTAGCAATTAGCATTTTCTATACCTACATCATAAATGTTTCCATATATTTGACTCTTTAGCTATTTATAGGAATAAGACATTTTCGGTAAATTTTTTTTGAAGTGAAAACTTCTTTAGGCACGTTGGGCACCCCGTATAAGAAATCCGCCACAGCCACCGCCACCGCCACCGCGAGTATATAATATATGTATACCACGGACTAAGATAGTATGGACTGGAAACGAATAGACGTGCGGGTGACGGGGAGCCGGGCCGCTTATGGAATGGTGACATGGAGTAGGTCTTTGCGAGGGGGAGCGGATATAGCGCTACCACGGACTAGGATGGAACTATTACTATTATTTAATATTTGTATTATTTGTATATTATGTATTCACAAGTTTAGAATTCTTCTTTTTGTTTGCATTATTATTTTTTTGATCGTTGTTTAAAACTTTGTATATTGACACTGACACATCCTCATCTTTATGTAATATGATATTATAAAAGTCAGTACTTCAATTTTATGTATACTACGTATTGAAAAATGTTGATTAGTTTCAATTTTTTGTTAAAGAAATCATTAATTGTCTGTTGAAAAACATCATAATTGTTACAACATTTTTGAAATGATTCCTCTACGTTAATCAAAAAATTGAATATAAACATGTTTGGATGAATTAAGCTGGCATTTGATTTTTTAAGATTTTTCTTATTACTTAATATATTATTGAACAAACGACGATGAATGAGGGTAAGTGTAACACCAATTCGTTTTGAAGTTTTCAACATTAAATTTTTCTGGTATTTTTTAAATACTGGAAATAAAGAGTCACATTTTAGGCATCTTTTTTTTTTTGTTGGTACTAAAACAGAACACTTCTCATAACGCCATAATCCATTATTAAGTTCAGCTGTTGCAATAGATATTCCTAGATAAACAAAATTTCAGCCAAAGCCAATGTATGTATCGAAATTTAAAAATAAATATTTAATGTTCTAATAAAATAGAAAACATATAACAATGCATTTATTACCGGGAAAATGTATTGCCATAGGTCCACCTTGGCACACTTGTTTGTAATTGTTTGTAATGAAGTAATTACTTCAGATATATTTGAAATATTTATAGAATTAGACGGCTGAATCAATCCTACACTTGATGGCTCTATTATTTCATTATTTACAAAACAAATTATATTTTTGTCATCAGTGACAACTAATTGCCTAAAATAACCTACCGCAACGAGGGTGCGTGATATTCTGATAACTTCAAGCGTTCGGTATACGATACGCACACGCGTGGCTGTGAATTGGGATTTTTGTCGGGTCCATACTTAGTGAAAAATTAAATAAAACACAAGTGTAACTTTCAAAACACAGACAGGTGTTAAAAAAGAACTACCTACACCAAATATTAAGGATTCACCTGATTTAAATATTACCAAAAATGTTGAGCCTGAATTAAAGAAAAAAATTGAGTCGCCCCCCCCCCCTAGAAGTAAGTCTAAAAACGCCCCTGACTGCTGATTCCCAAGCTACTTTGTTACTATCGTATACTTTGAACAGTGTAACATTTTTATGATCTTCAAGACTTTCACTTTCATTTATTGAATACATTTACGTATTTTACGTTTTGGTGCCATTTTGCAACTTTGAAAGTTGGTATAGAAAAATTAAATAAGATGTTAATATGTAATAACTAATAACACAAGTATAACAATATTGTATACAATTATACAAATACTAAAACCAAGTCAAATATGATGAATAATAAACACGTAAATAAATAATAAATTACAATAATATTCATACATTGGAAGGAAAATTCATAAAATATATGGTTCTCATATATTATTATAAACATAGATAGTGCGCGAGTCGCACTTGCCCCATATTTCACCCCGCACAAAGGCTTGAGTAGGCACTCATAGCCTTAAGCGGCCCGGTGATTAGGCTTTCGTTTCCAGTCCATACTATCTTAGTCCGTGATGTATAGTGTATAGACAGCGTGCGCCGGTACCACTAGCGCTCTGGGTAGACTATAAGGGCATTATTCTCGTGGCGTTACTACTTACTGCGTCAGTGAACTGTTATATATAAACATGTTGTTTATTTAGAAGTTCGATTTTATTTTCAATATTTTCACATAAAATGTCGAAAAACAATTGTTGTGTTGTACATTGTAATAATACTTATAAAAACAGTACCGGTATCGTATTTTATAATTTTCCTAATAGAAAATATGAAGTAGCATTGAAAGAAAAATGGATTAGAGCAATCAATCGAGTTCAGTAAGTGTAATTACTAATCTTTTTATCTGATCAAGATTAATTAATAATAGTCAAATTTAATTAATTAATAATGTTTATTTTTGGTAGAGAAGATGGGAAACCTTGGCGTCCACAACCGCGTACTCTTATTTGTAGTGCTCATTTTATAGGGAACAAAAGATCACATGACCCTAGTCCATCCTACATTCCTACTATTTTCCCAAAAGTATATAAAATTAAGGCAACCAACCAAGAACAAAAAAATGCAAGATATGAACGTTCTAAAAAACGACAAGCATTAGAATCCAATACTTTAAGTTCTACTGTTACAACTAATATCTCTAAAAGCTTAATAGAATTGAATGATTCAGTATGCGGTTATAATAAAACTATGAACAACAAATCTACTCAAGTAGCATTTGATGGAATAGAAAATTATTTTGTATTTAATTGTGAGTATGAAGGAAATAATGCTGCAACTCAAGTGACTATTCCAAACAATTTTATGAAATTTGATAAACCAAAAATTAAAGATAAGTCTTGTGGTATAGAGTCATCAAACAATAATTCTTGTTTATCCTGTAATACTTTCCATGGTTTTCAATCTATTGAATCTGAGCAATCATTAAAAGACATAACAGGCATAACGTTTAAAATATTTGACTTTCTGTTATCATTAATACCAAATAATATAAATTCTCAGACCATTCTAAGCAAAGAAAATTATCTTTTGATTTTTTTAATGAAACTTAAGTTAGGTTTAACTTATTCTGCACTGAGTGTTTTTTTCAAAATTCACAGAACTACTGTTAGTAGAGTTTTTTTAGAATGTTTACACATTTTGTCTAAAAAATGCAAAAATTTAATATTTTGGCCTTGTAAAGATACTATTTTGGATACACTACCTGTTGTATTCAAAAAAAATTATCCTAACTGTAGATGTATCATAGATTGCTCTGAAATCAGGGTTGAACAACCTAAAACTGTAAAACAAAGAGTATATATGTATTCTCACTATAAGGGTTGTTATACTGTCAAGGTATTTGTTGCTATTACCCCTAATGGGATGGTAAGCTTTTTATCAAAAGCATATGGTGGTAGGTCTAGTGATTCCTTTATTACTAACGATTGTGGGTTCTTAGATAAACTTGAAGTTGGGGATGAAGTACTTGCTGACAAAGGTTTTCCTGGTATAAAATCTGGGATAGAAGGTCAAAATTCTATACTAGTTATGCCTCCAATATTACACAACCGTAGATTTTCTGAAGAAGAATTAATTGAAACTTACAATGTTGCAAGTGTAAGGATACATATAGAGAGATTTTTTGCTAGACTAAAACTATTTAATGTGTTTAACAAGATAACTATTAATCTTTTACCACACATAGATGATATTTTGTTAATGTGCTGTATTTTAGTTAATTTAAGTAGTCCAATAATTAAACAATAGTACCTAATTGATTTTAAATAATTAAATAAAATTTATTTTACAAATAATATTTTAAACATAATAACTAAAAATAGAGTTAAGCTTAACCATTGTACATATAATATAAGTTTATATTTTGTTTAAATTAAATATATACTTATTTGAATTCAAATTAATGTTGATTTCATATTCCTTAAGTACACAAATTTGGTAAATAATATGCAAAGTAAAATTCATTTAATTTAGGTATGATATTATTTAAAAATGTTATATCTTTCTCAACGACTAAAAGTAAAGGGTCTATTTCATTAAAAATGAACAAATTACAAGTATTCAAATTAGTACAATGTAATATTATTTGTATTTGAGTGTAATACATATGCCTGGGGTTTAAAATTATTTTTCCTTGTTGAAGTTTTAGATATTTTAAGTTAGATTCACCTGTATCTGGATTAATAATATGTTTTTTTTTGCATGAAATTGGACACTTGATTTCTAGTGCAGAATCAATCTTGTTATTTTTTATTATTAAACCGTCTGGACTAGCACAGAGCCAAGGTTGATCTTTATGAACAACTAAGCCGCATTTTAAAACTTTTAAATTAAACATTGTACTAAAAATTTCAATTGCCCTTTTCTCAGTTTGAGAACCATATAACACATTACTTAAACCTTGTCCAGTAATAGTGTTTCCATTAATCAAAGACATTGCTAAACGTGTTTGTCCATCTATTGATTTATTCCTTAAAATTTTTATTTTGTGAGCCTTTAAACTAGCTGATATCCGTATTTTTCTATGATGAGACCAAAGTTTATCATTAGATTGGTTTAATGTTTGATTAAAAATGTGTTTGATAATTTCTCCATTTACAGTTACTTCTTGGTGATAAATTGTGTGTTCTTTAAAATTTAATGGAAATACATAGTACATGTTTGTAGTATTACATATAGTTTGTTTGTCTATTATTTCTGATAAGTATGTACTATTTTGTTCTGTAAGAAAATGATCCTCTAAATCATTTATTATATAATTTATTACATTTTGACAAGTCCTTTCAATGTCAGTACGTTTTTCTTGTATTAGGTTTAAACTTAAAGTACATGGAATTTTTAATAAGTTATGATGCTGAATAAGTTCATTGTGGGTTAAACTTTTTTTATCTAATTTTAATCTTTTATGAGGGAAAAGTTCAGAAATCTGCTTTCCTTTATTATACATTTTCTCACCCATTTTTGATGGTTTTCCCCACTGTTGTGGTTCATCTGTTTTAGATGTACCATCTTCTGAATTAACATAAACAATAACAGCCACTATATGTTTACATCTACTTCCAGATCCAGCAGGACATTGGCAAGAAGCATACTTTAAATTTCTTGCATCATCCAACTGTTAAAATTTAATAAACAATTTTTAATTTAACATTAAGAGTACATAGTGCTGTTTCCTGTAGTTAAATTGAGAAAAAAATAAAACCTATTTTACTTTAGAATTTATATAAATGTTGTGATAATATTGAATAAATTATAGAAGAAAAATTAAAATATATCTATTGATTATTGACTTATTAGTTTATATCAATTTATAAACAAATGTTCAAATCCTTTAATTCTAATGTCTTAAACAATAATTTATATTTAATTTAATATTGTAAACAGTTTAAAAATCAAATAGGTATATTAATATTTTAGTATCTTAGGTATAGAAAAATATTAAAGTTTGTAACCTATTGAAAATTATTAATGAAGGCAAATTATTTTTAATAATAAAAAAAAATTCTTATAGTAATATAGTATTTAAATAAGTTCCTAATATTTACTGATAATTTATTAATATTTACATCTACTCAAATATTTGCAACAATAAATTAGATAATACATAGTATATTTTTAATTTTGAAAGTGCAAAATATTATATTTATTTCTAATTATAATTTAAAAATTAGTTAACTGTCCAAGTATCTTCAAGTTCTACTTTGTATGGTTCTAATGTTACACTTGTTTGTCGAACAACAAAACCTATAATTTTACAAAAACTATTTACAAGTCTATGTTCTTCTACATTAAATACATGACCACTTTGATACAAATTCAATCCTTTATTATTTGGGAAAATGAAGTTTGGAATAATACTCTGGTCTCTGGAAACCATATTTGATCACCAAATTATTCATTATAAAAGTCTAAATTCAAATAACTATGTCAAAAAACATCAATATGCAAGTCAAAATTAGGTATTAACAGATAATACAATAACATTTTGTGAAACAAACATTTTATTAACATAGATATAATAATTAATTTATATTATTTATATGTTATTGTCTATATGTGTTCAACTGTTCAATAATATAACATCCCGAAACTAGTTGATCCAGTGACCACTAGAGCGCTATAATTTCAATCCGTTGCACGTTATCTATACTCGCCGCGGAATAAGAACGTACCTCGTCGCGCCGGCGGCGGACCGGTTCCCCACCGCAACCTTATCATAGTTAGGCACCACTAATATTTCATACAGAACGCTGATATTAATTAGCTATTAATTATTATACACCGCGCTCTTGTGATGACGCGTACTAGTGTTAGACATGACCGTTATTTAACATTTTTACTATATGTAAAATAATAACATGATAACAATTATTATATGAATTTATTTATATATTATTATATTCATATTAAATGTTCATATTTGACACAGCCCTGTATGTCAATTTCTTTTCGTTCTGGTTAGCCAATTAGCGATGACCTGCGCGCGGCGAACCTGTTTTGGTCCGCCGCCCGGGTACGTTCTTATTCCGCGGCGAGTATACTGTGGTATAAACATTAGCATGACAAATTAAATTAAATTAAAATTAAATTTAATTTGTCATGTACATTAGTGTATCAAAGCAGCGGGCGCAGCAGACGGCAGTTACGGGAAAACAACAACGCCCGCCTGCTTTTATACAGCAGTAATTTTTTTCTTTTATGTAAAATAACTGAAATAATTATGTATAGTATTTTATATTGATAAATAAAACAATTCGTGGTACATTATTTCCCAAGCATTACAAAATTTTTAAAAACGAAGTGAAATTGTTCTAGTATATATACACATACACGCTCACACTTAAGTATAACAGTATATACCACAGTATATATATATACATGTACGATGTACTCTCAGTGGCGGTGGCGGAGTCGCGATTTCATACTTTTTTCCTCACCCGCAAATGCTTTCTTACGGGGTGCCCAACGTGCTTAAGAAGTTTTCACTTCTACCGGCAGTCCCCCGACTGGTTAGGTTTTTTTTATTATTATTGTTGATAAAAACATTTTGCTCGGTAAAAATACTTGAAACGTAAGTCCATAATAGTTTTTTATAAGTGTCTAAAGTTAAAATTTCGACAAAATACATAAAAATTATGAACACAGCATGCACAAAACAAATGTGTAGTTCTTATTTTTTTTCTGTGATTTCTGACTTAGTCTTAAATTGGCCCTGATAAGAAAAAACAGAGCACGCTACTCGGCTCTGTCGCAAATAAACCACGCATGGAATTAAACCTAAATAATGATATTCGTACACAATTTGGAAACACCGAATATATTATGTACCTATATCATAATTCCTGAATTTAAATACAATTTATATGCTTTGAATAGATTGCATTATATTCTTGTACACCGGCGAATATTATGTGATTGGTTAAATATAGTGTAATATAGTTAAATATAATATGTTGTATATAACTTACTTCCATAGATAAGATCTATTTTTAGAGGAGAAATGTCGTTTTGGAATCCAATATTGACTTCAATATAGCCACTCTGGTCCACTACAGGTACATTACTGAATTTAGCCATGATCGACGCAGTATTTTATTAAAACAGACTATTGAGGAATTTACTATATTGTTTAGGTCCTCACAATATAGTGTTGTATCATGCATAGATGCATAATATATAAAAAATATTATAACTATATTAACTAGGTTAAGTAAACACTAAACAATCATTTGCAATAGGTAAAATATATGTAATATGATTATATATGTGTAGTACAATAACAATTAACAATTAGTATAATTTTAAGTATAGTCAGTAAGTATAATGTAACTAGGTTAAATTTAATATCAATATTATTGTTAGTGCTTCTATATTTAAGAAAGATGTAAAAACAGAAGGATGGTCAGTTGGCGGTGGTCGTGTGACTCGACTACCACTGACCACCAGTGTTAGAGCCAGGTGGTGATCGTGCGACTCGATCGCCACTGGACGTAAAGAGTTTAATAAAAGTCCTTAATTTGTTAATTATTAGTTATTTGTGTACGTCTGTCATGGGCGTATACGACAATAGGTACACTGTGTATTATGTAATTTAACTTAAAAAATGCTGTTTAGTTTAATTGAAGACGTGTCACTGGCATACAGAAACTTTCAGAACCATTCGTGAATTAAATTGAAATATTATGAAGTACCCGGAACAAAAAACGACTATTGACACTATAGGTAATTAGACTAGGCATTGAAGAATAGATGTTTAACCACGACAAATGGTGGTTTATATAAGCAAAAAACATTCATCGAGGTACTTTGGCTAAGTATTGAAGATACTTATGATTTAATATTTAGTAACCTTGGTATTTATTATAATCGCATGCAGCACATAAAAACACTCGACACCGTAGGCAATTGTCGTATGGTATTGTAAAACTATGATGCAATTGCTAAAAAAAGAATACAAATGTATAAGGTTTTTTAGTAGTTAAGTTATTTTTAATTATTTTCAAGTTAGATGTTCGTATCAAATTCAGTTAATTGAAATAAAAACCAAATTTTTAGTTGGTCCCACTCGACTCTGTTCTCACTGTATCTAGTAAAACCCTCATTGTTGATGAGCCTACATGGTAGTTGAGGGGCCAGCGGTGCTAAATAGTAGGAAAAATCACTGTATCTACTACCTAGCAAGAATAGGGAACCTAATGACAAAAGTCAATCTGACTCAGCAAAGTACGGGCTCTTGGACCCGGTGTTGATAGTCCACTGACCACCGTGGAAGCTTAGTACCGAATCTTTGCAGCTCATTTATAACTTTTAAAGCTAAAATAAGATCTTCAGTATGAGTCACCAAAACCCACAAGTATGCTATTATTTTTTAGGCGATGTTGAAAATCGGAGAATTTTTACTGATCCAAAACATGATGACAGACACAGAAACACATCATTGTAAAAACAATACATTCATCTCCGCTCAGAATCTAAAATATACAGTAAGTAAGTTGAGTTAATTTTTGGCAAAAATATTGCAAAAATTAATTTAACCAATAGTTTAACTAAAATGTAAAATAGCAAAATAACTAACTTTTATACCAGTTATATCAAATATATCGAATATAAACACTATAGCTGATAAACTGTCTTCAAATTTTCAAATCTTGAGCTATACAAATTGAACATTGTACTTATACATTTTTAACTACAAAATAATTTTCAAAATTTTCGAGATTTTGCAAATGTTGATCAAAATTTTAACTTTAAATGCTTATAAATTATAATGAAAAATTGTGCACACGTATCTTTAATATTTTTCAACTACTATTAAAATAACTCATGAACTCATTTTCAAAAAATAAAAGTTTACTCTAAAAATCGAATAAACAACTATACAAACAAATCTTATTATTAAATATGACTAATTTTTTAACAGTTTTATAAAAAAAATATCAACTATTTTAGTTTATTTGTTGAGTAAAGACGCTGCGCGCCGCGGTCTTTTGAAATGCCCATATGACAAAATTATTTTTAAAGCTTATGCACCCACCCACCAATACTAACAAAATCTCCAACTATTGATTTACTTGTGACATTAGTCTTAGACAAAACCAACTTTTGGCATCGCTGTTGTCGACTACTACAATAATACAATATAGATTTAAATTATTGTATTACCACAGATTATATAAAATATTTTTATCTTTTTTTATAATCTGTGGTATTACATTATTGTCACTTGTCAGATATTATAAATCAATTTATCATGTTTATTGATTACTATAGTTGTCCCATCCGGCGTTGCCTGTGCCAAATCTTTGTTTGTTTAATAAATATATTTTTTACAAAATCTTCTTACCGTAATAGTAATATAATAACATGTAACCAATGGTAAATCCATTGTAAATCCTGTGTGTAAGTATAAAAATGTATGTATTCTTGTTATCTGGCAAGATTATATGAAAATAATTAGAAAATATGTGTACCGTATTATAAGTCGTTGATCGCAAATTATTTTATTACACAATACACACTACACGTCTACACAGCATACACACAGGGCCGTCCTTATGGGGGGGGGGCGAGCAGGGCCCAGACCCTGGGCCTTGCGCTTTTTGCTTAAA